>OY740765.1:123962896-124349935 GCA_963513935.1 Aphrophora alni
CTCTCTCTCTTTCCCCTCTCTCTCTCTCTCTCTCACTCTCACTCTCTCTCTCTCTCTCTCTCTCTCTCTCAACAACATACAAAATTAAATTACAAACATTCCACAAAGCCAAGTTAAATTTGTTTCCATTCATCATGAACTGCAACTGCTAACATAGCTGCTTGGAAGTAGCTGCTTTGCTAATTAGCACCACATCACTACAGGAGGGGCCGCGCGTTAGATCGGCTGAGCAGTATAGCGGTGCGCTACGCGGAAGGGAGCGCGGGGCGTGAGAGAAATAATGATAGTATATTTAAAACACGATTCCGATAGGACCATTTGACCGATTTCATATCTGAAAACGGCAAAATTCATTTAAAATTATTATTTAAAAAATGACTACCTGCGATTAAAAATAATGATAATAATAATAATATTTTTGCTCAACAACTTTTTTATAAAAAAATCTAAAAAAGTTTCACCTTCGTAGCGTAAATATTTTATTGATATTATTTACAAAATAACGTACAAAACAAAAATCGGACAATAATTACGCAAATTATCAGTAATGCAATTTTGCCGCAGAGGTGCTGCTATCTACCGGGCCAGAAACACAACTTTTTCAGGGATGTTTAGCCTTAATAAATAGATGAATACCATACTTTATCTATACACAAAGTGTGCAAGGAAGAAAGTTAAAAATATAATTTGATTGTTTTCAATATTACTAACTACATTTTTATTATATACATACAAATTAGCACCTGATCAGTCTTTATCATTTTCTAACATGTTTCAAATATTATTTATCGGCCCTATTATATATTTGTATTAAGGTTAAGTTCTGCCACTTTAACTTATTTGGATTGTAATATTTCAAAACATGAAAAAGAAAAAAAATAATATACACAGTTAAAAGAAAGTTTTTATCAGGAATCTACTTTTATTAGAACAATATTAAGTCAAAAAATACATGATATATATTATGTTTATATTTTTGTAGGGATAGGAAACAGGCTTACCTTGGAAAGTGATCTTTGGTATTACCTAATAGTACACAAGTGAGAAACACACACAAAAAACACACTAAAGTTCCGAAATAAGCCTGTGTCCTATCCCTACAAAAATATAAACATAATAAGGCTATGTGGCCCTTTTAAATTCTAACATGATATATATTATGCTATTGTACTTTTGAATATTTCTAAACAAAATTTAATTTTTTATTTTGTTGTTTAATAGTTAATTAATATATATTATGACTTACAATAATTAATTTTTTTGCCATCATGCGATGGACGTTTCGGCTATTCAGCCATTCTCAAGCTTATTCTCAAGCTTAGGTGTTGATAGCCTCTTGTCAGTTTGTCTCTGAGAACTATTTCCTGGTGTTGCTACGTGTACAAGACTTGTCTTTGATGTTGACTAATCTTGTAACTCCTTTTCGCTATCTATAATTCTTGTAATAGCCGTCGCACGATGGCAGAAAAATAGAATATTATAAGACTGTAAGTCATAATTTTTATTTATTCAATTGATCTTCGGAATGGCGACAAATAAACATATTGATTAATAGTTAATTTTTAAAACAGTTCATGTTTTGAAATAAATAAACAATAAGAAATGTAATAAATTTTATGGCCTTTTAAAATTGTTTGTGTATATTTATATAATTATTTTAGTCCATTATTTAGTTAGTTTTAGTAACAATAGTCGATTCTTGTTAACTGTAAGTATTTTCCATTATCTATTTCAAATTATGTAAGTGAAGTGAAGTTAACTTATGTATTTATTCAATAGCATCAAGTGCTTTAAAACAAAATTTAGATTATTTATAGTTGTAAGTCTGCGTTCTTACAACTTCATTACTATTTACCTGAAGGGTAGGGTATCAAATTCATTTGTACTAGCAGCTATTCATACAACGTGATACAGGTTAACACAAATTATCTAGCCAGCCATACTTATTAAAACAGAAATCTTCTCTTTATTATGTTATTAAAAAACAAAGACATTGGTATCATCAAGTTAATAACTTAAAGTCTAAATTTCAATCATGAGTGAATACGAATTATTATAACATGTAAAACAGTCCAAATGAAAGATTTTTATATTTTAGTTCAATTTAACACCGATATTTCATAATAATTGTTTTTCTGTTCTTTACACTTTACTCACGTGAAGCCAGTCCAATTCACTTTACATTCTATAAGCCCTCTCACCTCATCGCAACTATTTTACAATTACTACAAGTCCACCATTTTGTTGCTGGTTTGAGTCTCTTCAGCCGCCAAGTCAACACGACTGTTCCCCCAGGTGGTTCCAAAAAGACTGATCATGGACGCTTCCTTCTTCCTTGTTCCAGAGAGACGCTTTCGCAATGCATCCTGGGATATTTTTTCCGTTTTCATGGGCTGAAAAAGGCTTCGGCTTTCGAATTGCTTTTCGCTTGACGTTGCATCTCTTGCTTGGCAAAGCTAATGCTCGCTGACTCATGGAAAGTTTTTCCAGGTTTCATATTTCCTTTATTCATGTCTGTTAATTTTTTATCGGCGCGCACATCTCGAAATTTAAACTTTCAATATTATAAATTTAGACATAGTTTAAGAACACTTTACACTTTTTTTTATTTATATATAATATTTATTCTGAATATTATTACTACATTAATATTACTTGTACTTTATTTAAACTTAATATTTATTATTTATTTTGGTTGGAAGATGTCCCATGCTTACAATTACATACAGTTACCAAAGGATTTGTGGATTTTAATTCTTCCTTCTGATGTACATTAATTAAGTTAGCCTACATATTACAGTATGCTCACATGAGGTATCGTCTGGTTGCCTACTAGCAGTCAAAAAGCTGAAACTCACTTTGATTTACCACATTTCAATCAATAGCTCGTTTGTTAAAGGTCAGATTGTGAACTATTTACATTATATTGAAATAAGTTTTCAAGGATGGATGCATGTAAATTGCAAACCCCAACTGTTAAATTATTCATAACCAAAATAAACTCTTAACAAACATGCAGTAAAGTTATAATAATGAACATAATAAAATCTAAAGTAAAGTAAACTCTTAACAAACAATATGCTAGCAAACTTTTCACGTTATTTGTTTAAAATCATATTTGAATTAAGGTTTTAGAGATATAGATTAATGAAAGACTCACAATTAATACATTTTTCCTTCCACCACTTTGCAAAGCTATATATTTCTCAACTGAAAACAGGTGATTCCCACTTTGTAACTACTTAGCGCATGCTACTAATATTGGTTACATTGATTATTTTAAATCGGTGATTTAAATTAAAAATTTGAGAGGTAGGAAAAATCTGTGTGAAGAGCGTAAATTGTCTTTTCCGCTCTCGATAGATGGATGTCCTCAGCTACTCTTCCTACATTAATTAATCTCTTTCTAGTGTGACAAAGAACTACTTATTTTGGCTTTCTAATAGACAAATTGTTTCTTATTATGATCTTGTCACTAATATATGACATGGCACGAAGTAAATAGACTAACACATTTTCAAAATGTAGTAAGTTTGGTAGGTATGGTGTCTAATAAGAAAAAAGAAAATTATGCAGTCAAGGAAGTATGTATATGATGGCTGAGGATAGTTCAGTTGATGCAGAGGCAAGTGGTTTGGGGTAATGTATATGTAATTTTAAAATGTTATATATTATACCTTTAAATGTATATATAGTGGTGAGAAAATGAACAGTGCTAGTTTAGCAGGATTTGAGTATTGTAAGTTTTTATTCCTTTTAACAATTTATAAAACCTAAATATGCAGGTCTTCAATTTAATAATTACATTCAATAGATTTGAAGATATCTAATAAATGTAGAAATTAGATATCTAATAAACATCTAATAAATGCAGAAACTAGATATCTAATAAACATCTAATAAATGCAGAAAATAGATATCTAATAAACATCTAATAAATGCAGAAACTAGATATCTAATAAACATACAAAAATCATCAAGTGAACATTGTAGTTACATCCACTATATATCTATTAGACATCTTTTATAGATATCTACAAATATCTTGTAGATGATGTATGTATATCCAATATAAACATCTATTAGATGTATATTTAAGTGACATTTGAACGTCTACTAGATATTTACCATATATATACCTCTAAGATTTATACATCTTATAGATATCTTAGATATTTGTTAAGGATATCTAATAGATATTTTATATATATCTTTGTGCTATCTGGGTATATGACTATCTGAATAAATCTTAACTTGAGTAGAGCACTTCCTCCAGATTTACAAACTAGAGAATTGCATATGCTTGATCTACAACTCTTAATTCTCTCCATCTTTCACATTCATCACTATGTTATTCCATGTCCTCTTCCTACCTCTCTTTCTCCCTGAAAGCTTCAACTAATTTATTTAGGCTACCTATCATCTCACACTCTTATCTTATTTACAACTATTTCAATCTTTGTCTCTGACAGTCTTCTCAACGTCAATCATATACCTTATTTCTTAACCTATACATTGTGTCATAGGTCTGGAAACTAACACTTTTTAAATAAACCATTCCCACACAAAATATAATATTAAATCATATTTCACTTCTATAACTTAAGACAAATTCAACTAACACTTAAATGGTACATTTTTAACGATTAAAATCTTTATTGCCGTTATTGCCAAATTAAATTTTCATTACACAGCTTAACTATATAGGTTTTATATCCAAAAACCTCTTCCACCATTCCCTTTTGCCATAATCTCTTATTCGGATTCGATAATGTCTTGCATAGACCATTTTACCAACTTCAAAGAACCTTTCTTTATCATTACTTTTAATTATTTTACAATTTATATTAACCTCTTTTAAAACATTAAGTTTATTTCTTATTTTTCTGTTAAATATTCTATATGAAAGATTTTCATTTGTTACATAGTGAGTGTGGTGTATTTCTATATCTAAATACATATCTACTAAGGTAATTACAGATACATTTCTATTTTTATCATAAGAAATTATTTTTAGTAATGGATACTTGAAAGTTTTCACAAAATTTTCTACTATATCATTTGTCGCAGAATAAAATGAAATGGAGCTGAAGTGAAATGTTTAATGTTATTATTTTGACAAAATTTTACAAATTCTTCAGACATAAATTGGGTTCAGTTATCATAGACTAATATTTTAAGAATTCCAAATTTGTCAAATATTTCTCTAAACTTCTCAATAATTAGTTTAGTATCTAACCTAATCATCTTAAAAACCTTATATCTATACTGAAGCCTATCCCTAGTTAGAACCAAATATTTATATTCTGAAAATTTATGTTTATAAAACTTTTCTGGAAAAATAGAAATAATAGACTCTAAATCCAGTTCCATTTCTACCTGTTTACCACCAATAATGGTTAGGAATGTTTGTACACTGGAAGTCCTCAGAGCCATGTACTATATACGTTTATAAACTCTAAGCTGGACTTGCTGTGTGTGTGTGGGGGGGGGGGTCGTTACATATCTTGCCACATTGGATCCACTGCTAATTTTACAGAGAAGATTTATTAAAATAATCCTTAAGAAACTTTTACACTTAAGTGTGAGTCGGCTTAGGTTAGGTCACTTAACCTAACCTAACCAAACCAATAGGCTATGTGCCCAGTGCCGGATTAAGCACTAAGCAGATGAAGCGGCCGCTTTGGGGCCCCCGAGGGATTAACAAAAAAATATTAAAATAGTATAAAATAAAAAATGAAGTGAGAAGTGACGGTCTGAAACTTTAAGTATCATAAAATCAAATAAGTGGGGTAGTGGAAGGTCTCAGAAATGCATAATGTAACGATTAACGAAACAATAACTTAGACCGTTGTCGATATCGCCCTACGTTGGGGTCGAGGTATTTTCAGTATCAGTGAGTAACGGGTGAAGGCTGCTGCAGGAGGAGAATCCAAGGCCGACTATATACAGATAACCGTGAATACCAGAATTCGCTCCTTCACCCTCCCGCACTGGCCACGGGTTAATGGGGGGTTGTCGGGGTTGGGGGGGCCTCCTTGCCTATCTCGCTTTGGGGCCCCAAGGTTCTTAATCCGGCACTGTATGTGCCCTATTAAAATCTAACCTAAAACCAAACAAACACAATGTCTCCATTCTCTTCCTTGTATGTTCTATCCTACTGTCCTAACATATGTTCACAATGGATCTTCCTAAACTATTTTTAAAACAACTGAAAACCTAGCTTTCAAATTGTCCAAAATAAATACTCGCATACTGTTTTTAGAAGCTTGTTTAAACCTAGGCCTTACACCAACAGGAATAAGTGTTAAACCTGTCCTCTCTGGTGTATCTTATAACATGAGGTCATCATTTATACAAATTTTCAAGGAAAAATTTTTTTGGCTATATTCAAAGTCTTACATTTTTACAAAGACGAATAAGATAAGTTAACTGCATATCTAACCTCTACACAGTTTTCTTTTTATACTCTCTACTGATTGAGAAAGTGAACAGTATTTACAAAGTATTTCCGAACATCAGTGTTTTGTGTGTTTTCCTATTTATGTACTATTAGGTAATAAAAAGGACCATTTTCTAAGGTAAGCCTTTGTCTCCTATCGATACAAAATCAAAACCCATATTTACACTTACCAATTTCATGATTCCTTTCACCACATGCATTATAACGCTTATTAGTCTTAACATCTTAAGTCTATCTTAAAATTATTTTTCATAACCTCACCACTCTTGACAACTAGATCCTTTTAAGCCTAATTTAAATTCACTAACAAAACTTTTTGTAACATTATGTATAGGAGCTTCAGTTTTACATTCCCTTGAAGTACTTTCTTTTTTAGACCTATTTCTAGTATTATAATGAAGACTTTTTTTATCTTCCTCACACAATCAGTTTAAATTGAGCTTGAGAATAATCCAAAAATAAATCTCTCTTTCAAAATGTTCTTTAATTCTGAACCAGACTTATAATTCATGGCTAAATTTTTTTATTTTACATAGCTACCCACTCATTGACACTATCTGTTGTAAAACTCGATCCTCTTCCTATAAACAGAGACAAATGGAGAAAACTGTTTCTTGAACAACAAATAACTGTTCAGATATTGGATCACATAATTCCGAAACATCTTGAAAGCTTCTTCTTCTATTAAAGTTAATACCACAGATACCTTCCTGTTTTATTCAACACAATTTGAAACAAAATACATTTCTAACCTTTCTGGTCAATATCCAAGTCTGATTTATGTCAAATTCGGGTATAGACTATAGACCCAATGTTTCCCACAATTTTTATCTGTGTTATCATCTTGGTTAACAATAAACAGTTATAATTATTATAAAATTTAATCTTTTAACAAAGGGAAATTTTCACCATTAAGCCGGGTTTACACTATATAGTTTGAGAGCTATATAGCCGAGCTATATAGCCAAGCTAAATAACCAATTAGCTATATATAGCTTAAACGGCTACAAGTAGCTCGGCTATTTGTAGCTCTGTTACAAGTTCGTCAAATTTATGTAGCAGAGCTACATATAGCTGGTTTGGGTGGAAGAGCACCAGTTTCCCGCCAGATGTCGAAGCAGAAAGTGCTCCTCGCAGATATTGGGTTAGGCCATCCCTAAGGTGAGGAAAAAGTACAGTGCAACTGACCTTTTGAAGGACCTTAATGAAGACAATACGGAAAGCTTGAACTATGATATTCGCTGTGATGGAAGCTTTAAAAATTTCCTCCGAATGTCTAGTGCTGATTTCGAATACTTGCTTGTTGCTATTGGACAAAAAATTTCAAAACAAGACACAACATTTAGAGATGCTATTCCTGCCCGTGAAAAATTAGCTATAACCTTACGATTTCTATCATCTGGAGACTCTTATCAAAGCTTAAGTTACCTGTTCAAAGTTTCAAAATCAACTATTTCATTGTTCGTTCCCATAGTTGTGATGCAATCATTGAAGCGTTACAAGATTATATTAAGGTAAGTGCCTTAGTCAGCTTATTGTTCATTATTGTTGATAAACGATATGGAAAGGAAAGGAAATATTATATGAATTATTATTTATTAAAAAAACATTAGCAATATTTTGGGCAATGGTCGTATAAATGAAAGACATTTAAAGTTGTATAAGATTTTTAATTAATTAAATGAAACTCGTAATTTGAATATTACTTTAAATGACATGTTATGAACACAAAGTAGATATCATAGAACTTCTTTTTTGGCACAGAACAAAATTAAACATTTTCACAAATTTATAACAACGTTAGAGAAAAGTCTTCGCCATCATTAGAATAACTTTCATCGAAAACACTCGAACCTGGCCGAGAAGTTAAACTTTCACTGGAATTTGATTGAAGTGTTTTAAGTTGAAGGCTATACAACAGCTCGTTTATTTTAAATTTACCTTCTGCTTGAAAAAGTTGGTTACCCAAGCCCCGTAGTTCGTTTGCAACGTGTTTACCTAAAACATCGAATTCGTCTTCATTATTATGTAGTTGTAATGAGTCCTCTATTGTCTTCATTGTCTTGTATGCTTCTTCCGCCATATTACCCGCTGGGGTTGGTTTCCTTTTCTTGGCCCCAAGTTTATGTTGTGGAGGTTTCAATGGTGCATCATTTTCTGATGATACTGATGCATCACAATGTTTCGTGTCAGATGCTGATGCTTCCTCTTCCAGATCATGAAAAGTAAATATCAGTAGAGCAGACTATAAAGTTACACCTGCACACATTTCAATCTCACTTTTCTACTTATAGTTTTCAAGAGATTCTCGAAAAATCATTTTAAAAGTAACGAAATTATCTACTTAAAGTTTTTTAGTATTTCTAAGGCACACCTTATAAATACTTTATAATACGTGTATAGGCTAAATGGCACACCTTTATAAGTACTTATGAATTCCAGACTGAGAATATTACCTCAAATTTATAATAAATAACTGCATTTAAATACACATATGTTTACTGTATTTATTTTATTACATGATCTAAAATTACTTAAATGCTGAAGCCTGATTGTTTATTTTCAGATGCCGGATTCTGAAGAAAAATGGTTGAAAATAAGTGCAGAATACGATAACAAATGGAATTTTCCACATTGCATAGGAAGTATGGACAGAAAACACGTAATGATTCAGGCTCCCATGAACAATGGAAGCGACTTTTTTAATTACAAGGGATTTTTTAGTATTGTTTTGTTCACAATCGTCGATGCAGATTACTGTTTCATCTACGTAGCAGTTGGTTTTCAAGGACGGTTGTCCGATGGAGGCGTGTTTGAGCACACTACATTTAAGGAGTTAATGGAAAAGTCAAGACTTGACACACCAAAACCAACTTACCTCCGTGGCGGTCAATATCCTGTTCCATTTATTCTGCTTGCAGATGACGCATTCTCCATAAAACCGTGGATAATGAAACCGTTTGGGGGTACACACGAAAAGGGATCAAAGAAACGAGTATACAACTATCGTTTATCAAGGGGTAGGCGAGTTGTTGAAAATGCTTTTGGTATCCTATCATCTGTGTTTCGGGTTTTAAGAAAACCAAGTTACTGGAACCCAATAAAGCTGAAAAGGTTGTACTGGTTGCAACACATCTTCACAATTTTTGAAGGAAAAGTGATTCATCAAATTCCACATACACACCATCAGGCACATTTGACTTTGAAAATGTCAAAACGCATGAGATTGTACCAGGACAGTGGAGAGTCAGGGAATACCCACAGGAACATTACTACGCCTCAAACATGTTCCAAAAAAACCGTCAGTGATGGTGCTACTTTACTAGTAGTGAAGGATCTGTACCTTAGCAAAATGAATGTGCTTAAGGGTGCGCTTTATCAGGCCTTAGCAATCAAATGCGAAGGTTTATCATCTCGTAAACTGTATACTTGGTTTGAATGATCATGCATTATTTCCACTTCTGATTATGAAATTGAACTATCTAAATATAATATATGTTGTAATGATAAATTAATGTGTGTTTAATTTTTGTCCCTATGTGCCAGTATTAATGTGAGGTAGGCTTAATATTGATATCATACAAATGACTGCAGTTATGAGTTATTAGGGCTAATGTAATGATATTATGACTGAAAGAGTTCAAAATTATTATGAAATTAAAAAAAAGACACATAGTCAGAGTCCTATAAAAAAAATTAAGTGTGTGCACTTAAGACCACACAGCCGAAGAGAAAACTGTATATTAGTTTTCCTTTATTAAGTGTGTGAGAGAGTTAGTGCAATATGTTTGCACCGATTATTAGTTTTACTATGTATAGGTGTGTGGGAAAGTTAGTGCAATATTGTTTAAGCCTGATCTAAGCTAGGCCTAACCTATCTCTCTGTTGAATTGTTATAACTGATAAGTGTAATCAGCTGTTGAGTCTAATCAGCTGTTATAAGTGTATGTTTATTATATTGGTTGCTATGGTAACTTGATTCAGTTTTTTAGCACAACTTAAAAAAATTGTTTCTTGCAGATTGGACACTTATTTTACGGCAAACACTGTAAATAATTAAAATCCACTTACCAGGCTATTTTGTGTGCTATCACTTGAGGCTCCGGCTTCACAGTATCCTCTTGGTTTACACTTATCCTTCAAAAAGTGGAACATGTGAAAATATGGCCATTTTGGATCTCCTGAATCTGCTCCGCAACCACTCTTAGCTTTCTTTGAATTCCTCTGGTATTGTCCAATCAAGCACCTCAATTTCTTTTCCACTTCACTTCTATCTAATTTCATTGCTAATGAAATCTCATTCCAACCGTCTTGCTTTTTGTTTCTTATTTTGTATTCAGGATTTCTAGCATCCCAAATAGGGAGAGTCATCCGTAGGGAGAGTCTCTAAATAGATCAATTAACTTCGTAACACTATCTGTACTCCACTCAAATTCACTTAAGATTCTCCATACTATTGCACAAAATTTCGTAAAAACACGTGGACAAGAGACAGTCACTGTACGCACCCCTGACCACAAATGAGTAGGAGCGTCTAGAGCAGAAAACAAGCTATCCAAAGTTTTCGGTAAACATCAAAGGAAATGCGGCTACATATAGCTCTGCTACAAACAAAAATGTACATCTAGCCGAGCTATATGTAGCTGGGCTAGATGTAGTTGCATTTCCTTTGATGTTTACCTAAAACTATGGATAGCTCGTTTTCGGCTATATAGTTGTGAAATCGTGCTATATAACTCAGCTATAAAAAGACACTTTTTGTACTTGTAGCAGAGCTACATTTAGCTTGGCTATATAGCTCTCGAGCTATATAGTGTAAACCCAGCTTTAGCCTACTTAAGCATTAGCCTACCTTCATAAGCATTATTTTTATTTTTGTTGCCACCGTCATATTTGTGGTAAATAGTAGTAATAAATAATAATAACTATTACAGAACATAAGATTTCATTATTAAAAATGAATCATAACATAACAACAACATTATTCACCTTGAACGTATTACTATAAAAAAAACAACTGAAAACGTAGCCATTCTTTCAATCTTCAGATTCAGATGATGAATGTGATGAACAAATCAACAATGAAATATGGCAAACTCTAAAGAATTAGAATCTGAAAATTTTATCGATGATTTTACTTTTTTAGAAACACCTGGCCCCATACACTATCCTCCTGTCACATCTACACCAATAGATTATTTCAAATTATTTTTTACAGAATCACTGCTAAATAATTTTGTATCTGAAACCAACAGATATGCATGTCAAGTAATTTCAGCAAAACCAACAATTTCTCCTCATTCTAGAACTCAGAAATGGCTCCCAGTTATATATGAGAGATGAAAGCGTTCATTGTTGTAGTCCTGAATATGGGGCTTAATCAAAAACCAACCATTGCTTCATATTAGTCAACTAATGTCTCACAATCCACTCCTTGGTTCCAACAAAATGTTCAATTGATATAGTTTTCAGGCAATACTAGGTTATTTCCATATTGTTGATAATTCAAAACTCCCAACTGTAAAAGAACCGGGATATGATGCAACACAAAAATTTCAGCCGCTGATAGACCATTGTAATAGATTATTTCAATATTTTTATACACCACACCAGCAACCCTCTGTTGATAAATCACTTATTGGAACCAAGAGTCACACAGCACTAACTCAATATTTACCCAACAAACACCACCACCGATGGGGCATATAACTATGGGTACTTTGTGACTCGGTTTCAAATTAGTGTCTGAGCCTAATATGTTACAAAGGTAAATCTTCCGAAGAAAATAAAGATGAAATAAAAAAATATGGTCTTGCATACACTGTTGTAAATAAACTTCTTTCCATGTGCAATTACTTGAAAAAAGGGTATCATGTTTTTACTGATAATTTTTTTACAAGTTTGCCTCTTGTTGAAATACTATATGAAAAAGGAACTTTCTGTACTGGTACAGTAAGAAAGAACAAAAAAGGTCTCCCTAATGAAATAAAGGGTAAATTGGAGGTAGGACAAATAGTATACTGCAAGAAAGGCAATGTTGTAGCTTTAGGATATAGACAAAAGAAATCTAAAAACAAGCCGTTTCTTCTTCTATACTCAAAGCCTCAAGTGAAAGATTTAGAGTGTAAAAAAAAGGCATGGCCGAACTACAACTGAAAAAAAAACCTGCTATAGTTTTAGATTATATTAAGCACATGGGAGGCATTGATACTTTTGACATGATGTTATATAACTACCTAGATGAACGCCGTACCGTCAAATATTGGAAAAAAAGTGGCATTTAATTTATTTTCCAGAATGATGCTCAACTCCTATGTTATTTCCACAGAAAATCGTGTACAACACCAACAGAAACACATGTCCAGGTATCAATATATTGTCAGTATAATTGATGAAATAACTGAAGAAGGGATGGCTGAACAGCAAAACACTGATGTTGCGGCTGGTGGCGACAACCGTAATATTGGTAGGACTACTGGTATTGAAAAACTATATAGAGCATTGGCGCGTAAAGCCAAAGGTCCTGGGTTCGATTCCCAGTCTAGGTCGTATATTTTTCACTTGAAATATTATTGTATATTCAACACTTGCTAGTAAAAACGTATAAGCAGAAAAATCAAATAATAAAAAATCAATAAATACATGCATAAGGGCTGAAAAATGAGTAAAAATTAATTTCAATGTCGCATATGTGAGGTAATTAATTTGGAAACTCAAAATTGCAGCAATGAAACGTAAAGTGAAGTGAGAAGTCTACGCCCTGTGCTGGGAAGCGACTAGGATAGCTCAGTTGGTAGAGCATTGGCGCGTAAAGTCAAAGGTCCTGGGTTCGATTCCCAGTCTAAGTCGTATATTTTTCACTTGAAATATTATTGTATAAAAAATAAAGTTTGACACAAAAAAATTTATAACTTTATTAGTTTTTTTTACTAGGAAGCTACATTGTGTGTGTGTGTGTGTGTGTGTGTGTGTGTGTGTGTGTGTGTGTGTGTGTGTGTGTGTGTGTGTGTGTGTGTGTGTGTGTGTGTGTGTGTGTGTGTGTGTGTGTGTGTTTGTGTGTGTGTGTGTATGTGTATGTGTGTGTGTACAGTTTTAGTGGTTTTATCAAGTTACATAACATTTTTCAAGAATTTTGTTTTTTTCAAGAATTAAATTTTATGTAAAACAAAAAATATATATATTTGGTGAGTACAACTTTGTGTTTTTTGTTATAAAAAATATAATACATTTCAAAAAGAATAATTTTTGGTAGGAAATTTAATTTTGTACAAAACAAAACAAAATTATGATAAAATGTTAGTAGTTGCAGTTTTTATAAATGTTTTAGTAAAACACTGCAAAATATATAAAAAAAAGGCCTGGCATTCTTCGTAGTACTAGTGGGGAAAATCAAGGCATTCTTGGAAGGACTATAGAATTTTTCCTGACACTAAAAGGGTTAAACTTTTAAATTAAAAGTAATTTTTATTTTATATTTCAAGAAAAATATTTTTTGCTGTAAAAATCCCCCCCCCCCATATTAAATCATTAGTAGAATTATAGACAATTTTATTAGCAACATTTTCAGACCTCAGTAATAAGAATATCTTATATAGAAGAGAAGTTATGATATTTTTACTAAAACGTTAAATTTACAGTCTTTAGACCTTGGTATTTTTAGCACAACCCTAGCCAAAATACATGTGGCATTATTCGTGACTATGTTAAAATTAATCTGGCACTCAAAGGGTTAAGGAATCAATTACAGTAGACTCTCTATAGTTCGACACTTTGTGAACTTTAGGGGTGTGGAAGTATCGAAATGTCGAACTATAGGGAGTACTGTACATGGAATTTTAAGTAAATAGGAGTAGTAAAAACGCATGTTGTTTATAGAAATCACTCAAATTTATTAAATACCAAAAATCTAAACAATTGCACCAGTAAAATGTTAACTTATTGCACATTTAATTTGTTAACTTACATCGTTACAACCAATAAAGATCATTGGGCAAAATATTTTGTGATCTTCGATTGTTTTCACTCTGATTTCTTTGCCTTGCAGCTTCATCACGTAGTCTTCTAAGGCAGAGAATGTCCATTGCAGATGCTTCCTGCTCCTGTAGATATTAGAGTGCTCCATCGAAGAACTTCACACCTTCAGTATGCGTTAGTTTTTGTTGTGTGTTGTTGTCCACCTCTTCCTTCAACTCTTCATCTCTCACATCCTTTTGTTTTAAAGCAGCGACAATTTCTTCATCAGACGTGGGCCCCACTTCTTCGTCTTCATTCATCCAGTCTTCAACATCGTTGTTTGAAGCTCCTTCGTAACCTGGAATCTTCTCCATCAAAGTTACAAGTTTGTTGTTATTGGGCTCATCTTTGTTTGTGAACTCATTTCTTTCATGGTCCAAGAGTTTCCTCCAAGAATGAACTAGAGTCAAGGGGGTTTAGTTCATCCCATGACTGTGATTACCATCCGATTATATCTAATATGTCAATTTGTTTGAGTTTGTCAAGTAAATCGAGTCCCTCAACTAGACCTTGAATAAGGAATGACAAAAGTTTCTTTCTGTACAGCTTCATTATTGTCACTAAAACACCTTGTTCCATGGGCTGGCACAGGGAGGTTACATTAGGCGGCAGAAACATGGCCTTTATTCCTGTGTCCTGAATGACGTCTACACTCGGGTGGGTGGTTGCATTGTCTAAAACCAACACAGCCTACCTTGGAAGATTTCTAGACTTCAAATGTTTTTTAACTTTTGGCATGAACTGCTTATGGAACCATTCATTAAAAATGTACTCTGATATCAATGCATTGGATTGGTTCCTTTACAAGACACGTAAATCAAAATCATCACCCTTCAGTTTTACATTTTTGAAGACTCTAGGTTTTTTTAAATTTTCCTATAAGTGCTAATTTTAGTTTGTGGGTTCCAGTTGCATTGCTGCAAGCCAAAACGGTGACTCTCTCTTTGCTTTTTTTGTAACCTGCGGCAGCCTTTTTTATTTAGCGCAAGGCTTTTAGTTGGCAGCATTTAATAATTTAGGCCTGTTTTGTTGCAATTATATATTTGATCCCCTCTGAGACCCTCTTTTCCAATTAACGCTTGAAATTTAAGTTTGAATTCAGTTTTGCTGTCAGTATTTGCAGACAACTTTTCCCCACAAATGCTAAGTTGTTTAACACCATACCTTTGTTTCCATCTTTCTGCAGTAAAATCAGAAAGATGCTGATTTCAGTAAAATCAGATTCTCCCTCTCCTTTGAATTCATTATAAAACTGCAAGGCTTTTCCCTGAAGAATCGGTCTTGTGATCGGCGTTCCATTATCTCATTGTATTTTGAACCACTGATAAAGTGCTTCACTAACCTTTTCGTACTCTGAAGTTTTCATACTTTTTATCTCCACTAAAGATTGCGAACAAAGTCTCTTCGAACACCACGACTCAATATCAGTCCTGGTCTTCTTCCACCCAATCGCTGTCAACCGACCAACAATTAAGTCACTCGCCACTTTGTTCACATTTTCTCCTTTATCAATCCGTTTTAGCGCGTCCAATTTTATGTCCATAGTAACATAACACCTTTTCCGTTTTTTGTCTGACATCTTCGAAAAAGCACAAACACAGCAAAGTTGGACTAAAAATGACAACTTTTAAAAGAATCAAAACTAAACTTGTTCACTGAATAAATGTGTGTCTTATCACCGGTAGCAACTCAAGCAAACTGACAGACCCACTTACAGGTAGGCAAGGGGTTAGGGAGGAGGAGGGGAATGATGCATTACAAATATTTCAGACGTTGCGGATGTCCCGCGAAAACAATAGAACTGGTCCCGGTCACTGACCGGCGGACCTGTCATAGAAAATATCAATCGCTACTGTTTTGATGCATCGTCTCAGCCCGTGTCAAAGAATACGGAGTGTCGAAGTATCGAGTGTTGAACAATCGAGAGTCTACTGTACTAGCTAACCCTGAAATAGAACTTGTTGGGGAAGACCACATTGTAAATATTTCCGGAAATGAAAAAGAGAATGAAAATCAGTTTGAGGTACAAATAAATGAGGAAATGTTAAAAAAATTTTCCATAAGTTGAAGAGTGGATAAAAAATTTATCAAAGGTGATCTGGAGTATATAAAACTACCTTCCATTGTAGATTATTGTTTCAGATTTAATAAAGAAATAATAAAGAAGAAAGAAAGGTACTTGTTAATGATTTAGTGTATATAACAATAGAAAATATAAATGATATAGAAAAGAAATTAGTACTTTACATGGTGTAAATTCAGAATGTATCAATTTAAAATCTAATGTAAATGAAAATGAAATAATTATAGAAATTGAGACAAATATGTTTTGTACACAAGTAGTTGAAAACAAAACAAAGGTTGTAAATGAGAGAGTTTTCAGTACAATGCAAGTCTGAAGAAAGAACAATATTGATTCCATTAAGTTCTTCAGATTATCATTTTTAGCTAGATGTTTTAAAAAATTATTCTTTCCAACAAAAAGAAGTGAATGTCAAAGATTAAAAAAAAAATAAAATTAATTTTCAACATTGATATATAATTAGAAATTGAACATTATAAACATATAATGTATTCAATTAAAGAAGATGAAAAGCTCTTAACTATGATTTAAATTAACTAACTATTTAAAAATGTGCAATATAATAATTTCATTCGTTCCATTTAATGAGGTAGTAGGCATGTTGAAATATATGGTCTATATTATACTTCAAAACCTAATAAACACCTGAAGTCAATACAATTAAAACTAACTATATACAAATTAGGTAAACTGATAGAATCAATTAAAGATAAGAAGTTTTTCAATTAAGTAATAAATTCTTTCATTAAAAAAATACAAAATTTTATTGAAAGTGATTAAAACATGAAGAGAATTAACTCTTCCAGCAAATGATTAAGCCATTGTTTACTTGTATAATTGGATTCCTGTTCAAACTAGACGAGTTTTGTGATAACAAAATGCAGAGACGTAGTGTTGTAGTGGAGTAGATCAAAGTTTTTAATTTGGTTAATGTAAAAAAAAAAAAATCGTGCAAAAGTGAAGTCATTTAAAATGATGGAGGAAGCGGTTGAAGCTGGTTTTCACTAGTAAGTCATGATTTATATGAACCCCTTCTCACCTCCAACTTTCAAGAATTAACTATTAGGATAGCTTTGATATTCTTTCTTTTAAATGAAACTTAACTTTTCATTTTCTTAAGCAGAAGTGCTATTCTCATCACTCTATATATATATATATATATATATATATATATATATATATATATATATATAACTTGAGAAGCTAGTAGATGAAACTTGGCTTTGGCTGAGAAAGTATTGATGTAACCCAGAGTAATGACGAGAAAGTAATGATGTTGCATCTCTTGTATATGCAATAATATAACAGATTTAATACAAAGATGTATAGTTATAGTCAAGTACTAATTATATATAGTTTCAATTTTTCAGCAAACACACTAAGTGAAAATGTCCAATATACAGATCAAGTTAAAATGTAGTAAATATAGCCCTTGAGTCTGAAATCCATTGTTTTCTGGATACTGGAGGACTTAAATAGAGGCCAAAATACCAAAAATTGCGAGAACCCATAACATGGTGACAGTTGTATGAATTCTATTCTCTTTTTATCATGAAGTTAAATTTGTAAGTATAACATTTGTTAATATATTAAAGTATAAAATGCATTTTAGCCCATTATAACCTAAATTACTCTTTTGAAAAATAAGTTTGTGTTTGTAAAGATTTTGTTTTCATGATTTACCATCACCCTAAATCACACATCAAAACATATTTGCAGTGAGTGGTTGTGATGTATTATTTGTGAATGAATGAGGACTTTGATTTGTCTTATAGGTAGGGTTAAGTCTATTTTATATAAATATATAATAAACTATGCATTTCCTTTATATTCCAACTTATCAGACAATTAGAAAATATTTTAATGAGATGCCTATTTTTATGGTTTTCCATTAAATAAAAAGGGAACTTCCAAGTTTTGTAGTTATATATTTTGTAAATGTAGTGTATACTCTACTATCTATTTAATTTGTAAAACAGTCAATGTCCCATGACTAATCGTGTAAATAGATAGCTGGAAAACACAGATGAGAGTCTGCCGATAGCAAATTAATGACATTGTCCAACAGATAACAAAAATAAGTTATGGTACAAATTTGTGTTTGTACATGTTTTAATATGAAGGCATTAGGAAACTTAAAATTGCATTGCTTGGTGGGGAGGGAGAAAGTTAAGAGTTGCATAAGTAAATGGGAATTTCTAAATAACCCCAATCTAATTTGAGTATCTAAATATTTGTGAAATTAATGTTCCATTAACATTTTTATTTAGTCATTTTTGAATTAAATTAAGGTCTTGTTGGTTTTGTTTGTATAAAAATTATTGTTTTATTTTTTGTATTGGCTAGATAATAACATATGGTAATTTCATTGCTCTAACTAAATTCTTTTTCTAACCTAAATCCTACAGTTACAATATGTAAACAATAAGAATCTTATGTATATATTCACATCATAGATATCTACAACTGAGTGTGATGAATAAACTATAATACCACCATTTTAAACTACCTAAATCGAAGAAATCTGTAGCATATAACACAAAAATAAAAAGTTTACCTTTGACAAACAAAACTTTAACCATTACTTACTCATACAACAATGGCTTGGAAATACATAACTATTCTCAAAACTATAACAATTCATACAATAATAAAAAGAAGAAGAACATTATAAGTAAATTTCATAAAATTAAAATTGTAATGAATTGTTATATTAACTCATGAATCTAATGTTTTAAAAAATCGATTAATTAGAAAAATTTCAGTAACTACATAGACTGAAATTAAACCCGTTTGAATGTATAAATTAAATCACACCTGCAAGAAATCAGGTAAGGTCTGCTGAGTCTGCTCCACAGTTATAAAAAAAATTGATTGAGAATCAGAGCGCTTTGTGTATAGAATAGTTTTGTGCTTATGAATACTTTGTTTTGTATAGTACAACATTAATTAATATTTATGAACCCAATCGGTAATAATAGAGACAAATAAAAAGTCTTGTTTGTCTATGGTAATACAATGAAAGAGTGAAAGAAGAATCACAAAGTTAGTGATACATAATTACTTTATTCATTATGTCATATCAAGTAAGTGTGAGATTCTACACTCTGCACATTTAGTGGGACTGTTAATGTCATTTAGGCTAGTATGACTACAACAACTTCAACAAATAGCATTCCATCTCTGAATAAAGCAAATGCATGCTATATTTCAGCTTAATGTGCATGATGTAATGCTAAATTTAGAAACTAACATATATGAGGAGGAAACAGGACTATAGACTATAGTCCCGAGGAGAAAATATATTTTGTCTTTGTCGTACAACCGACAAATGGAAAGAATAACAAAATTATTGTTTTCTCCCCACTTCTCTCTTTTGGTTCATTATTGTAATTTCCTCTATATTTTTGGGCTAAAGTTCATCTTATTTGTCAATTAATTTTTATTAAATTTATTTCAGAGTTGGGGTTGGAAATTTCCAAGGTGGACAATTGCTTGTCACTAGATTATTTCAAAAAAAAATTGATTATTTATATAATATTGATTCATATTCTCAAATATATTTATATTTTTTGTATATTTTTTACTTGTTTATCATAAGTGTTCAAAACACAATTATTTCTCTACTTTTCAAGATTTTTGTGGTGATGAAATTTTTATAATGGTCACATTTGGAAATAATGTTTAACTATGCATTTCCATAACCAGTGTTACAAGAGATACCAGAGATAATATTATGTAGCCCAACATTTTTCGAGCTATCTTTGAGAACGATAGTATAACCAGTGCCAAAGAATTTTAACATTGAGTTGTACTTCTTCTTGAATTCATTCTGTGTTCACAGAGTTCCAAGTTTAATTTAAAGTAAACGGTAAACGTTTGTTTAAAGTTTTTGAATTGGGAATAATTGATTGTAGATTCATTTATTAATTTTTAGATGTAAAAGTTATTTATTCACATTATGTCGGTTTCAAATTTTTTCAAGTCTATTTAAATATATAACACGACTTGACCTCCTATCCTAACATTAACACAGAGTTTTTTGTAAAAAAAAATGTAGAATAAATCATTGGTAGCAAGAATCAACAAAATTAGGTGATAATTAAATAAAAGGCAATTTGTACTTGCAAAATATTTTTTAATGAGCTGTGCTGACCAAGGTTTCACCAACTACAGTATTGTCAAAAACAGCTTACAGACTAAAGTACAAGAATTTTACAACAACACAATAGGCTTAGAGAAAGTAGGCTAAAATTACTGCTAGGTTAAGGAGGAGGGAGAGAGGGAAGATACCTAGGCCCAAATAGAGGTTTCAAGAGTGTTGAATTACTAAGATCTAATTGTTCATTAAAACTAAGCTAGAGTCCTTATTTATTATTCTCTTAATTTCTAACATTTCTAGTGTGTTTCACTTTTTATCCCTATCAATAGCATGTAGAATATTAAATTCTGTATTAGAATGAAAATCTGAAATTTTATGAGTTTTTAGATGGTTAGAAAAACTAGAATTTGCATAGTCCAACTAGTTTTAATACTACGACCTGTTTGTCCTATATAAACAGAATTACAAATTTTATAATTTAATTTATACACACCATTTTTTAACAAATCAGGCAGCTTATCTTTAGAATTACAGTATTTAAAATATTTCCCTAGCTATTTTCAATGTAATATCCTGGCTTACAAAGGTTTTTATTTTCTAATAATTACCCAGAGTAAGACTAACCTTACCAATTTAACTTATTATATGCCATTTTCAGTATTAACATCAATATAACTGTTTGGAAAAATATATTTAGTAACATTCTTTTTCAATTTATGTTTTAACATTTTCTCAATATGTAGATGATATATTGTGTTTGTTTGAAGGCTCAGACCGCCGACTTAAACTATTGCTAAATTATTTAAATTCTGTTAATTAGGCGATTCAATTCACTATGGAAATAAGCTAGAAAAATAAGAAAAGTATTTTAGACCTTAAAATAAAAATTAAAAATGGTAAACATTCTTTCAGCATATTTAGAAAACCTACATTTACTGATAACATTGTCCATGCTACATCATAACATCCTATTAGTTATACATTGGCCGCTTTCCACAGCATGTTATATCAACTCATTAACATTCCTATGAACACCAATGATTTTTATGAAGAACTTAATTGGTTACGATAATAATTTAATTGAGAAAATGTTAACCGAAATGTTAGCTGTTTGTAAAAAACCTGAGACACCATTCGCAAAAGATTCTCTTGGGTCATGAATGTTAGGTGGCTTAATTTCAATAACAGGGTTTTTCATGTGACTCCAAAAGAAATAGTCTAGTGGATTAAGGTCAGGAGAGTGCTGGTCATTCCACAGCCCCTCTTCTATCCATCTTCTCATTGTCCAAGTATTGTCATATACCACGGCCATAGTGTGATGGTGCTTCATCTTGTACCAACCAAATGTTTTCTGTCTCTTGGTCAAAAAATTTTGGCGTGCCGGCATAATCTGGTTGGCAAGCATCTTTAATATATTTCGGAGTTTAAGGAAACAGTCCAACCTACTAGTTGTTAACTATTCCTGCCGAAAAAATATTTTCTTTTAAAAGGTTTGTGTATGAACCTCAACATACCAATGTGGATTTCTAGCCATCCAATAATGACAGTTGTGCCTATTACATTGCTGTGTGTCATGAAAGTAGCCTCATCACTAAAAAGGATTCTATTTAGTAAACCAAGTTCTATATTTGGCTTACTCATCATAGTGCCGCAAAATTCAACCCTATGATCAAAGTCGTCTTCATTAAGCTCTTATACTGAGGCTTTAAAAGGTTTAAATTTATTAACTTGATGGTTTTTTTTTTTACCTAAGCGTGGCTGATTTTGTACTCCAAAGCTGCTCTTCACATTGATAAGTGGGAATTTTCAACTAAGGACTCCATGACATTTAATGATTTATCCTCATCAATTGAAGGAGGCCTACCTGATCTTGGTCTGTTTTGTATAGTATGTGTCTCAGTGAACCCTTGAACTATCCTTGCCACTACACACCGTGATATCGGATTGATGCGCTTTGGAAACTCACCAATAAATAAGATTACAACCTCACTATTAGATCTCACATGATCCCCATAACCTCTCATCATCAACACAGTGATCCTTTCAAACTTCCAATCAATAGAAAATACATTACTTTAAGCACCAGATTAATAAAAATTTTAACCAGATAAGTAAATCTAAAGCAAACATTTTACATGGCACCCTAATTGATTAACTGCTAAAATGACACTGAATGGGACTCAAATGGGAGTCCAATGTTGATATTTACAAGCAGGTAGTTATTTGCATTGTTAATTCCAAAACTTGTTGGATAAGTTTACTGATAACAGAATAAGGAAATTAATGTGTTTGTTGTTCTTAGAATAGCTTAGGAAAATGATAACTTGTAATTACTCTTTTTAACTTTAACCTGCATCCTTCTTCCCTTAGAGAACGAATTTGTAGATGTATTTTCAGGGAAAAAAACATGAAGCAAGTTTTTGCATTACATAGCCTGTGTTGCCAGGGATATACTACAAATCTTTGGAGGTGCTATATTATTTTTTTATTGCTTAGATCTTTCCAATAATATGTCACAAGATAGGGGTTGCCATATAAAAAATAAAGTTGTTTACTTCCCCCTCCCCCTTCAAAAGGGGTAACAAAATTTTAACCCCCTTAAAAACCAGAAAAATGTTATATTAAGCATGAGGTTTTACATTGATATAGCAATCCATTTAAATTATATCAGTGTGTATTACGACTTATTTTAGGCTCTGTATAAGTATATGATGTCTTTGTTTTCAGTTTATATAAACAACTGAAGTCATCATTATTATTACAATTAGCTGAATAATATTGTAGTTGAATGTAGGTTTGCAGTTAATTAATAAAACATTTAGGCCTATTTCAATATGGTTTTCTATCAGGTTATGTACCCAGATAATGTAATGTACAAAGTTGAGATTAAATTTTTTCTTGATATTTGAAATAAACAGTCATGTCATCTATATTTGCTCTATCACAAATTGAAAAGTTAAAAGGTATATAAAACTATGATACTTGGAAGTTTGTTGTCCAATCATATTTGGAACTTAAATAAATGTGGGACTGTATCACAGGTAGAAAATCTCTAATTAAAAAGGTAGAGAAAGCCAAATCAAAGATTATTTTATTAATAAATTTTGTTCAAGTTCAGTCTGCAAAAACAGCAAACGAAATTTGCATATTTTAGGAACAATGGTTGTCTTGAATGACATATTTATAATAACAGTTATTGAAGCTGAAATAAAGTCAACACTTTTTTCATAATATCCACTGGAATATTATCTCAACTAGTTGATTTTTTAGTGATTTTATTACCTTTGCAATAATTTCCGAACAGATTATTTTTTAGATCAAAAGACTGAAAATTAATATTACTGTTACAATTTAACAAGTAAGATGCTGCATCGCCTCTGTTAGGTCTAATACTATTCTCTTTAGCCCTGTTATGAACGGCCCTCAAAATATGCCTGGGTTCTTAGTTTCAATTAATTATCAACTCAGTGGTTCAGTATTTTATTAACTTTTATCATTGACATGAAACATATGTCTATTTCCCTGACACTTTAATACAAAACTTTAATACAAAACTTTAATACAACACAAAAATAAGAATTCAATTAAACAACAAAACAAAACAATATTATTTACTCAAAGCCCAGAAGTATTCCAACTATTCTTATTCTTTATATGAATGATATTACAAATGTTTTAACTGGTGACTTTATATATAGAAATGCCTGCTTACTGTTTGTTGAGTAGATTTCCTGGGCTATCTTCCACCATGGCTAGCAACACAGCCGTGTATCATCAAGAGCTCCAAAAGACAAAAGAGCCCCTCCAAATCATGCTGACTGCTTATATACCTTTAGTTCTCTCTGTTGTCCTAGTTCAGTTGCAAGACAAGCATTTCAACATTTTTTTAACTGTTTCACAATAGTTGGATCATTCTAAGCTTTATGAATATGAGTTCTTCCTAATATAACCTAATATTAACTCATTCCTAACAGCCCCCAAAACAAATTTTTTGTTAAAAAGATCAGAAATCATGAATCCATCATCAATCATGTTACTGTCAAATTTTATGGCAGAGAAATCTTGTGTTAGGTACCTTTATTGTTTCAAGTTCAGATTTTAAAACGGACCATGCAGCTTTACTTCTGTTTTCTGATTCTCCAATAAATCTATTGTTTGTTAATTATTTTACATTGTTGCAAACCGATTAAAAAATACGTTTATAATTTTTGTAAAATTGCAAAACAATGGATTTTTATATTGTATAGCTAACTAATTCAGTTCTCTCTTTCTTCCACTAGAGATTTTTATTCCTTGTATAACCCATAATTGATTTACATTTTTACACTTACCTGGGAAATACGATTCTACTGGGAATGAATGCTCAAAAGCCATGTTGTATTGAATACAGAACTTATTGAAACTCACTTGAGGATACATACTGCAATCGAGATTCCAATGTATTTCACTTAGCACCCTCAAAAATGTAACAATACTTTCTTTTGAATAAAACTATTCTTACTACTTGGCTTTATATTTAAGTGTTTACAGTATTTATTTTAATTGGTTTTTATTGTTAGATACAATATGTGGTTTGTATTGTGACCACATATACCAAAATCCAAAATTAATGTCTTGTTACTCTGGCTCCCTCTATTACTTAGCATATTATAAATACATGTTTTATAGAGGAACCAGCAATATTAGTAGATTAATTGAAACATTTGTAAAAAACATACATTGTTATCAAATTTAAAAACATATTTTTCTGATATTTCAGATTAAAACTATCCAACGAATCAACATTAAAATCCAATGCAATATAGATATCCTTCAATCTAGTCTCTCTTCTTAATTTTAAAAACAAAGATTCTAACCTGTTTAAAAATTTATTAAAGTTATTTTTATCAGGGACTCTATACAAGGAAAAAATATTAGTATTTAAGTCAGTAAGTTCCATACAGGATCCTTCTAAAACATAGTCTAAAATGGAACTGTTAAAATCCCTCTTTGCAACATAGTTTTTAATTTATGCTTCAGTAAAATATTTGAGCCTTCTTGAGGACTTATTTTCTACAATAGTAATCCCAAAGTTAAAAACCATTTTAACAATTTAGAAGAGTGACTTGTTGAGAATTAAGCCAGTGTTCGTTTAGGCAAATCACTACTATATCTGCCTTATCCAAAATTATTTCAAGATCATTCCTTTTTAATATAATATCTCCATGATTATTCAAGTGCATAAAGCCATATCAAATTAGTGTTACTTATTTCTAAACAGGATGGACTTTTTGACCATGTATGTACACCCTCACTCAAACACAACCCACAATCACTAACAGCCCTTTAACAATTATTTTTGCTTAATTCTCCACAAAAAACAGAGTGGTCCCCATCAAATATCTCTTCTCCACCCTCCTCTACACTTAGTCGTATCTGATTATGGTTACAAATGTCATCACAATACTCCTCATTTTTCAATTAAACCCATAAAAAAGACCCACTAAAAAGTTCTATTGGACCACTTTTTTTAGAATGCATTTTCCCTGTCTTCAACCATTTTTCCAGAGGTGTTGCCTTCGTAGTGAATTGAACTTCATCCCTTACAACTTGCATGTCACACTACTCCATCTCTTTTTGCTCTTTGCAGTCACCAGCCACTTTTCAAGAAAAGTTTTTTTCCCACATTTATCAATATTACTATTTATCAGATTGTTATAGTCTATTACTGATCACTGATTTCCCCTCTCATTTAAATGCCCAATTCATAAAAAATGAAATTTTAAGGCCCTGCTATTTACAAAGTTTATATAACTTAAATGTTTTTAATATTTCTATTGCAACTGGAATTAATGTGGTTATGTATAATATTATTTGCATTATTTACCAAGTGTTTTTTTAATAGACTGTTTGGATAACCTGGAATAGTGTTACTATTAAATTATTATGAAAAGTTACAAGTAGAATCCTATCCAATTATTCTTTAATAGTCTTTTCATATTCTTTCCGAGGTACAATATAATTTGCCCCTCCAAAGAAGATTAAAAAGTCTTCAGAGTTAAGATTATTTGCTAAATTCTTTGCTTTTGGAGCACCTGGATATACGTATCCCAAAACTTTATATCCATTTAGATGATCTGTTTACATTACTTTCTACATTGTGGCCAAGTAAGTACCATGATGGCGCCCACAACTTGTTTGGTTTTATAGTAGAGTTAGTGCAATGCTAATTTTAGGATATCGGGTCATTATGTGTTAAACTGTTTCGACATTTGTGTGACATGAATAGCACTTGCAAATAGAGAAGAATGCCTTTCATTACATATCCCAATCCATGCGTTTTATATTTATTCGTCTAAAGTGTCCAATTTTAATAATTTAAATTATATTGATGATGTAATCATTACTTTAAATATTGTAAAGCAATATCTTTCTCTTGTCTAATACAGTCAAAATTACATTTGTAAAAGTTGTGACAAATTTTGCTAAGTTAGTTTAACTTTCAAAGTAAGTTTGTCCTTTTAAGAAGGGAGAGGGCTTACAAATTGAAACATTAGCTGCATCTTTCATGCATCTCACTTAAGTCTACTAATCCTGAGAAAACTACTATGCTTGGAAAACTCATTTAAATTTATTTTTAGGGCCTGAATTTCGAAACCAAGATATTATTAAAGTGATAAGTATCATTATAAATCTACAGTATAGTGTTCATGATATTTTGAGAGTTTTTATTGAAATCTAAAGATATTTTAAGAAATTATGTTCCTTATAACAGCTCAATGGACGATTTACCCACTTATGAGGTTAAGGTAAGTTTGGTAATTCTCATGACTTTCAAGTGATTTTCACGCTTCATAACTCCAGAAAACTGAAAGAGTTAATTCCAAATTGCTGTCCGTCCATCGTCATTGTTGTCTGTACGTAAGCAAGATAGCGGCTACATACATTAAGATAGGAATATGAAATTTTATATATGGGTCTATAGTGTTCTCATAATAGAACCCTTTTGAAATTCAGAAAACAGTTCGGTGGCCATTATAAACAGTTTTTGTTCATATCTCGTGTGTTATTCAATTTATAACATAGATGGCCTAAGAGACCAACTTATGTGCATTATATTAAGATGACCTGTTTGGATTTCATTGTATATTACAGGGCTGGGTAAGTATAATGATGGCATCCATCTATTTTCTTATAACTACACCACCATGATCATTAGGAAGATCATGACATATATGTTTTGTTTGTATCTTTAGGTGCTACATTTAAGAAAAATTTTATCAACATCATTCCAACTGATTTAAAAAAATAAATGGTGTATAAATATTGAACAAACCTTCATATTTGCTCATTACAAGCGCAAGTAAATACAAATCAAAACTGAACTTCACCAGATCGGTAACAAAAATTAAAAATTAATCATGTGCGTTGTTTTTGAAAAAAATATTTATATACAGTAGAACCCCTCAAACTCGACCGCCTCAAACTCGACATTCCGTCAAACTCGACAGGGCCAGTTACCAGGAGCGTGGGATTTCCAAGGTCATTCACTGCATTGTTTTACACCATGTGCGCCTGCCAGATGCCGGGAGGTTGAGGCTTGTCACTTTTGTTTATACAGAAGTGAGGGTTGCTCCTTTGTCTAGCCACTTTCTAATCCTACTGTATAGTAGAGGCCAAAGTTAAAGATAAAGGGTCCAGGTAGACCGGGACAGCCCCAATCATGTGTTGTCAAAACATTCATATTGTTGTGAACCCAAGCGCCTAACCACCCGGATGTTACTGGTCATTAGCACCGATTCCATTAAAGTAAGCAGCAAGTCTTTTGTCATAACAATTCAACGGAGCGTAGTAGAACTATGATTCAAGTTTTGTAATAAAGGTCTTAACCAGGTGAGAAAAATGACCCGACTCTTAATTATATGCGATCAGCAGTTCAATTTATAGCATTTATTGGACCGTGTTATTTCCAAGAATTTAATGGAATCGGTGCTAATTATCGGTGGCATCCGGGTGGTTATGCGCTTGGGTTCACAACAATACGAATGTTTTGACAACACAGGATTAGAGCTGTCCCAGTCTACCTGGACCCTTTACCTTTAACTTTGGCTTCTACTATACTGTGTTACTGTCGGGAGGTCAGTTTGGTGTTAGCGTTGACAGTGATAGTTTGTTGTGATTGTATAGTAGCCTACCGTATCGTGACAACCGTATTACTGTAGTCAGTTTTAGTGTGATTTTGAGAATGGCAGAGAATAAAAGGAAACAAGTTTCGGTGTCAATGGAAGTTAGGTTTGATGCTTTACAAAAACTTGAACGTTGGGAGGTCAACTGTGCTTGGTTGGAAAAACAAGAAGTCGGAAATTGAAGCTTGGTGCTTAAAAAGTATGTGTGCGGAATCCATTGTGGAACAAAAAATTATGAGGTGTGCTGAATATGAAAAAGTAAGTGAAGCTCTTTATCAATGGTTTCGGGTGCAAAGGGAAAAAGGTACACCTTTGTCAGGACCTATCCTTCAAGAAAACGCCCTTCAATTTTATGAAGAGTTATAAGAGGAAGAAGAACCTAAATTCACAGCAAGTAACGGCTGGTTGGACAGATGGAAGAAGCGGTACGGGATCAAACAACTCAGTATCTACGTGGAAAATTATCTGCCAACCCTAACAATGTAAATGAGTTTAAAATCAAACCTCATGAGTATATTGACAAAGAAACAAAAATATTGTCTCAAAGTGTCAAAAATATTGAAACAAAAATATTGTATATTGTCTCAGGTGATCAAATATATAACGCTAAGGAGACTGGTCTTAACTTCCGATTACTTCCTACCAAAAGTTTGGCGTTAAGAAATGAAAAATCTGCTCCAGGCTATAAAAAAAGCAAAGAGCGTGTAGCAATTCTTGCGTGTAGCAATGCAACAGGAGGACACAAGATTGATCTAGCCATTATAGGAAAATCAAAAAAGCCAAGAGCATTCAAAAATGTTAAGTGCACTAGCGATGGAAGATTTGATCTGCCTGTTTGGTATAAAAACCAACCTAATGCTTGGATGAGCGAGTCAATTTTCAAAGAATGGTTTTTCCAGCAGTTCTTACCAGACGTAGAAAAGTTTTTGAAATCCAAAAATCTCCCAAGAAAAGCTGTTTTAATTTTAGATAACGTCACAACACACCCCGATATTCAATATTTGCAGGATAAAGACATAAAAGCCATGTTTCTCCCACCGAACGTGACTTCCCTCTGTCAGCCGATGGATCAAGGGGCCTTGGCAGCATTGAAGAGAAGATACAGGCATACACTGCTGTCATCTTTGGTGTTGTCATTGGAAGCAGGGCAGGAACTAACAGACAAATTAAAAAAGATTGATTTGCTAGACATTGTTGGTTGGGTTGCAGAAGCATGGAATGAACTGGAGCCTATAACTCTCGTCCGATCCTGGAGGAAGCTTTTGGATCACTTGGGCAACGAATCATTTCAAGAAGAAGGACCCTCTGACAACATTGAGTTGATTGATTTGATGAAGAAAATCCCAGGATGTGAAGAGTCGTCGAGTGATGATGCACGAGAATGGATGACACTAGATGAAGAAGGAGAGCCATTGGGTGAAGACAAAATCATTTCCATAGTCAAAGGGAAGAACGAGGAAATGGACGACTCAGAAGACGACATCGAAACCAGCTACCAAGAAGAAAAAATGAGCCATGGTGAGGGTGTAAAATTCATGGAAGGAGCACTGCGTTACTTAGAGTAGCAAAACGCAACAGGTATGGACATTATTTTTCTTCGAGATGAAGCTGCCAGACGTCGAGTCGAAAATGAAAAACAAAAATCAATCAAAAGTTTTTTCAAACAATGTTAACTTTGCTCTAATGTTTTTTTATTATAGAAAATTTTTTTTATCTTAGAAAATATTTAATGGACTGTGTTTTTTACTGTAGACTGACTTAACTGTAAATTGTATTACAGCATATAAGGATTGGTCATTTTAGTTTACCAAGCCTATTGTACAAGGCCAATATTTTAAAAATCTGATTTGACCCATCGATAAATTTCATTTTAATGTGTGATTGAACACACTATTTTTGTTGTTGTCATGCAGGGACTTTTTTGCAATAAACGTGTAATAATTAATTGATAATCAATAAATGTATAGTTATTTAAAGTAATTTTGAGTATTTGTTGCAAACCTAACCATTAAATACCAAAGTTCCCTAAAACTTGACCACCCCCAAACTCGACGACCTTAAAGTTCACATTTTGTCGAGTTTGAGGGGTTCTACTGTATTTAAATAAAGGTCTAGACGTGCTTTGCTTGTGTCATTAACATGTACACAGTGTGAGTTGTATTTGGTTAAAACTGAGGTTTTAATAATGGTGGTCAAGATTTACTATTGTTTTTTTGCTAATTATTTCGGAACCATAATCTTTTTTACTTACGATTTTTCAGATAGGTTTGGTCAATAATCTTCTTATTTCATTGACATTTGAATGAAATCGGTAAGTATTCTTTGATGTATTTTATAATCACCACATGTGCCACAATTTCAGTTTGTTGGTTTTTTTTAAATAACCTAAGAACTGGCATTTTTGAATAAATAGCAAACCATATGTTTTATTTGGGTCCTTAGAATCTACACATGAGTAAAATTTTAGCAAATATTTGTAGAGCCGATTTTTGTGAATCATAATTGGTTTTTTTTCCTCATGGCAGGTATACCATAACTTTGAATTGTCAGAAACATTACTAATAAAATGGTTATGTGGTCAAAATGTCCCTACATACCAATTGAGATTAAACTCGGGCCAGCCGTTTGGAATGTAGATCACTGGATATAACATCGACAATAGACACCAGACAGACAATCAGAAAAAAACCTCTTTTTTTGGAATCTGGTGACTTTAAATGGACATATTCACAAACCTAGGCATACATTTTTGTGCCCATCACACAACTTGCTCTATACAACTTACATTTGAGTAACTACAGTCCTCTATACCAAACTTCATATTCCATGTGAGTACACTACAGTCTCCTCTACCAAACTTCATGTTCCATGTGAGTATACTAGTCACCTATACCAAACTTCATGTTCCTTGTGAGTACACTATAGTCACCTATACCAAACTTCATGTTCCATGTGAGTATACTACAATCTCCTATTCCAAACTTCATGTTCCATGTGAGTACACTACAATCTCCTATACCAAACTTCATGTTCCATGTGAGTACAAACAGTCTCCTCTACCAAACTTCATGTTCCATGTGAGTACACTACAGTCACCTATATACCAAACTTCTTGTTCCATGTGAGTACACTACAATCCCCTATACTTAGAAGAGATCAAGAGTGGTCACTGAAAGAGAGGGTTCTAACTCAAGACTACATGAAAAAAGTGTACATCCAGCTAGGAGTCCTTGGGATTGCCAGGCCCGATATTATCCACATGTCCTCATGAAGGATAATAGTACGTAGGCACAAACCTCCACCGATTATTGACATTAGAAATCCTTTTCAAAGTCTTTTATGAAGACAAATTCCTTGCCCAAAGTCATTTCCTATATCCAATACTAACACAGTTTATCTTCGTACCTTGCTTATCACTGTTTCATTTCATGTTGCTGCTGCCAATATATGTATCTGATAATACAAGTTATTGTATTAGGAATTTTTTTGTAAATTGCACAAACTTTTCCACTCGCACATTGCCAAAACCAAATATAAACTAATTGTAACTAAAAATAACATTTCAGTCAATAATCAATCAAAAAGTTAAAAGGAACCATGCACACCGTCTGTGCTAAACTTGCTTTGCTTGTGCTATAAACACGTTCTTAGCGTAAGTTGTATTCGTCATGGTTTCTTTTTTGTTTTCACGATTTCATTTATCTACATATTTAAAAAAAAATTCAACATGTACAGTTTAAATTGAATAAATTCCTAATTACACCCACACGAAACCTATCTCAAACAATTTTCAAGCAAGCTTCTTTGTTAATAAAAAGGTTACAGGTTCGGAGTTGATATAATCAAAGATTTACTGCTAATTGGGAGAGCGTCCTGGCACTACATTGAGCGTCTTTCAAAGGAACTGTGAACTTCTATAAACAAGTTTCCACTTTTATCTACCTTTGTTGTACACTTTATGTTTAAAGTGTGTGAAATGAATCTGACCTTTTGGTCAAAAAAATGACCTTTTGGTACAACTTAATCAAATATTTGAAATTATTATAAAAATCAGGATATATACGTTTCACTGATGTGCACTGATACGTGAAAATGGTGCTGTTGATATCATCCTAAAATGGTTTTTTATACGTTATTTAAATATATGCTCTATATATTTTTACTTTGATATATATAACTGATATATTTTTCATCGTTCATGTATATAAAATTAATATACTATGTTTCGATAATTTGAATCAACTCTCTTAATCAAGTGATACAACAATAATATAGGATAATAAGAAAATCAGATTATTTATGTGCTACGTTTATTGATTGAAATTGAGAGTTGATTTAAATTCTCGAAACATCATAGTACAGGCATAGCAATCCCGAGGTCTCTTTTTTTGGATGTTTACCTTTTTTCATGTAGTCCAGAAAACCCTCTCTATTATCTTTCTTCATGTCTCACTTCACCAACGCGTATTATCTTTACATTCTTTAAATATTTGGTATATTATATATATATAACTGGCGTATATTCCATCTTATATATATATATATATATATATATATATATATATATATTATATATATTCGAGAATTTTAATCAACTTTTCTTATAAAGTGATAAAACAAAAACATAAAAAAATTAGGAAAACAGTGCAAGAGTTTGGGTGTAACTGCTTCACAATCAAATAAAGCAACAAATGATAGAATTATAATATGCCTAGCTTCAGTAAAAATAATAACAACAAAACTACCATTGGAGTAAGAATGTCTTGTTACATGACATACACAATATTCTGGTTTTATAGTTATTTGCAAATGATAGATTGTTCATATTATTAACACTCATGCGCTCATTATATTGAGAATAGCCTTGGAAATCCTGATGGAATATAGCTGGATCTAATCTATTTTCACATAGTCTTGGTTTAGAACCCAGTCTTTCTCTTTCCTATTAGGTGTCTCTTGATCTTGTTGTTTTCCGCTATTAGAGTATTCAAAGGCTAGGTGTTTTTATTTTATACTATTTCATTATTTTTTTATATAAGACAAAGATAACATAGAGGTTTCGCCTTTAGACAACAAGAAAAATATTCGTAATTATATGGTTTCAGTGGACATTTGCAATTAGTCCTGTATATGAAACTAATAGACGACTTTTAGACAGTATAAATCAAATCTGTTATAAAGTGATCAATCTAGAACACGAACAACAGCAACATTTCCATGTATGCTAGAAACTACAAATTAGTAAACTAAGAATAGAAATCAGAGTTAAAACTAATCCTAACCTGTTTATAATAACTAAAACTAAATATAAAAGTCATCGGGAAAACCAGAAATCAATAAAATTACTCAATAACAAAAAAATGACAAACATCTATTTGAGATGAGGAAAAATACTGGTAAACTGAGCCAAAGGAGATGTGTGTCATTGTTACATACCCCATATAAAAGTATATTATAAGTTTGGTAATCGTCAAAAATTAAGGCCTCTGTTTTTTGACAGATCTTCACATTTCATAGCATCAGAAAACCAGAAGAAAAGTTATTTTTGACATGACATTAATCGTTGAGGCAATTGCTAGGCTTGCAACCTTATAACAGATGATAAAAAACTTAGGAGTATATAAACTCCTAGTGGAGACGAAGGAATTAAAGGAGAAACTGGACCAGGTGGAGACTCTGCCCCGGACGAGTGAACGTGACCACAGTGCTTTTGCGGGATTTGATTGTTTACTGAAGAGAATTCGCTACAAGGGATCATGGCACGGAATCACAGGAGTTCGTCACTAGGAATTTGAGCAAGCTTCATGTGTAAAGCAATTTAATAAAAGTGTGTAATTCATGTCAAAATCTATATTATGTCACAATTGGAATAGCTCTGGATCGAAATCTTAGAATATTTAACTAATGAATGAGTTAGCTATTTACATGTTATTAATTAACTAGAGTGAAACGCAGGTTGTCAGTACAAGTATTTTTACAACTGAACCAATGTTTGCCTAAATCTTTTAATTAGAACACAAATCCATTCATTAAACAGAAGCTACTGAAAAATATAATTTCGAACCCTGATCTCCTAAAAAATGTGATATTATTATAGAAGAATCATGTTGATAGTATCCAAGTCACTATTGTTTTAACTAAGAATTAAATTACCTTTGGTTTCCGCCAGGTGACTTCTTTTTTATATACACTTACGCGTTTCGAAGCGTGCGCTCCATCTTCAGAGTTCTATTTTCTTTTTCACTCGGTTGAGATAAGAACAGATTCACTGACTGACAGAATCACAGGGGTATGATCTGACAAGAGATCATCATTACCTTCAGCATACATATGATTGCTTGATAACCCTTTGGTGACAAAAAAGTCAATTAAATCTGGTATTTTCACTGGATCAGTTGGCCAGTAAGTTGGTGATCGTGAGGAGATAAATACACAATTGTGCTTACACCCCGCCTGATAAAGCTCTTTACCTTTTGAGGTGATTAGTCTTGAGCCCCATTGTGTATGTTTGGCATTGAAATCCCCTCCAATGATGAAGTAGTTTCCAAGTGTCTTGAAGATATTGAAATAGTCATCTCTCTTGAGCGATGACCTAGGTGGGCAATAAATTGCCGCAACCTTGAAGTCTCTATTCTTCATTTGAATATTGATAGCAGTCAGTTGTAAAGTTTGCTTTATAGTCACCGGCTCTTCGTGATGCTGGATGTTGCTTTTTATTAGTACTGCAGTACCCAATCTTGTTGTATTAGTCGGATGTGGAGTGTGGTAGCATGCAAAGTTTGGTATTCTGACACGTGACTGATTTATAAGATGAGTTTCTGAAATCAGGCATATATCGATTTTTTCCTTTCTAAGAAATATTTCCAATTCGGTTTGGTGTTTGAGTAATCCATTGGCATTCCATGTCGCTATTTTAAGTGAGCAACTCATTTTTTATTCTTGCTCTTTTTCTTGACCCCAATTATCTCCTCGCATAATGTGCTAATTACCATTTCTTGATCGTTGAGCCTTTGCAAGATCTGGGTCAACAATTCTTTCATCGTGACTTCATCTTCTCGCGAGCGTTTTTAACAATATTAACATATTTCTTATGAAAAAACAACTTCCCAGACTCACAAATAATAAAACTAACTGGAACAAATTCAGAACTGAGATTGAGAACTTTATTGATATTGAAGTGCCATTGCTGAGTGCGAGTCAAATAGATCAAGAAATTGAACAATTTGTTGCTGACGTACAGGAAGCAGCGTAAAATAGTACTCCATCTGTAAATAAAATCCATCAAGTTGCAACAACCTATCCGGCTGATATCATAGAACTAATCATGGAGAAAAGGAATGCTCGAAGAAAGTGGCAACGATCAAGGTTTCCTGGTGACAAAATCATTGCAAACCGTCTTAGTAATCGACTAAAAACTGCAATAAAAAATTTTTAAAATGAGTCTTTTGGAAATTTCCTTTGTAACCTGACTGCCGATGATAAAACAAACTACTCGCTCTGGAAAACAGCTTGGCGATTTAAAAGGCCCCCACTTCAGGACCCACCCTTAAAAATGCAAGATGGTTCTTGGGTAGGAAATTCAAAGAAAAAAGCTGATGTTTTCGCAGACCACCTATCAAATGTTTAAACCCCTCCAACAAATCACAGATAAAGAAAACACAGTGCTTGTAGATAAGGTAGACGACGTTGAAATACCACTCGTTTCTCTTAAAGAACTCAAACACATATGTAGACACCTCAACAACAAGAAAGCACCTGGTTTCGACCTTATTACAGGACGGATTATAAAGGAGCTGCCAGAGATAGCACTCAATAAATTACAATACATAATTAACGCCTGCCTAAATCTCAAGCATGTTCCTCGACTCTGGAAAATTGCAGAGGTTATTGTCATACCAAAGCAAGGAAAACCACCCACAGAGGTCACATCGTATAGACCAATTTCTCTACTACCTGTAATGTCAAAGATCTTTGAAAAACTACTCATGAAAAGACTTGAGCATATCATAATGAAAAGAAAGCTGACACCGAACCATCAGTTTGGCTTCAGAAGCAAGCACTCGACAATAGACCAGGTGCATCGCATAACCAATATTGTGGAAAACGCACTCGAGGAAAATAAAATTTGTTCTGCAGTGTTCCTTGACGTTGCGCAAGCCTTTGACAAGGTTTGGCATGAAGGCCTCATTTACAAATTGCATAGAGATCTACCTAAACAATATTTTGAAATTCTAAGATCATACCTAGCAGACAGATGCTTTAGAGTTCGATATGGCTCAGAGTTTTCAGACTTGAAAGATATAGCAGCAGGAGTTCCCCAGGGAAGTGTCCTCGGCCCTGTACTCTATCTTTTGTATACCAGAGACATAGTACATGATGGCGAAACTATGATGGCAACATTTGCGGATGACACAGCCATCCTCGCGGTCGATACCAACATTGATTGTGCCAGGAATAAGATGCAAAAAGCTCTTAACAATGTAGTAAACTGGACAGAATTATGGCGCATAAAACTCAATGAAGATAAATCCACACATATAAATTTCACATACAAGAAGATAGTAAATGCCCACATTACCATTCACAATAAAATCATACCCTGTGCTAACACTGCTAAATATTTGGGTATGACCCTGGATGTAAAGCTCAAGTGGAAGGAGCATGTGAAAAAGAAAAAAGAGGAACTGAACATCAAGTATCGAAACCTTTACTGGCTGCTCGGACGTAACTCCGGACTGTCGATCGGAAACAAAATCTTGCTTTATAAACAAATTTTGAAGCGAGTGTGGACGTATGGCATTCAATTATGGGGCTGTACAAAGAACACAAATGCTCCAATGATTCAAAAATTTCAGAACAAAGTACTGCGAGGAATGGTCAACGCGCCATGGTACGTAAGAAATAAAGATCTCCATCGTGACCTGCGAATTGGCCTGGTAATGGAGGAGATGAAGAGGTATGCATGTGGACATGACATGCGATTGCGGAAGCATGTAAATCCTGACATGCTAAGTGTACTAAACGTAGGCGGTGACATCCGTCGCCTTAGCAGAAAGAACCCTCATGATCTAATGGCTTAATGTAGCGGAGAGTATTTAGCTATTAATTCTCTTATACACAGCGACTCTTGGTAAGAAAATAAAATCGTTTGTCGGTCTGGTGGACTGGTTATGATAACCGGGGGTGTTTTTAGTGGGTAAAAATCTCACACTACCATTGCGTGCAATGGTGTCTTTTTGAAGATTTTCACCTCCACAAAAAAAAAAAAAAAAAAAAAAAAAACTCGGTAGAGATCGTTATACATTAAAATAACACATAAAATCACACAGACACTACATATATATGTTTATAAATTTATACATTGCTTATATATATATACTTTTGCGACGCGCATTACATCAATGTCCTAGGACAACTAACGTCTCGTATTTATTGTATGTTTATTTAAGATTACTATCTTGGACCTTAATTGCTGTGTCGTATATCGTGTTGGAAGAGAAGTTTAGTTGGTCGTTCAGTAGGTTGTATGAGTCATATTTAAATGATTTATATATCTCAAATTCTTCAACCGCGTCCATATATTTCCCCTTTCTGCATGTAGTGGTTCTAAGTTGGTTTCAAAATCTGTATAGGAGTGGTTTTCGTCAATGAGGTGTCTTGCAAAATTTGACTTATTACTGTTGATATTCTTTTTTGGCAGATGTTCTTTAAACCTTTGGCGAAAAGTTCTTCCTGTTTGGCCTATATAGAATTTATTACATTGTTCACATTTCAGTTTATAAATTCCTGTTTTTAGATGACCATTTAGATTCTTCTTGGATGAGACGTATTCTTTTCATTTCAATGTAGAACACATGAAAACACCAATACCAGACTGTTATGAAATATTAGTTTGAGATATTCAGCTGCTTGTTCGAAAATTAGCGCATGCTACCAACACACTACAATGGCACTAGTAACCAAATAACCAAATTTTAGAAATATATATATATATATATATGCGTTTGTGCGTTTGTGTGTGTGTGTGTGTGTGTGTGTGTGTGTGTGTGTGTGTGTGTGTGTGTGTGTGTGTGTGTGATGAGACGGAATGAGAAAGGCATTCGTCTCATTGTAAATTTAAAGCATTTAAATTGCCGCGCTAAACACGATAAAGTGGGAATGCGATAGTGCAGTGACGTCACGCAAGGCGAAGGTAGAACTTCGCTTGCACAGACAGGAAAGCCAAACTATGGTAGTTCTTATTTTATTAAAAAACTAAAATATTAAATTAAATAATTATTCAGTAGAGTCAATCGACTAATAATACCAAGAAATAAATTTAAAGGGCCTAAAACAAAAACGTTATTCAAGAAATTAGGAGGTCTCAAAAACCTAAAATTTGAAAAAAGGGGAAATTCAAAAATCAAAAATCATAGAGTCATAACCAATAGAGGAAGTAATAATAATCAGAAATAAAAAATAAACAATAATAATAATAACCAGGGGAGAATGGACTTAGAAAGTCATTCTTGGAGAGTTTTTAAGTTTTTAAAGGTAAAGGGGGGATAAACTAAAAATAATAATAATAACAATTGAAAAGACAACCGTAGGGAACAATAATAAAATAATCAGAATCAGAATTAAAGTTAAAATGGGGGAGTTATCATAATAACAAAAAGTAAAAAGTTAAAGCCCAAAAGCGGTAAAAATAAATGTTAAAGGGGAAATAAAAGGAAAGAATAATGTGTATTAATTATGTAAAAGTGTAAAACAACAGAGCAGAGGTGAAAATTGATAATGGGGGGGATGTTTATAATCAAATAATAAGACGATCAAAAACTCACGACTTCGAGGACCAATAACTCGAGAGCCAAGCGAGCTACGACGAAAAGCTAAGAGGGTATTTCCGTCATAGGATCAGAAGAAGAACTTTTATACAAAAGAATTGTGAAAAAGGACTTAAATCGAAAGTTAAAAAGTGAAAAAATAGACATTCGGGGAAAATGCGATAACTCGTAAACTAAACGGGCGAAAACGACCAATCGAGTTTTACAAGACCCTCAAGATCGGACAAAAGAGGAATCCGAAGAGAAATCGACGATTGGACCAGCCGTTCAGAAGTTACAGCAAGTTGTACGTAAAAGTGTTCAAAATCACAAATTGCAGGAATTAACAGGAAAGTCGCCCAAAGCAGCTCTACGTCACAGTTCAGATGTTGTTCAGACTTCGCATGACCAACCGTCATCACAGATAACATAAAATAATAGAACGATCCAAATATCTATTAAAAGGATTTTTAATAGAAAATAGTGAATAAAAACTATACAATAGGTAAAAACTATACCTATAACAGTTTCTAGTATAAAAATTTCAGAACAAAACAGCCAGAAAATACGAAATATAAAGAAGAGACATTTCTTCACGAAAGGGAGAAAAAGTGGTTACCTTTTGAGGGAAGATTCCCACAGAAAGGGAGAACCAAAATTGTCTGTCGAAAGACGGATACTCTAGTACCAGACTCCGAGCAGGGAAGACGTTACTTTAGTCACTCTACTAAATTATTCTAAATTCAACTTAGTAAACTTTAACATAAATATTTAAATCAATAGTAAAAGTAACTTAAATTTTTTTTAACTAATTTCGAAAGTCGATCTGCGAGAAGATTCATTTACACTTAAGGCGACTCAGCAGGGATTCGAGATTACTACAGTAGAATCCCCGGAACTTGAGAACCAACATGGCGGCTGCCCCTCCCCCACCACCCCACCCCTCTCCTTGCCCCCTCCCCTTGCCCCCTCCCCTTGGCCCCACCCACCCGCCCCTCCCCCTTGCCCGCCATTTTGTTCCCCCTCTACCCTGCCCGCTATTTTGTTCCCCCCCTGCCCGCCATTTTGTTGCCCCTCCCCCCTGGAGACGCCATTTTGTTGCCCCCATCTGGGAGACGCCATTTTGTTCCCCCCGCACGCCATTGCGTTACCCCCGCCCCCGCACGCCATTTTGTTGTTTTACCCAATCCTTGCCCCCACCTATGACGTAAGACGCCATTGTTTTCGACGTGCAGACATGGGATTCGAACCTGTGAAGTTAAGATTTGAAGGCAGACACGCTACCGACTGAGCTATCATGCATAGTATTACACATTGTATATTTAATGTATTATATGCCATGTTGTAGAGTACACCCATACCCCCTCCCCATACCCCCTTCCCCCTCCCCCTGCCCCGACTGTGACGTAATGCATTGCTACCAGTCGTCATATAGGTAAGAAAGGGGGGTCGCGTCGCTTTCGGCTATCTCGTTTCGGCTACCATTCCAAGGTCACAGGAAGGTGTGTTTAGATAAGACAGATAGGTTCTGACTGGTCTATGTCAGCCGGATTGTGTGAAGTTCAGAAGGCAGACACACTCTGAGCTATTACACATTGTAGTCGTTTGTTCAACGTCGGTTCCACCGAGCCGTTTTTGAGAGTGCATCCGAGGACACAAACACAAATCCGTACCGTAAGGCGTACCGAGTTTTTCGCGCGCGCGCGAAAAACTCGCGTACGCCTTACGGTACGGGTATAGCTCGTACCTCAAAGTTGTGTGTGTAAGGTAAGGGCCGGAGGTTCCTCGGGCCGACCCAACGTTTGTAGTTGACGAAACTCTGTGTTTAAGGTGTGTGTGTGTGTGTGTGTGTGTGTGTGCGTTTTATTGTGGACGATGTTTGTTTTTGCAACCTATATACCAACCAGAGGAACCTTTTTACCAACCCAAAGATAACATTACCAACCGATTAACCAACCAAAATATACTTTTACCAACCGATTTACCAACCAAAATATACTTTTTACCAACCGATTTTCCAACCAAAATATACTTTTACCAACCAATTAATCAACCAAAATATATTTTTAGCAACCGATTTGCCAACCCAAACATCCAATCGGTATACCTGTTAGTTTCGACCGATGGATTTGCCCAGCCACAGACTCCCCCCTCTGAGAGTACCACCACCAGGTCTGCATTGAAATGACAGCATTGGACGCGACGGTGCAGTTATAAATGGAGCATTCTGATTGGACGAGAAGCGGCGGTGCAGCATTGGACGAGAAGCGGTCACGTGATGGAATAACTGGGGCCAATTCCCTTGGCTCTCCCTAACAAAAGTAGTGTCCACAGTCGATGGTTACTGACTACCAGAGTGTAGCACCGGTCACCCAAAGTTAAAACAAGGTGACTCACACAGTTGGTAAATAATATGAAAACGTGTAGATGTTTTAATAATGTATTCTCTCTATATTACAATAAGTTAAAAAAAGTTACATTAAAGAGTACTATAATAATAACGATTGGGAGAATAAACACAATAGGAAGAGTTGAGTCAACTACCCAACCAATCCATGGTCCCCAGATTATTTTTTTATCCTTACGGGTTTTTACACAGAGAGTCACACACAAACTTACAACATTACTTTCCTATATTTACATCTCCGAAACATACACCTGCACAAGTCACCATGACAGTCTGACTGTTTACAAAATAATAAGTCTTTAATATAAAACTTTTGACAGTTCAGTACACAACAACTATAACACTGGTCCGATGTCGATACAGTTCCCGTCACAACAGTGGTTGTCGTAGATAAGCTGTACAGATCCATTACCGGTACGTTCCAATACCTGCACCTACAATGGCAAAAGCTGAATGCCTGGCACTTTGTACATGCTAGGCCGTCAACTTGACATTCGGGTGCTTTAAAACATTTGTTAGCACAACAGTACACGGTCAAATGTTGAGGCCGTTCAGGTACTTTTACTGGAACACTGTACGACTTCCTTGAGCGGCAGTCGGCAAGCAAACAAGTGCACAGGTTTCCGTAACAATCTGGTTTTGTACAAAACACCGGATCTTTTATTTTGATTTTCTTACATGCGTTACCACAGCACACGTAGGATTCCAGCGTCTTACACAATTCCATTATCTGAAAAAGTAGAAAATAATTCGTTAAAATAAGCTTGTCCTCTTTGTTTTACGGGGTTGGAACCGTCATCCGCTAGAGTGAAGCCATAACAGAGCCCACATTACAAACCGAGGGCAAGCAGAAGGCTTACCCCCTTGTGGGAATAGCTCCAACCCATCGCTATTCCCTGTGACCACCACTCCATTACAAAATTGTGGTCCCCATTTTATCTTTTTCTTATATAATTTTTTTTACGCTTTGACTCCGTGCCCAAATTGTACCTCATTCAAAGTTTATCAAGTTTTTCGACTGCGCCAGTGACCTTCAAACAGGTTTACGGGAGAATCAACTCCGCTCCAGGGACCTCCATACAACCTTGCGGGCTTTTTAGTTCCACGCCAGAGGGTAACACACACACACAGATGCCGGTCAGGTATCTTCATACCATCCCCACGTCTTTTGAAATTTAGGCAAGTAGTAAATCGTAATAACTTTTAGCACTTTTTAGTGGACATTTACTATCTACGTTACTATTATGTTGTGGTAATAAGCATTTAATGTCTCCACTATGGGAGAATTTCTCCTCCTGATGTAATTCCATCACACGAGGATGAAATTGTCTCAGAAATTGAGCCTTTTCCAATCCTTTGGTAAAAATTATTGCAAAAGGTTTGCACATAGTGCGTATCGTGTCCTCGTTGTAAGGTACACCTCCTTCATCCCATCTGATATAGTGGAAACGAGATTGTAACCAACGAGCCGATCTTTGCGATTTATCGTTAAGTAGGGAAAAATTGTATGGCGGTTTGAACACTGTGATACTGTGAAAATGATCACCGACAATTGCCAATTCTTTGACGATATACTTGTTATCGTTATCGTGAAACGCGTGAAATTCAACTACTGCCACTTGCATGTTTTTTAAACAAGCTCACTTCGTCGTACAGTCTGTCCGCTTCGGGGAGTGTGCTAGATACGAGCTCGTCGCTGGCCAAGATCTCAATGATGTACGAGCGTAATTCTTTCTCGATATAAAACAATTCGGCGACACGTCTGGACACGAGCGGCATACTCTCCTCTAGTAGCCTCCATTCGTCAACGTTCAAGGTCATACAATGTTGCCCGTCGTACAATTGAACGTGACGTTTTCCGAAAATATTGCGCAATATTACGTCACCGATAGTCAGATTGAATTTACACGTTCTCTTATCGCTGATAGCAGCCGTTATAGATTTTAAATGAAGTGATAATTCGTCATATAGGTAAGAAAGGGGGGTCGCGTCGCTTTCGACTACCTCGTTTCGGCTACCATTCCAAGGTCACAGGAAGGTGTGTTTAGATTAGACAGACAGGTTCTGACTGGTCTATGTCAGCCGGATTGCACAACAGTGCGTAACAATGTTACTGCACATGCGTACTACTCGCGATTAACTGTTTAAGAAAGGAGATTAGATGGAGATAGCTCAGTTTACGTTAGTAGCTTGAATATTGAACGTGGCCCCTTCCAAGATGTATAAGGTCTCCGAGCTCTTGGGTAGCAGGATTAAACCAACCAACGAACGATTTGGACTATGGCTTCTGGAAGAAAATCTGCACAACAACAACCTGGTAACAGATATTGGAAATATTAATTATTCGCAAGGAGAAGAGTTGCTGTCTGGAGTTAATATAAAACCACTAACTCCGCTTACAAAACCATTCTGCGACAACATAATGCTTGTTAAAATAACCGACAGTTCGGATTGCGAACAAGGGAAGAGCCTCGTAAAGAAGAATATCTGTGGAGCATTTAACAGTTATCTTCGTGGGAAATTTACGGATTTTGTTTCCGCAAGACATGGCGTAAAAGTAAAATTACCATTCCCTTTGAATGGAAAGAGACCTATGGCGAAACGCGTATGCAATATTATTGTAGCAGATGGGATGCAAGCCATTGCAAAGAAATTTAAAAATCCCATTGCAATCCCCTACAAGGTAGAGTTAGCGGATGTTGAGTTGGCTACTCTACAGGAAAAAATGCCCGAAATACTTTTGGAGCTGCAAGCCCACGACTTCTACCTTATGGATTTGGACATTACACAAGATTTTGTGGGGATCTTTACCAAGCGAGAGATGTGTGAGCATTTAGTACAGGACCATGACTTTCGTACCAAGGCGACCAGTACAAAGAAAACTACAATACAATTGTTAACAACGACAAGTCTGTTGGGATAGATTGCCTAACCTGGATTACTCCTACTGGTGCAAGAGTAAAAATCTACAACAAGTTCGTGTGCCAGATTACGAGTCCTGGCGTTAACAAACAAATTGGTAACCACATTGTGGATTTTGTCAACTGTCCAGACTCCAGATTAAGACAGACGTTTCTGTCCCCACTGGGTAAGGAGCATGGCATTACAAGATTGGAGGCTACGATCTACAACGGTAGCGGCGACCATCCTCTGGACAGCTGTGTAACGCTCCTGGAAGACAGCAAAATTTATTTCCAGGAAGCCCCGTTTTACTCTGTTGCCATCCCTAAAATGTGGACGAAATTAGCTGACAGTCTCCAGAACAGTTGCTGTGTAGTGTACAATAATCTTTTACAATATGCCTACTGGGGAAACAGTAACACGAGGAAGTTAACCGGGGTGCAACTTACTTTACCAAGCGACCAAGACCAGAGGAAAAAAATAATTAATTACGTACTCTCTGCATATAGTTTTAACTATTTGCCTGTAAATTACTTGGAGATAGTGGAAGATGTCGCTAATAGAGAGCATGTTAGTGTGGTGCAAAAGTGCTACATTAAGAGTGGCGAGACATTCTTCTCGAAATCTAGTACTGCTTTCTCGGCGATTTGTAAAGATGTAAGCCTCGAGAACTGTGGGATGGTTCCAACGAGTAATATTATTCCACAGATTTTAAAGAAGAGAACGAATATTACAAACAGGCTACAACCCTACAATATAAAGGAAACAGAACCGTTCTCCACCGTTTACCTACTGTCTGCGAAGAAACGAAAACTGGAACTGGAAGAAATTGACTTAAAACGGAGAAAATTGGAATACATGGAACATGCTGCTTCCTTAAAAGAGGAATACAAAGAAATGCAGGAGAAAGAGAAAATTATTAGAGAGACAAGAGAGCGGATGGGCTCATATTTTAACAAGACTTGGAAGAATTTAGATATACAAGCAGACTACCAGGTTTCCGCATTTACCGTTAACACTAAAGCGAAATATGCCTTTGTTGGAATACTTGCAGAAAGAGATGGGAATAAAAGTGTTTACTTCTTTAAAGGAAAGTACAAATCGTGGCTAATGGATGTCTACAACGACAAACAAAATTTAACAAAAGAGGGGTTTGTTTTAACCTCCAACAACGACCTGGACATTGTGCATTTAGCGACAGAAGAAACAATTTTTACATTTACGACGAATGGACTTACCAGTTTTAATAATCATTCTTTTGCGAAGATAGAGCATCTTAAGCTACTAACAGATGCTTGGAAAAAACCAGAAGATTTCCCCTACAACCAGGACGAAGTGGAGCAAGTATCCACCCTTGGAATGCAAGAAATAAAAGGCAAAGTTATTCCAAGAAAGTGTCGTCGGCTGGAAGAGCTGGAAGAAGGGACTGAATTAGTAGTGTGTGGAATCAAACAAATTGATTACAGACATAAGATCCGTTATATTTTGCAGTTCCAAAATCTAGATGAATTGTACGTTTCGAATTATTGGTTAGAAAGAGAAATAAAAGTGCTAAATGTAGATTTAAACTATAAATTTAATGTTAAATTGGACAAGATAAAAACCACTGCAATTAAGAACAAAGAAAGAGTTTTTTTTCTGTGCTTGTAATTAAAAATAAATAAATAAATGTTTTAAAATAATATTCTTTGTAATTTGTTACCTCCATTCCACCAAAACTCTTTTTAGTAGAGATGAAGATATTTGATGTGACCTTGGAATTGTAGCCGAAAACGACACGACCTCCCCCCCCTTTATCCTTTATATATAACGTCGTAACGTTTGTTAGGAACCGATTTACCAACCCGTAGATAAAATTACCAAGATTTGGTTGGTAAATTGGTTGCAAAAAGTATATTTTGGTTGGTAAATCGGTTGGTATTGGTTAGGTTAGGTTAGGATAGGTTAGGTTAGGATAGGTTAGGATAGGTTAGGTTATGTTAGGTTAGGTTAGGTTAGGTTATGTTAGGTTAGGTTAGGTTAGGTTTTTAGGGGAATGGTTGCCACACTGCTACCAACCTCCACCACACCCCTACCATCTCCCGATCATGTGGCAACCATTCCCCTAAAAACCTATCCTAACCTAACCTAACCAATACCAACCGATTTACCAACCAAAATATACTTTTTGCAACCAATTTACCAAACATCATTTTTGATAACTTTTTTATTAGATTACAAATATACTCTTACCTGTTAAATTATTATTCTGTTAAGAAAGTGTACCTTTGTTTAAACACAGCCAGTATGTGACTCATCGCCTAGGCAGCTGATAGCACACACCCAACCTGAACTTGATAAATTATAGTTACTGTATACTTAAAAATTGAACTCGCAACTGGTCACATCCCTTAACAATTAACAAACACATTGTTGGGGTATATGATTATTTTTAATTGTGTGTTTGAATTATTTGTTATATGTTGTTAGTGTTCAAATTTTGAAGCTGTCTCACTTGTGTATGTTATTTTTGTTTTAAAATTGTTATATGTTGTAGCATTTTTTAATAATTATTCTATTTAAATTACTGTATGTACAATTCATATCGATATACAATTTAAATTTTAATCGCATTTTAAATATTTAATGCTTGTTTCACCCCCCCCCTAATAGTTATGATATCTTATCTTTGTTAAAATTGTATTGTGTTTGGGTAATTTTAATGTTAAGTTATATTGGAAGTAGCTTATGCATACGTATGTCTTTTGGCTGTACAATTAAATAAATAAATAAATATACCAAATATCGGATTACTATCTTTATATTTTGTGGCCGCTTGCGTACAGATGACAACGACGACGGATGGAGGGCATGTCGAAAATACTTTTCATTTTTCTCAGTCCATGAAACGTGTAGATTAGTCAAAAACCGGAGGTTGACATTTTTGACGACTAAAAACTCACACTTTACTTCTTATATTGAGTAAATAGTTGGGGTATCAGTGTAACTAGAATTTTTTTAAATACACAAATGGAAAACTTCTACTTTCAGAATTCGAAAAATATTAGTTATGCCTAAAAATACTGGATTAATCGCTTGTTTAACATTCCTCGGAATACAAATTTAACCACCAGGAAGGGCATTCAGGGATGCTGTTTATTACATTTGACAATTATTCCAGATGGAAATCAGGACACGTTCATTTACATGTAAAATTAATACAAATTTAAATACTATTTTAGTTGCATTTTAGAATTAAAGTTTGTAGTTTATTTAATATATTCTATAATAGTAATCAGGGATTAGAATACTTATTGAAACTTATCTACATCTGTGACGAATCGAATAAAACTGGATTAGTCATCTCTTTGTAGATAAATCTGTTATCCTTTAAATAACATTCAGAGAGTTAGTTATAATATGGAATATTTGTATAAGTTTTTGAAAACATAGATATTAAAAACAAGCTTATTAAACATTTACAAATTTATCTTATTCTATTAAACGAGCAGGGAATTGTATGTATGTATGCACCTATTTCCAGTCATTTTATCACAAAAACGACTCTAACGATTTTCTCCATATTTTATATATAAATGGTTTTCAACATCAGGAGTCCAATGAACTTTGTTAAAATTTCGAGAAAAATCATTTTCTATGAGTTTTCACGATTCGAAAAATACACAGTAAAAATACATAAATTATAGCATTTCATGATAACAGTATTTGCAATCAGCTGGCAGCAGGAATTAAATAATATCAAATAAGTTAATATGTAACTTGTATTTAAACTAATTATTTAGATTCAGAGAAGTTATTTGTAGGGTGTTTATGTAAATAAAATTAAATAACGTTTTTAATAATATCTCTTTATCATATCAAAAATTATATCATTATTGAATAAATAATTCACTGGCTGATTATTCTGTTCAAAAACCAAAATATAATTTGGCCTATTATAAAGTAAACCAACACTCAAAAATTAACTCGTTGCCTTGACAACGGATTCACCGCCCAATAAGAATGGACGACTCAAAACAATGCAGTTGTAACCGGCAAGCTTAAAATACCGTAGCGTTTTATTGTGGGACTTCTGAAGGAGCTAGATGTCTTTTTTTTGTGTGAGGAAAAAGTGAATTTCGTCTAGAACTACACAGGTAACGAAACTAAACATAGCGAACAATTTGAACTAGATTCTTTCCATCATACATCAAAATCTAAATAACTTTTCTTTTGAATATAATTTTTCGTAAAAAACGGGATTTCTTAGCCAGCACGAGATCCCCTTCACCGATATATTGTATTTTTAAAATTAAAAAAAAAATAAATAAAAAAACATTTTGACGTATTCTACCTTTGTAGAAGTAACCAACCAAAGACAAATTAATTTGATATTGTTAACATAGATTTTGCTTACCTAGAATAGAATTTGTATAACCTAGATTTTGCTTACCTATAATATAATTTGTATAACCTAGAAAGATCAATAAGTATATGTCTATGCAATCCTTAGCGTTGTTGCATAAAAAAATTTTGAAATTTTATTTGGTTGGTTTTGTAGCTGACATTAAAATATTACATACATATTTTTTTAATTTTTAATTTAAACAATATTTAACCGGAGGAATAATGCATTTAATTTTGTGACGTCATACTGTTAGATACAGTTAGATAGGAGCGTTTTTCACGTGATGACGTCATTTACCCCTTCTACTGCTTTTTAATGGCTACACTATTGTTTTTTAAAAAGTTAAAAATTATGTTTTCGAAGATTTTAACAATGCATTTTAATTTTTTCTTAGATGCCACGCGGACGTCCTCCAAAACGACGTAAGTTTAATTTTAACAAAAATGAGCCACCAATGCCGAATTTCAATGAATCCCTTGATACTGAATTTTTAGCTGAACAAACAAGCTATGAAGCTAAATTTGAAATTACATATCTTGATTCTAACGATGAAATAAATCTTAATGATACTTTGAAAACAACTTCCACAATCATTACTCCAAATAACTGTAAAACTTCTATCAACTTTCTTAATTACGGTTTGCCATCAACCTCGGGAGTAACATTCAATAATGTCGTCCAAACAACAACTTTTAATCAATAAAGTAATGATAGTTCTGCTACTGCTAGACCAGTGCGTAAAGCGAAAGTTGTTTGCATAGATAGATTGATAGGAGTTATGATGGATTTGAATGATTCACAGAGTCAAGAATCAACAGAAACAAGAATTCATCGAAAACGTAACAAAAATTTTAATGAAACAGCAGAAGAACGTCAACAACGTTTGAGTGATGATCTTTCAAGAGTCACTCAACGAATCTCTCAAGAAACTTGTAAACAAAGAAGTCAGCGTTTGAGCAATATGCGCCAAAGGGATAATCAACAAAGAAATGAAGAAACTCCTGAAAAAAGAAATCAACGATTGGATAATATGCGACAAAGAATTAATCAACAAAGAAATGATGAAACTCCAGAAGAAAGAAGTAAGCGTTTGAATGATATGCGTCAGAGAAATAGTCAACAAAGAAAAGAAGAAACTCCTGAGCAAAGAAGTCAGCGATTAGAAATTTAAAAAATGTATTGCAAATGAAATTCGAGCAGCTGAAACCCATGCTCGTAGGGAACAACGTCTTGAAGAACAGCGACGTCGGAATGCTCGTCGCCAAAGACGTTTGTTAGCTAATCCGCTGAAACCTACTCACAAGTTAGCTGTTCAAAGTGTGTTTCATGTCACCGTTTAGGAGCATTTAATGTATCGTGCGTGCATTGTGGAGCGATACATTTTCCTGAAGAACGCGTAGGTAATTGAAATAATAATTCATTCGTGGATTGTTGTTTGAAGGGTAAAATTAATATTCAACATGCTGATTTTCCAAATGAATTAGCAAGACTTTTTTCGCATAGGCATCCCTTATCTCCTGAATTTCATCAGAGAATCAAAAGTATAAACTCATCGTATGCAAAGGCATCTTATTCATGCGATGATGACCGTACAATAAATAATCGTGGAATATACACTTACATTGCCAACGGTCAGGTTTATCATAAAATAAATGCAGCTGCAAAACCAACCCAAACTCCAGAAGGTAATTTTGAAAAACCTCTGTATGGACAAATGTATTTTCTCGAACCAGATGAAGCTGTAACGGAGCGAGGAAACCATCCTTTAAATGTTGGGATTAGTGTACCATTATTTGAGTTAGTAGAGGGAATCATACGTTCTGAAAATCCATTTGCACGGGGCTATATGATGATGAGGGAAGTAGCAGAAGATGCTGAACGAGAAGCAGCTATTCAACAGATACCAGTACCAAAAGTTAGGCTTTTATTCACTTGCCCAGAAGGACTTGATCCAACAAGATACAATGTTCCTCAAAGCAATGAAGTATGTGCTGTGGTTACTTTGAACGCTGATCAAAGCTTTCCAGATAATCCACTAATAATTAGACAACGCGGAAAATTAGTTCAAATAATGAAAAATATTGATAAACACGCAGAACCCTTAACATACCCACTATTTTTTCCTAATGGAACATTTGGTTATTCACCGGGTATGCTGCTGAGAAAAGGATATCAAAGTAGAGGTCACATGACTAGACTTGAGCTTGCACGATATAGAATAGCTCTTAGACAACATTTAGCAAAATGTATTTCACTCGATGAAACAATAAGGGGATATGATTTACGTAACATTAAATTTAATGCTTTGCATTATGGTGGACGGCTGTTTCAATAGTACCTTGTAGATACTTACATTAGAATAGAATATGATAGAGTTCAATGGATAAAATTGAATCAAAAGAAAATACTTACAGACAGTTATGCATCTGTTACAAATTATCTTAACGAGATGGCAGAAAAAAACAATGCTGTCTTGGGAGAAAAGATTATACTTCCATCGTCTTTTCCAGGCTCCACTAGATATTATTCTGAGCATTTTGAAGATGCTATTGCTCTGGTTAGAAGATTCGGGTCTCCTGAATTTTTTATAATCATGACATGTAATCCGGATTTGCCGGAAATTAAGGAAGCTTTTATTATTAATGAATGAAAATGGAAGTGATTGGCAGCAAATATTTCAAGATAGACCAGACATTATTGCTAGAGTCGCATATTTAAAATTTGTAGAGTTAATTGAGAATTAGATAAAAAACGAATTTTTGGGCAAGTTGCTGCTTACGTTTATACTGTCAAATTTCAAAAAAGAGGGCTACCTCATATGCATTTGTTAATTATTTTAAAGCAAGAAGATAAGATACATAATCCTGAAGAACTAGATGATCTCGTTTCGGCAGAAATTCCAGACGTAGAAGACGATGCTGAACTACGAGAATTAGTTAAGAAATGGATGATTCATAATGCATGTGGTGAACAAAATCAAAAGGCATCATGCATGGTGAATAAAAACTGTGGAATGAGTTGTAGGTTTAAATTTCCTATAGGATTTCGAGATTTAACCTATTTAATAGACGATGGCAAGCTAAAGTATAGAAGAAGGTATGATCCTAAATTAATTAGATCAAAATAATAGAGATTTTTTTGTTCATGAAGAGGCAATTTATCGTATTGATGCTCAAGGTCAAAAAATCACTCGAGATAATCGCCATGTAGCTCCTTACAACCCATACTTCCTGAAGAAATTTAACTGTCACATAAATGTTGAATACGTTGGAAGCATTCGGGCTGTTAAGTACCTTTATAAATATATATATAAAGGCCATGATTGCGCTTCTTTAAAAGTTGTCCAAAATCAAACAACTATAAATTACAATGAAGCAGATAAATTTATACTAGGTAGATGCATAACTCCACCTGAAGCTTGCTGGCGACTATTTGGGAATGAGATACAAAAAAAAAGTCATTTTGTTCAACGACTGGATATCCATTTGCCTGGTCAATATCGAATTCAAAATATTGAACAAGCCCAAGAGGATTTACTAAAAATAGATCGAAAGGGTTCTATGTTAGAAGCTTACTTCCGAGAAAACCAAGTTAAAAAACAAGGAATTGAAAATAATGACAATACAGAAAATAATATTTTCTATTATTACTGGCAAATGCCAGAATTTTATCGATGGGGAGGAAAAGAAAGCAAACGGGTTGAAAGACAACGGAATGTACGAGTTATTGGTAGAATACACAATGTTACATTTGTTGCACAACCTGAGTTATATTTTTTACGTTTACTTTTGTATCATGTTAACGATGCTGTAAGTTTTGACGATATGCTTGTGGTTAATGGTGTAAAATGTAATTCGTACAAACAGGCTTGCTTAGGTAGAGGTTTAACTTACGATGATAAACAATGGGTTGATTTCTTACGAGAATCATCATTGTCAAAAATGCCAAGGGCAATGAGAACACTTTTTACACAAATACTAATACTTGGAGCTTCCGAAAACCCGAAGAACCTGTGGGGATACGTTTAAAGAAGATTTGGCTGAAGATTTTATTCTTCATGCCATAGAAAATGGTACTGCTGTTGATGAAGCTATTCAAAAAGCTTACAGAATTATCGCTCATAAGCTCAATACTCAAGCAACTGACGGTCGAAATTTTCAATTTTGGGTAGATCGATTTCAGATGGATGATATTGATGGTTACGATGTAATTAATGATGCCATAATAAATATTGATTATTCTTTTGCACTTGGCGAAGAGATGAGAAAACAACTTCGTGGCAATTGAAGTTGTTGATACCATAATAAATACACTTGATAATAATTTGCAACAGAGATGCTTTTTCATTGATGGACCAGGAGGAACTGCAAAAACATTTATTTATAAAACATTATATCATGTTCTTTCGGCTAAAAATTATAAAGTAAAGTGTATGGCTGTTACAGGAATCGCAGCAATGCTTGTGCCAAACGGCCATACATCTCATAAAATTTGTGACCTACACGTACCCTTAACTGCTGAATCTGTTTCGAATATTAAACCTGGATCAGCTAAAGCTAGAGAGCTTCCAAAAATTGATATTTTCCTAATGGATGAAGCTCCTATGCTTCCTAAATACGGACTTAAAAACATAGACCAGTTATTACGAAGTATAGCTAATCCAAATTTACCATTTGGAGGAAAAGTTATGGTTCTAGGAGGAGACTTTCGGCAGTGCTTGCCAGTTCAACCAAGAGCTGATCGAGGTGAAATTGTGGATTTGTCAATAAAAAAGAGCCCTTTGTGGTATAATTTAAAAAATTTCATTAACAGAAAATATGCGTGTTGATCCGGAGCAACTAGAATTTGCTAATTAACTTCTACAAGTTGGGAATGGTGAACTTCCAAAAAACGAGTTGGATGAAATTAAAATTTCAAGTGATATCATTTCAAATGGTGATTTAATCGATGAAGTTTTTGGCAACTGCCTGCTTAACAGACAATATGGATATATGAAAGACTGAGCAATCTTAGCACCATTAAATAAGGACGTGGCCAAAATTAATGCAGAAATCATTGAAAAGTTAGTTGGTAATAGTCAGCAATATAAATTTATGATTCAGTAAAAGATACAGCAGAAGATACATTGCAATTTACTCCTGAATTTCTAAATTCAATTGAAATTGCAGATTTACGTCCATATGAGCTAAAATTAAAAAAAAAACACAATAATTATGCTTTTGAGAAATTTAGATCTTGCGGAAATGATGCTGAATATATTTAAATAAACAGTGCAACAATCATTGTAGAAATGACCTCACTCACCATTCCTCAAAACCAAATAAAACCCAACCAAAACTACTCATCAACAAATTTGTCAGTAAAAAAGTAGAAATAAACCTTTGTCGCTGTATTATAATACAAGTATTTATATATTTAAAAACGGACTACGCTTGGTTTAATTGTGTTTTCAACTTATTATATGTGCATATAGACAAACTGTTTATATTTAAATCTTCTAAGAAAAAATACGTTTAATAATTTTTTGAACACTGTATATTGTAGTTTCGGAGCAAAATGAAGATTACTCTATACCAGAGTTTTCCAAAGTCGTTCTTTCTAGCTTTATATATCATCTAGAAGCCGATATAACAATTATATTCCAAACTTACAGTTCATTATGTGCTTAACAGTCCCATTTTGAATTTGAAATTATATATCTCCATCAACTTGTATAACATTTTCATTAACTTTTAAGAATTAAGTGTCAATCTTTACAGACAGCAAATGGTCTGCAAATATAGTTTTCATATCAAAGTTTCTTGTCAAATTACTTCCCGGAGAGGTCTCTGGATTTCCCACCCACAATCAAATAAAGAAATCACACCAAGTGAATATGACGTGTTAATTACAATACCGTATCTATAGCTTCATATTAAATTCATTATTAAACAGTTGAATTAAAATTATGACTAATTTAATTTTAACTTTAAATAAAATAAATTCAAATCTTCATTATCCTCAACAAAACAAACAATCTGCGTTATATAAAATTCTCAGAAGATCTGCGCAACTATCAAAACCTGATCTTTAATCTTGACCTTTGACACGTTCATTAAACAAATATAAGTCATTGATTGCAATAGTATTCATTCAGTTTTAATCATGTCTACGATTCAAATATTTGTTTTATTATCTGTGTGTTTTGTTGTTGTGTTTTCATCAACAGGTGAGAGATTTACAGTACAGTGTTTTCGCTATAATAACTCAAGGTCTAATTTAAATGTAACCTTAAATCTTGTGAACTTGTGTAAATTATTGTGTTTCACGTGTGTATACAATACTGTTACAATTAGTTTCGTAATTTCAATATTTTCATTGTTTCAAATAATATCAGTTTCAATAAAAATTGTTTTAATAACCTTATAAAATTGTTGAAAGATTTTAATCATATTTCATATGCGAACTATAGCTCGGAACGTTTTTTTAGTTTGATAACTCAATGGTGGGGTCAGAGATCTTTTTAAAAAAAAACTGGTTCAAGAGTTATTGGTCAAAGAAATCTGCAGTGGGTTTATAAGTAATGTGTCAAAATCTACTATTATGATTCTCTTCAAAGTTGAGTAATTAATGACCTAAATCTGTGTTTAAAACTGTGAATACTCTTTAGTGAAAACAAAATTGTACCCTGACAGCCGTAATTAAAAGCTCAACTTTAATCACGTTCGACTTACACTGAAGATATGTTAATGCGAAGCGAAACAAGTTTAGGCTTTTATATATAAATATTTGTTCAAAGATGGAGGCCAGGTTTATTTTCACTTTTTCACTGAACTAATATTCATAATGACGATTAGTTTAAATTTTTCTTTTAGTTTTTGGAATGTGTGAGTGAGAAAGTTTGTGCAATGTTTTTGTACCATTTATTTAATTTAGAATAATTTACGTATATATATATATATATATATATATATATATATATATATATATGCAGGCACATTAGATAGAAGTAGAGTGTTACACATTAGAGTAAGTAACATTAGGGCCTATAGTATATTATCAACAATTCAACGTCAGGTATGTTTAACTATGTATACTTCTTATTTAATTGTGAACAATGGCAAAATCATTTGGTAAAATTATGGAATGAAAAACTAATACAATAAATAACACGAAGGATTATAATTTTCTTTTAATCAGTGTTATTTAAATCTAATTATATATATATTTCTTATCAATTGATTTGTATTAAAACACAAACAAGATTTATAGCTCAATGTTTAAAATGTTCGTCAGCCTACAGTCCAAAGTGTGTAGACTACATTAAAATCATTGCACAATCAATGATATTGTATATTTTCGGAAAGTGTGATATATATAATGAATGAAATTACTTTATTTACAAAACACTAAGTAACTTATAGAAAATTTGTATTTGGAATTAAGTAATAGCGGACGTATCAGGGATAAATTTAGGTTAAATGTATTTAGATATATTTTTTTTTCAAATCTCTCAGTAAATTATAAAAATGTAAGAAAAGAGCATAAAATAAATAAAAACCTTGAATACTCTATTAGTGTCACGGTTGGAAGAGAACAAAAATTAGAAAGAGAGGGAACAAAAACCTTTATAATAATAATAAATCTTTTAACGTAGTGTTGACTAAACAAGGGAATTATAAACAATTTTCTCACTAGAAGTCGTATTCAAATCGTCTGAATGTTTACTTATTTGAACCATGCAGATTGACTGATTGAGTGCGACTTGTAGCATCTTAAGGGATTCTTAGGGAATTTAATCATCAAATAGATGAGAATTATAGATGAGATAATAATAAAGTAAAATAAATTTTCGTTACTTCATTTTTTATTATAATAAATTACAAATATTTGTATTTGAATTAAATTAAATTAGAAATAAATTTTTATAAACACATCATTTTTTTTTTGTGTAGGCCTAAGGTTAGGCCTACAATACTTTACATTATTGTAAAAAAAAAAAAAAAAATAGCAAAGCAACGGAATATGTAATCTTCGCTTAGGACCCATTTTTGATATAGAAGATTGCTATCTAATCAACTTTTTTTAGCACTAAATGTATATAAAACGTATTTCAATCTCCACAGAGGTAAAGAAATATCAATTATTAACAAAAACCTGTTATGAACATAAAAATGTATAAAGAAATCTATTTTTTATTATTTAACTATCTTCTTATTTTACAATTTTTTTCACATTCTTTTTGTTTTGAATCGTGAGAATTTAATTTTTTTAATGTATATATCTCCTCTCATTCTCGTAAAGAACTTTAAAACGAGGTATCACAGGAGTACATCCTTATAAAATATATTCAGTCACCCCCTTTCTACTGAGGGGGTAAATATTCACAATTAGGATTATTAAGGTTTTCAAAAACCTGAGAAGTTTTCAAATAGTAATAAAGTTTACCATAGTAAGATGTAATTTCCTTTCCAGCTATCGTAATACGATCACATTAAAGGCCGCCATTTTAGTTAGTTTTCAAAACAAATTTTCTTCTGTACTGTACTTTACATTGATATGTCACGTGACACTTGTCGCATTGAAATTTTCAAATACACCTCCCACATTCAGATGACCAAAATTTGAGCTCATAGAAGAAGCCCTTTTTAACAAAGAAACCATGGGCTTGGCAATCCCGAGGACCCTACCTGGTTATACACTTTTAAATGTAGTGTTGATTAGATCCATCTTTTTCATTTTTTCTATTAGGTCTCTGTTGAAAAATATTGTTCTTTTCCAACTCTGACAAGAGTATTCGAGAGGCAGTGGTCTTTATTTGATGTTCTTTTCTTCCTTCCTGTAGTAAAGTGATGATTGAGGGATTGTTTGTCAAAAAAAAAAAAAAATCAGATTCAGATATCTTTATTCACTACAAAGTGATAATGAGCGAGATTTTTTTGTTCTTTTTTGTACAGAACAGTAGATTTCAGTGTATTAGAAACGTCACAGATGGCAGGATATTTTGAATGCCGCATGCAACAATATGTTACACAATTCGCTTGTCGCACGCCACATATTTCTTTAGATGTTTAAAAAATTTCTAATAAACAATTATTCAATTAATTTTGCAGGATCGCACCAATGTGGGACAAATGAAGTATCATCAAACACTAAAGGAGCGAAGATAGGGAAAATGGTTATTCAAGATGAGAAATGTCAACATGTTTCGACTTTAGCCTGTGACTCTTGTAAGGACTGTTCGATTTGCTTTTGCAAACAGGGCTACATCAGAGCCGCTGCAGGAGAGGAATGTATCACAGAATCCGCGTGTCAACGACGTAAGTATTTTATAAAGTAGTAGGGAATGTGGTATGTACAGTTTTGAGGATGTATGTTTTCTTTAGTGTTGTATAAAAGCAAAAACACTCTCTGACAACATCGTCTTAAAAAACAAAGGAATTTAAAAATAAAGCTTTAGTCCTCGAATAATATTAATGGCATCAGGGTCGGAAAATAACAAAAGTAATCAAAAGAGAAACACTATATTACAAAGACTATCATATAGACATGGTAGGTCAAAGATATTACGTAGATCCAGCTAGATCCATTGGGGTTGCCAAGCGAGCCCCTAAGGGATGTGGACACATTACACATTATTGCCATATCGAGACGTTTTCATTTTTCCTATGTTAATAATTTGGTGATAATTCCCAAAAAATATAACTGATTTGATCAAAATCTGTTGTAACAATATTAAAATGCAGTCTCTTAAAATCCAAACAATACATATGGTTCACCAAAAATAGTGATATAAACCAACTTTTAGGAATTTACTTTAAGAGGATCTGCTTGGAGTATGGATGGATCTGCTTGGATATGATGGGCTGGGGTAGTACCATGATGGCCCATTTACTTGTTAACTTGTGTGAATTTGCGGTAGAAGCTTAGAAAGATTAAGTTTTATTTAAAAATATTACTGGCTTTCAAAAAATTAATAAAATTCATAAATTGTCCAAACTTCGTATCATCAAATTTTTTTTGTTTTTGTTTTTTTGTTTTATAACCAATATATGGGAGAAAACTAAGTAATAAAGTAGATTTTCAACAATTTTTAACTCTTCCCTGTATATACATCCTGAATGTCCAGCTCTTTTTAAAGAAGTAATTATATTGGTGTCGATCAGTACAAACATGGATATTCTATAAGACAGCACAAATGTTTCAGTACACAGTACATAGATTAAAAATGTTCAAGGACGGGGTGCGCTATTCCGGTCTCAACAAGTTGTCAGACAATATAAAGGAAGTGCCTAGCATTAAATACTTTCAAAATAAACTTAAGGCTTTCCTTGTAAAGAGGGTGTTTTACTCGGTGGAGGAGTACCTTGAGATTTAAATAGATGTTTATTGTGTGATTGATGTGAAATAGTTTAAATAATTAGGTATATCTTTCTTGTATTATATGTGTATTATGAGTATATGCGTATTAATTTGTATTGTATTGTATTCTGTATCATGACAACTCAAATGTTTACTGCAGCAATGCTATTTGTACATCAAATGAGCCAAATCAATCAATCAATTATCGCAACGTTTTGTTCGTCACGTATAAGGTGCGTTGCACACTACAGTAAAGCGACACGATGTTCATTGTATGTTCACTTCGATGCGTGACTTATGTATTAAGATAATTTTGTTGCACACCACAGCGATACGATCTTTTGCAGAAGACAATTTTTCTAGTAGGTTCATTACTTCTTCCAGTGAAGATGACATTTTTGTGGTGAATTGTCATTTGAAAAACAGGACAGAATATAGAAGGTATTGTGTGCAGTCGTGTAACTTAATAAATGTGTGACACAGTTCCGCAATAGTTGCAAGAGCACTATCTCAAAATGAAGAGAAATTTATCAAGTGGGCACTGAAAGTTTGTATTTCTTCTTGCAACTTATTCCCTCGAAAAATGTGATTTTTCATTTGTCTTATAATGCGGCTGCAATGATGTTCCAGGTCGAAGCTATCACGTCGGTTTTATGGTAGTATTTCTGTTTATAAAAAAACAGAGGAATTTTATAACACTATTGTGATTAAGAAGTTTAAAGCTTTAGTATTACTTGTTCCTTTATCACTTTGTCACTTTGAATTATCATAAACAAAGAGATAGTCAGAGCAAGTCTCGTAATACATATGTCTTACGATACATATCGTTGCACTGGTGTACACCTGCTAAAATCTGACTTGTTTAGCACATTTTAATAGTATTTCTCATAAACCATTTCAGATTGAAGAGTAATTTTTTCAGGGATATTTATCCTTACAATTCTGAACACTTTGATATTAATATCAATACAAAAGTTGAAAAATGGTTGTTTTCTTTAATTAATTTCTCAAAGGTTGAAAAGATATTTTCAATTTGAAAAACTCAGTGGAAGATATAGACTTTTTTATTATATTTATGAAAAATTCCACATCATTCGGTTACAGAGCTATGATCATTTAAAGAGAGGCTTGATATTGGCGAAACCAGAAATGTTAAAATTGGACGTTTCTTTCCACATTCCAACTCCTATTTTTTCTAAATCATTTTAGATTTCAAAGCGATTTTTTCCAGACATCATTCACCTTTCAATTCTGTACCTGTTCTGCACATATTATTGCTAATAAAAATATCAAAATTTGTATAAAAAAGTCGCTAAAAACTTTAAAATTATTATATATTCTAAGATTCCACTCATATGGTGGATATTTTAAACAGTTATTTGTTCATATATTGTATTACTTGTATTATTCAACTTGTAAGACTAAATTAGATGAGCATTTTCAGAACATTTTTGTGTCACCGAGACGATGAAAACGACCTTACAATTTAACATTTCCAACAAGCCCCAAGAAATTAACACTTTGGGATATTCCATTTAGAGGAAAATATATTGAATAATTATTGAAAAATTTATTATTTCCACAATTTCTTCATATCCTGAGCCTCTGCTAGAAGGATGTGTGGGAGGATTCCCGGATGAATCTTCTTAGATGCTTAAAACGTTACACTGTTGATTCCACATCCAGAGTAAAGTGGAGAGCTGCGAGTAGTAGAGAAATCTGGTTGGTTGTCTGCTTGACTCCATGTTACCCGATTAAAAATCCGTCTATCCTACTGTTATGCTACATAATTGTATTATAATATCTTCATATCCAGCTAGTACAGTGTTTTAATTGTGGTTTTTTGTTGTTGTTTGAAGGTGAAAAACCTCTCGATCAAGGTAGCCTTGAAAAAATAAGATAAAATATAAATCCTCTAGCATCTGAATGCTGTAATAACGTCATCATCGGAAGATAACAAAAGTTAGTTCCTAAACTCTGTAAGGAAATATGAAAGAGAAGGATCTAAGTCAAAACTAGATGAATAAAGTTGTAGATCCAGCAAAATTCCCTTGGGATTGCCAAGCTCGTACTCTCTAAGTGTTTTAATTAGAATTTATATAATAGCCTTTAACAGACTGAAATTAATCAATCTGTACTGTATTTACTTAATTGTATTTGTTTCAGTTCATGTTAAATGGTTAGACGAAGTCAAAAAGTCTGGAGTTCAGAAATTCTGCAGATATCAACCTTCGCACAGCTCCAAGAATCATTGATTTAATTACTTCATAATATATGTTTAATAAAATATTCTTAATATAATTTTTGTATTAAAAAATAAAGCTAATTCCATAAAGAAATTAAAAATATATTTAGTTTTTATTTTATCTAAACGAAAGTTAAATATAAGATTAAAAAAATAATGAAAACCGATATCATTGAGAAATTAGTTTCTTATTATAGTTATATCATGTAGATGAATAGTTTATTATAAAAAAACCTGGTATTACAATTACATTATAATAACGTACTTTGAACTTCGTTTTAATTAAAATGAATACTATTTGAGAACGTGATTTACATTTGCACAAGAAAAACTTATGAATATAAACAGCAAAACCAATGATTATGACAAGGAAAACCCACTTGAATGTAACAGGTACAATCTGTGGCTTTAATGGGGAAAAAAACATGAATATAACATTCATTAAACTAAAATTCAATAAATTAATATCTATAAAAAGTTCATCTTCTTACAATTAATTACATTAGAGAACCTTATAGTTGTAAGCTTAATTAAAAATTAATCTAGAGAAGAGATGATAATGGGAATAGAACTACATGTTTAAGAAAAGTAAAATAAGAGGATGCAAATAATATATTACACCTGTTTTCCACTCTTTTGGTTACTTGCTAACTATAAATAGTTTGTTAAAGAAATCTAGTACTTTATTTAAAACAGTGTACTTTTTATATTCATATTGTAACAGTTATGTGGAACAGGTAAATTAGAATAATGGACGATGGCTGGAAAGTAAAACATTGTTAACTTCATTGTTCTTAATTATTCATTAATTACAATTTTTAATTTTCTTTTTATTGCTTGTTTATTCGTTTGCACTTCTTATGTTTTGTGATTGTGTACTTTGAAAAAAAAAAAACGCTTCTTGCATTACAAATATAAAAAATTTGGTTTGTTTTGTTTTTTAAAAAAAAAATCAGAAAGGAGAGAGTTTTGTATGTAAAGTAAATTTAATTATCAGTTTTTGAAATTTTTATAAAACTCCATCTATGACATTTTTAAACAGCAGCCATATTATAACAAACACATTCCTCCCAAAGTATTGAACTATTACAATATGTTTTATTTTTCACATGAATTGTAACAGTGTGAATGAGATAGAAGGAATTTCAATTCTCTCCCTGATATTTTTCAATTTTGTTTTTATTGTTGCACAAGTCTATCTGGTTATTTTTTTACAATGGTTCTCTATAATGCATACACATAAAAAGAATACAATTTTATCTTTGATACTCTTTTGTTATCTCCCCTTCTTTTGATATGATTTGTTATAAAGAGCGTTTCAGAAAGCATGTATATAGTCAGATTATACTTTACAACATGTGTAAGTATAACAACTCATGGCGTTATAGTTTTTTGTATGATTGTATGACAAATAATCTTAATTAGCCATTCAATGAGAAATGCGTAGCGTATAATTTTCATATAAAGTTTGTAAGTACCCTATAGTTTGTAAATACCCTATAACTTGTAAGTATCCTATACTTAGTAAGTGCTCTATACTTTGTAAGTACCCTATAGTTTGTAAATACCCTATAACTTGTAAGTATCCTATACTTAGTAAGTGCTCTATACTTTGTCAGTACCCTATACTGTACTTTTAAGTACCCTATAGTTTGTAAATACCCTATATATTGTAAGTATCCTATAATTAGTAAGTTCTCTATACTTTGTAAGTACCCTATACTTTGTAAGTGCTCTATACTTTGTAAGTACCCTATAGTTTGTATGTACTCCATATTTTGTAAGTACCCTCTATTTTGTAAGTAAAGTATACTTTGTCAGTACCCTATATTTTGTAAGTATCCTATAGTTTGTAAGTACCCTATAGTTTGTAAATACCCTATAATTTGTAAGTATCCTATACTTAGTCAGTGCTCTATATTTTGTAAGTAAACTATACTTTGTAAGTACCCTATAGTTTGTAAGTACCCTATAGTTTATAAGTATCCTATACTGGGTAAGTAACATTTGATTCTCTACATTTGTAAGAATAAAAATTTGGTTATCAATTTATCGTTAACTTTTGACAGACGTGTTTATTCCATTATTATATAAATACAATTTTAATAAATATTTACTCTTAAAAGGTTGGAAAGTAATAATTTTTTGTGTGTTCAAAATATTGGTATAAGTTCACTAAAGTGTAATTTCACCATAATCAGTTTGTCCTATAATATGATAAAATTTTGATTTATATGTAAGCCTAATACATAAGCATATTGTCTTGCTGTACAACTGGTGTGGAACGATACATTGGGGTGGGTGTCTCAATCTAGCAGAGATGTGTTCTAGGCTGGCGCGTGCGCACTGACGATTATACTCCCAAGACTAGCGCTTGCTCATTTCGCTCGACGTCCAGCACCGCAGTTGCAGTATCGAGTTGTTAGGCGGGTAGAAAGCGTCATTTTTATTTTAAAATCATTACATTGTAATTACTGTTATTATTAAAAAAATTGAATAATTTAAATACAAACCTTTTCGTTTAGAGTCTTTTTAAACACAGAAGTTAATTTATTTTTAATTTTTTTTATTGTGCATAAATTTAACGTCTTTTATGACAGTCGTAGATTGCAGTAACAAATATAACTGAAAATATTAGTTTCTCATTGAAAATGGTGTGCTATTATTGTGAAATGAAGTTCTGAGTGAAGTTTATAGTGATGTTGTAGATAGTTGAATAAATCTGAAAAATTTTGTTAAGAATGAAAAGAATTTTTTCAACCGGGGAGATTGGACCGGCCACCGTCGGAATGATTTCTATAATATTTTGTCTACAATTATGTTTAGGTGAGTTTAAAATATGATGTTATTCATTTTTATTTTGTCTTTAAATATAGAATTTATTTATAGTGGAATTTAATTTACAATCTAAACTGTTTTGAACTTTCTATAGAAGTTATTAACATTCTGTAGGTGATTAAAACATTTTTTTGATCTTCTACACGATAAAAAAAAATAGACATTTGATTTATACATCCATTTTGTTTTACACGCCCTAAGTTTAATTTAAAAATAAATATAAATTATAATAATAATATAAATATATTGTAACGAAATAGATGGCTCCCAAAAGGTCAGTGCTCGGCAGGCCATAAATTGTTAAGAGTTGAAAGGGTTGACAGCTAGAAAAACGATCCTAACGTCAGTCACGGACCTCAAGGAGTCAAAGCATTCAATAGTTCAATGCCTTCAAAAGAAATTATTTAAAATGGACCAATGAAAGGAATTGCATCATTCTGAAGTAACGTAAAAGATTTAAAATAAGCCAATGAATGCAGAGGATCGGAATAAAGCAGTTTGAAAATAAAAATTATAAATAAAGGTGGAAGAGAAGCGCAAGGGGTCTTTTTTGGTGCCGAAAATTATTGAAGATGGTTGTTCCGGAGAAAGTGTTTCTCTTAGTAGCAAAAAGAAAAATGTTGTGAAATATTTTGCCAAAATCAACCGTCGAAATTAAATAGTAACTGCGTCGTTTTGTATAAGTATTTATTAATAATCTTCGAAGTATAGTTAAAAAATCGTCGTTATCAAGTCGTCTAAGACTTGATAATCATCGAATAAATTAAAAAGTAATCGTCGTCACAAAAGTGTGTGAAAATAAAAGTGTATGAAGAAAAGAAGATTCGTCGATAAGATAAAGGCAAATCAATCCATCTACTGGTAGTCTACGCGGGAACCACGTACAAGGAACCAGGAACATTGGAGCTGTAATAGAACTTCCGAGTCGATAAGTACAAATTAATGGACAATTTCAATTAAACAAACTACCACGAAATTATATTTTATATTAAGTAAATTATAGTCACCAAAGAACTCTATAGTATTGCTCTTTCTTTAAATTTAAGTGTGATCATTTAAAAAAATATGGATATAATCAACAAAAGCACCAGGCAAGCTTATGAGAATCGCGCCAAACAGCACAGGTTAAATTTATACAGTAAACTTCCCTCAAAAGCTGGTGCAAAGTTCATGAATGAGCTTCCTAAAAGCATTCAAAATTTACTAAACTATAGGATATTTAAAAACCGTCTTAGACAATTTTAATTGTTTAGATCCTTTAACTCGGTGATGAGTTTATGCATCATGATCGTACTATTTCATGATGTATGTGACCTCTTTCTATTTTATGTTTTATCTTGACTGTACTATGGTGATGGTGTGAACAAGGCAAAAAGGGGGTCAATATTTTTTGGGACCACAACCTCTCAAACTCGCTCTTCGAGCCTTACAGGAGAATCGCCATTAAACACCACTGTCCTAAATCAAAATTTTGAAAAATTGTTATCAACAGGCGTTGATTGTTATGGATTTGTGTGTGTGTGAGAAAAATATACAATAATTGACACATTACACATAAATAAGTTATAGTAGTCAACATAAAATATATTTAAAAAGAAAAAAGAGATCACATCCATCGTACGCGTTACCGCGTTACCGCGTTTTAACGCGTTAACGCACTAACATATTAACGCGAACGCACTACCGCGCTGACATATTGCATTACAGGTAGAAGAACTGCTTACAGTATGAGTGTCTCTTTCGATGATAAGGACGAAGGGTGATAGAGAAAAGGTGAAAACTCCCCACACCATCTCTTTCTTGATATCTTTCTCCCTCGTTCAAACTTCTCCCGATAATTTGGCGGGTCCAATCACCAACACTTGACGAGTGAATGCATAACATATACCCTCAGCGGCTCATTGGTGGTGAATGCGAGTACACGTCGGGCTGTAGGAACCTAGCTGGATCTAAAACTTTCTTCATGTGGTCTTGGATGATATCCCTCTCCTTCATCTTACCTATCAGGTCTCTCTATACCAACTATTGTTCTCTTCTGACCCTATTCGATTATTCGAGGGCTATGGGTCTTTATTTCATGCTATTTTTTAATAAGGCGATGATAACCGAAAGATATTTCGCCTTTAAACAACAGGAAAAAAAGGTTATTCACAATATGTAGAGCTTCGAAACCAGCCAGGGTCCATAGTACTGACTCGATTTGAAACTTTTAATGTACACACATCTATGAGGCCTGTTAGAACCTAGCCGACTACAAGAAAATAAATGATACGTGGTTCAGAAAACCTGTGTAACAACTGTTTTAGTCAAACTTACCCTACTGGATAAAACCCCTTGATCTACCAATACAAAGATTTCGTTGAAGTCCCAAAAATTCAACTTTTGGCTAATACATTTATTGGATTACTTACATTGCATTGTATGATGGGAGTTATTTGATGACGTCAATCGGTTTGTTTTATATCACAATTATTGTTATACCATGCACATGCTAGGATATCAGTCATAAGTATAAACATGAGTTGATTGTTGTTATAAGATTTATTGACACTAGATATCGCGTCATATATGTTTGTAGTTATCGTTATCTGGTTTCAAACAAAACAAATGTGAGGTGACTAGTCTCTATTGCGTCGCATTAATTCCTGCAAGTTAGAGATGTTTATAATTTCTTATAAACAAGTACTTCATAATTCATGTTACTTTTTCATATATAAGTACTATTAATTTTTGTTTTACTTTCCCAGTACGGGAAATGTAGGGTAAGTTTGGTGGCCGTATACAATTTCAACCTCTGTTTTTTGGTAGATCTTCACGTTTCATTTGATAGAATCCCAAAATAGGATAACATTTACGTGGTACTTTATGATTACAACTATATTTATGATATGTATCAGCTCTTTATACGATTCTCTTTATATCAAAATTACAAAAAAAATCTTTGTAATCTCCAATTTTTTTAAAATTATTTTCTTTAAATTATACTTTATTGGTTACATTTAATTGAATTTTTTTAAAGCTTTCATGAGGAAATATTTTGGACATTCAAGTTACACTTCTAAAGTTTCTATTTTGCCCGTGATACAATTTATGCACAACTGTGTGAAATATTATGAAAGAAGTACTCCCCAAATCACAAATAAAACAAACACAATCAACGGTAGAAAGTTTAATAAACACATTTCGGTAACATAGCTACCACCCTCAGACGGATATTAATATAATGTAAAACCTTTGAGTGCTTTTCATCATAGTTTCATACGAATAATAAAACAACTCTTATGTTGTTTCCAATCGAGTTGGAATTTCCATTTTTTCCTTCTAAATTTCGTTAAACATTTTGTATAACTTCTAATATTTTTTTTTGTTATGATATAAATGATTTCGTCTAAATTAGGAAATGTTTCTTTTTTTAATTAATTGATAATTTGGTAATTATATAGCAGAGCTGCCTCACTTCAAAATCAATTTTTAAAGGTTTTATTCGTCAAATAAATGTTGGAAAAATATTTTACTATCGAAAAAAAGTGTCGGAAAGATGATTACATAACATAATTTCACAAGATTACACAAGAAAATCTTAATCAGAGTCAAATTCTGCTGCAAATTCAGTAGATGAGGAATTTATTGAATTTAAATGTATTTCACTCGTAATTCGCCATAAATGATGAAAACTATTATTATACTCATTGTACTTTCTCTTAAACATAAATTCGGCTATATGGCCATGGAAATGTTGTTTTGAATTTCCATATCGCGGCACATTTCCTCGCACCTCCCTCCATTGACGTTCAATTGTCTGCGTATGTGCTTCAGTGTACGCATATGTAGGGCTGTATTATTATATGTCACGAAAGGTTTGGCCAGGTTGCTATATATATATAACCACTTGGTCAAACCTTCCGTACGTTTATTGAAGTGAATGTCATGAGTATGAAAGATAACACAGAGTTAATTTTTTCACGAAAAAACTACTTGTGTAATTGTATTATTGTATTATGTAATCATCTTTCCGACACTTTTTTTCGATAATAAAATATTTTTCCAGCATTTATTTGACGAATAAAAATCATAAAAATTGATTTTGAAGTGAGGCAGCTCTGCTATATAATTACCGATAATTTTTAACTCTTTAATGTTAAAGTCACCTCCTAAAAAATAATTTTTCTCTTGTATTATTGGTAATTTAATTTCTGAATATTTTGGGACAAAATCAGGAGTAATAAATTTCATAAAGCCTTTTCAAAACTCTCAAATAGTTGGTTATCTCACGAATAATTGGTTATTATATTATAAGTTTTAAAATTTTTTTTTTAATTTTCAAAGCTCAATATTTTTGTATCTAATTTTTGCTGAACATATTGTTTCAATGGCTTGTGAGCTAACTGATATTTTCTACAATTTAGTGCACCCATTTCTTGATTTTTAAAAACGTCTTTAATGTCTATAGGTCTTTTACGTTGAAACGAAATGCTATTGCCTCATTCCACCTTTTTTTTTAGGGATGAAGTTGTTTGTATTAATTAAGGATTAAAATATTGGGAATCAATATTTCGGCTGCCTTATTTATTATATCATACAATTTATTTGTTAACTCTTTTATTCCAAACTGTGTTATAAATATAAATTGTATATTATTTTATCACTTAAAGTTTGATTTGTCTTTAATTATTTTTAAATTGATTAATACTGGAAAGTGATTGTTTCTCATTACATCATGTTCGGCATCCCAATTTTGTAAAGATAAAATTAATTTAGGTGTGATTTTAAGTAAGATTTAGGTATTAGTTATGGTACAAAATGGGGATTATTTTATAACTATTATTAATAATTAATATAATAGGAGATTCACTATCCTCTTTAAAAATAATATTACCACTGCTATTTCATTTAACACGATTCCAGAAAGGATTAAAATCACCACTCTATTTTTCGAAGAAAAAAAAAATCTTACGAAAAGTTATTGCTGATTGATTTGTTTGTAAAATATAATTAAATTGGCTAGCCTACGGTATTAATTGAACTTGCCACAAGTTGTACTGCATTAGTGTTAATTTTATTAATAATTTTGTAACTTATGGATTTATGAATGATAAAAGCAACTCTTCCAAAACCATATATCCTAACAAACCTTTATACTGGGAGTTTTTTTTTTTTTTTTTTTTTTTTTTTTTTTTTTTTTTTTTTTTTTTTTTTTTTAATTACATAGCTTCGCAACAAATCAAGCGGCTGTGCCCAGGATAAACCCATTACAGCCGCTAACTTACTGCTAAACTCTACATATTACTTTCCTAACCTATACATTTATATCCTTGATTCTTATTTTTACTCATATACAATTATTATTATTATAACTAAGATACATTTAGGACGGGTCAGTGCCCATACACTTCATGGGCACCGTACCTTCCCGTCAAAAAGTGATCCCAAGTTGAACCCTTTACATAATTACAGAACATACACAATATTAAAATCAATATTTATACAGAAAACACAAAATAATCAAAACATCTTAAATAGCTATACATCTTAATAAACCATCAACATAATAAAATTTAAAACCTAAACATCACCCGAAGGTGGGGAAAAATTTTCGCTCATCCGAAGGTGAACGCCCTAGACGTCAACAGATTGTTTCCGAAAAAGTCCAGAAACAGTCCAGACATCGCCTATCGAACGAAACCACTGCATTGAAAAGTATTTATATTTATATTGAACAGTACCCCTGTTAAGCTTGACTCGCCAATAGGCCAGTACTCAGGTATCTCCTGAGAACCGTACCTTCCCATTGTTACCGAGCAATCTCGAATTTGCCATATACTAAACCTAACCTAATCTATCTAATCAATATTTAACTAAACCTAAACTTAGACTGTCTATCTTGCCAGCCTCAGCACATCTGTGACGAACTTTCTCCCTGCGATCAAGGTTCTCACTCTCCTCAACTTGGAAGGCCCACGGTTTAGATTTCGTAATCTACTTTGTTAATCTCAGCTCTGTACGCCTGCCTTAGCGTTTCGCAATCTCTGCTGTTAACATGATGCCGTGGATCCCTTCCTGTCCTCGCACAGTTCGGGCAAATGGGCATTCTCTTGTCCTGTTTGCACTCGTCCCTTTTGTGACCTATGTTTCCACAGCTCGTACAAGTAGGTTTATCCTGCCTGCATTGTTTAGCAATATGTCCAAAACCCTGGCATTGGAAGCATCTCGTTACACTCAGGTACTCTTTTACATTACAGCTGTGCCAGTCTAAAAACAGTTTTCCTTTATCCAATAATATCTTCCTCAACCTCCCTGAGACTTCCAGGACCCAGTTCACCTTGGGGGTATCTCTCTTCCCCGTTTTAAATCTAAAATCAATTTCCTCTTTGAACTGCTCCACAGTTTGCCCAAACTTGCTATTAATTCCATTTTGCATGTAAATGCATTCCATAATGCTCTCATTATCTAGACTCCTTGGTACGTCATAGATGATAACCTTCGGCCGCCTGGGCTTTGGTTTCTCAATCATTAAGCCTTTGTCTTTAAGAAAATGGGAGTTTACATATACCTATATATATTACATCTAATAATACCCATTTTGTTATGAAATATCATGTTTATTCTTTGTACCATTTAAAAATGGCGGCCATTTTAATTTTCTAAATCTCGGTATCTCAAAATCAGTAAATTTTACAAAATATTTACAAGAGACATAAAAGGTGCAAAATTTTATCTCCTAAATAACGGTACATAAATTATTAAGATTTCCATGATTATTAATTGAGTTTTTGCATTTCTGTGGAAATGACTACATGCGAATTTTGTGGTAATGGCAAAATTTCATGTATCTAGTTCGAAAAATCGTTACAGTTAAATTATTTTATAAATCATTTCTTAAAGTCATTATGCCATTATTCATTAAGCAAAATTTTAGTCATTATTTATATTTTCTGTGTGTTCCTATCAGATAATGAGCATTTCGTTAATACAATCAAACTTTAATGTTACTTTGTAAATAAAACCTTGCTGCAGTTGTAAGCTTTTTATTAACTATGATAATAATATTGTCATCTTACATTCTAACTTATTGCTTATCAACAACTGAACACTAAAGGAACTGTTCAAAATTTCCGCACTGATTGAAGATGGACGCATTGAGGCGCCTTCTCATTGAGTTTCTTTTGTTCTTTTCGAATTGTTCTGTATCATTTCTTCAATTACACAACAACCTTAGGCTCTTTAAGAAATCCAAAAGGACTTTATATAAATATAAGAACTATAAAGGCCCGCTTTAGCACGTTGAGTCCCTTTCAAGACAAAACTTGTTCATCAACGTTTCTACAACACAACCTAACACTAGCAAAGTTATTCTGTGCTCCAATCAAAACTAGCGTCTATTTCTATTAACACAATTTTTAAAATTATATTCAAAAATTAAACGTATTCTACACCTTAAGTACAGTAAAATACATTTTTATTTAATTTTTTTTTTCAGAGGAATACCATATTATTTTTATAACATACTTAAACAATTCATTTTCACTAAAGTTTATTGTCTTCCCATATATAAGAAATTTGTGACCCCCCCCCCACACCTGGAGATTTATTAACCCACTCTGTTATCTTCAGTCCTATTCTTTTCATAACATACTTAAACAACTCCTTTTAATAAAGTTTATTTCCTTCCCTTTTATAAGAAATTTGAGACCCCCAGTAGTTTTTTAACCGAGTATTATCTTAACTTAAATCTATAAATCTAACCTAACCTAACCCTTTAGCATTTATGGCGTATTAAGCTTTGGAAATTTATTATTTACTCTTACTTTTGTAATATCTTTAAATTAATTTATCTTTAATTTTGGATTAAATATAACTTCCAACAAAATATAAGGCAGACTGGCTATTTGAAAGTGTAGAAGTGTATTTTATTAAATTATTTCACTAAAAGTTAAGTAAATAATAAATTTCCAATCTTTCACAGGCATTAGATTCTAAACGATTGGGTTTATTAAAAAATACACAATTATAAAAATGTCTTAATATTGTATGTGCTGTCGACAATTTTATTTCTAAGCCCTTAGTGTTTCAATAAGTTACAAAATAACATACAACTCTGTAGAAGAATTAAACATTTTACCATTCCACTGAAACAGTAGTTATTAAGTTTATCAAATACCTATGAATATATTTTGTAATACATTAAAATTTTTTAATTTCTATTAGTATATTTATTTTAGAATTTCATAATTATATTCAAAAAAATTAAATATGACATAAGTAATTATATTATCTTAGAAAAAATTAATTGCGAAATAAATTAGGTACTTAGGTACCTCTGAAGGTTAAGCCTATTGAGGGGTTACCAATTACCACCATTTTAGAAATAATTAAAAAAGACAGAACATACTCGAAAATTAAAAGAAAATAGACCAGCCGCCAATTAAGTTGTAAACTCCTAACATAATTTTAAAATGCTTAAGATTAATTTTGTATTGTTTGTTACTCAGGAATGCTGAACATTTCAAACGTAAAGTTGTTTAGTCTAAATAAATTTGGATTTAATATTTAATTAGTTTTCTAAACCACATCAAAAAATCTTTTCGTAACTGCAAATTCACAAAAAATAAAATAAAGCCATTTTAATTAAAATGTAATTATATTGTATTTGAATCGCAAGGATTGGCGAAATCTTATAAAACATACGTGAGAGACATGTAAATACAGATCATTGATCATTGAAAATAATTTTTAGTTAGGGGTTGGGTGGGAGAGTCATAATAGTTTGAAATTGTATTACAAAATGAAAAAGTTAAATATCTATATGTTAAGGTAGGTAAAATTAATTTTGTAGATTTTAATATTTAGTTGGAAGGGGGTGAGAGAGATGTGGAATTTAAACAAATAATAATAATAGTTAAAATGAAGATTTGCATATGAAATAAGCTTGGATATATGTTTTCATATTATGTTTTATTGTCTTCAGTTTATTCAGAAATTTCGTTGTTTTATTCTATTGCTGCATTATTTATAAATGTTTAAATGAAGATTAATTAAGTTGAGAGACAACTCGTCTGACGGTAGCTAAACCATTGCTTAAAAAGGTGTACAATATATTTATAAATATTATTCTCTTTGTTTGTGTTGATAAATAAAATCACTATAATTCACTCAAATACCTTACGGAATTAATTTATTACATATATGTGTAAGGGTTCTGATCTACTATTTTACATTAAGTGTTACATGTAGTTGGAAACAAGAGATTTCATAGAATATTAATCAGTCAAAAATTTTTAATCATAATACTCTATTCCCCTTGAAAACCATAAACACTTCAAAACTATGAAAACATAGATCGAAACTTTTTTCATATATAATCCTCATTTAACTTTTTTGTTTTTTTAATTACACACTCCCCCCCCCCCAATTCTTCTAACTAAAGATTAAATTCTATAAAATTTATTTTAACTACCTTGCCATTTTTTAAATATATACAAATTTATCTTTATAATTTTACAATACTATATATATATATATGTAATCCAAGTAATTAATATTATAATCTAAGATTATTTATTCTTATTCCCCCCCCCCTTAACTAAAAATTATTTGTTGTGATCAGTTATCAACTGTATTTCTCATATATTTTCAAGACTTCGCCAGTCCTTACTATTCAAATACAATTCTAATTCGATTTTGATTAAGATTGCTTTTTCTTATTATTATTATTATTTTTTTAATTTACGGCTACTAAATCAAATACCGATTCATTTTCATTTTGAGTGGCAGAGCTAACATTACTTTGTATGGTTAACAAACATTTCTTAATGTATAATTAATTAATTTGGGTTACCGGCAAAGTTTCATAGAAAGTAAAAATAACCGGTACCCTTAAGATGTTTTGTTTCTTAAAATACGTAGACAATATAATTTTCTTGTAATTTATTGAAGTAATTTAAATTCTAATAAAAATATAAACTTTAAGAGAAAGTCCTTCAGATCTCATAAAACAAGCTCTATTTCAATGAGACATGTTCTTAGCAAACGTTTCACAGAGTTGCCGCTAGATGCCGTTATAGATCGTATCGGCAGTTTTTAATTTTAATTAATTATAACAATCAAAATTACAGACTTTTTACATTCTTCATTAACTTTTTTATTGTAAAGTTATCTATGACTTTGTTTTTCAATTTTTCAACTGTTGTCAAGATGCTTTTTATCATGTTGTCAAGCTACAGTTATTGTAACATCATAATTAACGTTTCTGTTTCTGACAAAATTATTTAAATGTTTAGAAAGAAAACAAAATTTTTAAATCCTATTTTTAAACTGTATGAGATGATTAGAATAAAAATAGTTCTACCAAATACCATAAAATAAATTTTTTTAAACCAAAAATTTGAAAAATTATGTTATTTATTTAATATTTTTGAAATAAATAGGAATCCCTTAGGCAAAGCATGAATTGGTAATTCCTGCAAAAGAAAAAAGTTTAGAATGGACTCTAAATAGTGAAAAAATAACACTGACACAATGAAATAAAATAAACTTAAAGTAGAAAAACATAAAAACTGTCTTCAACAAAAAATAAGTAACTTCTCTAAATCTTTATACAGATATAAACATATCTACACATATTTATATAAACCTGCATTTATAGAACATTCGCACAAATTAGAATAGGAAATGATTATTAACTTTACAATAGTTCAGCGATAACTAAACTCAAACTGAAGAATTATTTTGTTAAGGGATGGCAGGGAAGGGATATGAGATAAATAAGAGACAAAAGTGATAGATTTACTATTAAAGTGTCAAAATTTACACATAAAAATGTTTACGTTTTTTATCCAGTCTTTAGTCTTTTCCCATCCCACCCTCCAACCTAAGCATTAAAGTAAAGTACAGTAATTAAACAGTAAACATTCGTTACATTCCTAATACGAATTTCGTATGACATATCACAAGGACAAACTAGCAACAGTCTGATAGCAATATTCGAAAACAGTTTTTCGATAACATCATATCAATATTCGAAAACAGTATCAAGAAGCGTTTGTGTTATAACATTGTCCGGAGTAGGGTTGCCAGACGTCCGGCTTTGGTCGGACATGTCCGGCCTTTTACTCGTTTTCCAAGTGTCCGGCCGGACTTGTTAAAATTTCGAGAAATGTTTGGCTTTTTACTTTTAGATGGCTAAAATTATTTACTGAAAAATTTACTGCCTGTGTACTTGTTTTGTGTTTTGTGTTTTGTACTTGTTTTGTTTTTTTCGTTGCTGATCCTTTTATAGCAAGTAATATTCATTGAGTTGGGTGTCCTGCTTTACCCCCAAATGTCCGGCTTTTTCATGATAAAATGTCTGGCTTTTGAAATTCACCTTCTAGCAACCCTACTCCGGAGTGCCTGTTGTTAAAATAACAGGGAGATTCCGACAACAGTGTTATGGCGAAAACTGTTATCGCGACATAACACTGATATTATGTTAAATAACACCCCCATCTCTAAAAGTTACACGATTCCAAGAAACAGTTTCAGTGGAACTATAACAAATAAAATCCCTTCTCTCTCACCCTTCTGAAACTGTTGTTGAACCCAAATAAAATCCTTTCTCTTAGTCTTTCCTGAAACTGTTTTAAAACATAGTATAATAGTTACAATGTTTTAGTTGCAATTCATTACTACAAATCGTTGCGCCTTGTGGAATTTTTTTTTCTCTTATACGATTAGTGATAAGCTGGATTTTTTGTAATAAAATAAATCTAACCTAACGGTAGGGTTATCCAGGAAACAGCAAACTTTATCTGTCTCCCCATACTTTTATTGGGGGAAAAAAATGTGCTATTCCATTCCTAAGCAATTTTAGTTTATAATTAATGTACTAGAATTACAGTTGATAATTTCTTAGGACTATTATAATTATAAAGACGAAAGTTATAAATTCTTACTAAAATTAATTGAAACAATTATCAATTTAGAAAACACTAGTGTTAATATTTACTGATTTAATATTTATATAATAATATTGAACTAACCTATTACAAATTACACAACAGTAACTAGTATATAGATAGGGGCAAGTCATTATAGTTTATTTCTATTTATTGTATTTATATAATAATATTGAACTAACCTATTACAAATTACACAACAGTTACTAGTATATAGGTAGGGGCAAGTCATTATAGTTTATTTCTATTTATTGTATTTATATAATAATATTGAACTAACCTATTACAAATTACACAACAGTTACTAGTATATAGATAGGGGCAAGTCATTATAGTTTATTTCTATTTATTGTATTTATATAATAATATTGAACTAACCTATTACAAATTACACAACAGTTACTAGTATATAGATAGGGGCAAGTCATTATAGTTTATTTCTATTTATTGTATTTATATAATAATATTGAACTAACCTATTACAAATTACACAACAGTTACTAGTATATAGATAGGGGCAAGTCATTATAGTTTATTTCTATTTATTGTATTTATATAATAATATTGAACTAACCTATTACAAATTACACAACAGTTACTAGTATATAGATAGGGGCAAGTCATTATAGTTTATTTCTATTTATTGGCTGTTACTTCCGAAGTTCCAAACTACAAATATTAAGCTGTTCTGGTTCTGCATCTGTAATGTACAAGGACACGGCATTTCAGTTGCCTTGCTAATAGCTGCAAGTTGTATATTGGAATCGACAATATTAATGAGTCGGCGTTACAACGAATCAGTTTCAATTGTCTCTGCCAATCTCTATTATGAAGAAAGCTACTAAATATTAATCATTTTATTTACAGCTATAATGGTTTTTTAAAGAGGGTTATCTTTATAAGGTATCTGAGATATAACCTTCAAGATTCACTTACACATGTACCACTGACAATCAAACTAATTTGCAATGGTTATTGTGCAAAACAACATCCAAATCGAATATAATTAAGTTTTCACCGATCATGTACATACAATGTTCAACAATATAAAGAAATGTTCTCTGTATTTTATTTAACTCAGTTGACACAATTATATTATTTAATGTTTGGAAAGGTTTATAACTAGTCGATTCTTATACAAAATCTTTATTTTAAATAAATAAAAACAATACTGTATCACAGTAAAAATAATTTCCCAACCTTGTAATTATTTCTAATGAAATGTATAATTACCCATACTACTGATAATGAATTAAGTATATTTTAGTATACTATATGTATATTTTTCTGTTTAAAGTCGAAAGTTACACAGAAAACGAAAAAAAAAATTATGAATTTGTTGATAACATGTCAGATCAGTTTGTAAAAAAATTTATAACATTGAATATAGCGAAAACAAATACTTATCTAAGTAAAAAATTTAGTTTCACCTTGAAAATCAACCTTGTTTAATATATTAAGAATTTTTCAAAGACCAAAATTGGTCGAAATAAATATATTTTGTATTTTCATAAACGCGCCAGTTTTCTGTTATCGTTTTCCATCCCTCCCTTCGCCTGCATTCGGCGTCAGACAGATACAGTGTGTATAAAAAAATATGTAAACAGTTTATTATTTCAAGAACTGTTTTAAGTAGAAAAAATATTCGACCAATCATTTTAAAGATCTTAGCCTGAGTTTTCAACAGGGTGGTACAAAAGCTTAGTAGGACATACAGAATGTTCCAAAAATTAACATGGGAGTTTGAGGGCGAAACGAGTTTTCAAGTATACTCGTACATTACGTATTCGATGACTTTGATTTTCAAATCAACATTTTGCTTTTATAAAACTACTAGCAGAGTACCCCTCCTACGTACGGGGTTGACATATATTTGTATTGAGTGTTAAGGGATTTTTCAAGGCCAGTGGGGTGGTGCCCTGATGGGATTTCTAAATAAAAATAGGCCTATGTATTAACCAGGGACCCTAAGAATGTCCATGTACTGTACAATTTCAGCTCAATGGGTCCAGCAGTTTTTACATGATTGAGTAACACACATACACCCCCCCCACACACACACACATTTACAAGACCTCAATACACGGTGATTCAGGAGGACTTAATTTAAACATGATTAATTAGAAAATAAATAAGATTTTAAGGAAAAAAATACATGTTTGTAGTCAAAGTTCGACTTTACTCAAAATTAGATAACGATTATATATTTTGGGTACACTAATTACATGAAACTGTTACAAGAAAAGTGTGTGTACCAAATCTGGAATCAATAATATATTTATTGCACAAGTAATAACAAAACTTGAAATACAGACATAAAATAAGTGATTCCGAACCCGTGTGTATATGGGGCTTTTATTACTATTTTTAAGTACCTCTTCCCCCCAATTATTAATTTTTTTTTGAATTACCTTTTACATAGTTAAAAACATAAATATACAACTACTAAAAACTTGTCTTAAGGCCATGGTCAGTGGACATTCCATAAATGGTCTTAAGTTTGTTTTAAAGTTTTTATTTTAGTGTAAACATATGAAGCAATAGTATAAGTCCTATAAAACGGCAGTTCTAAAACTTTTTAATATTTACTTAAGTGACTCCAGACTCTACCTAGCAAAGTGTCGTTGACAAAATGATTCTTGTGTCTAAATATGAACATTGCATAAAGTTGGCAACGTTGTAACAAAAGTGCAATGAAATAAACAATAGAAATGTCCTTGCCTCCCCTACAGTTTTGAGGTGGCAGTAGATTTGAAAGCAGTAGCCCAAGGGTAAATTTACTCAGACATAAACAATACAGACCAATAAATCTTATAGTGACATTAATTTGTAAAGTAAGGAAATATCAGATTCAAAATTGTTGACTTTCCAATTGTAATTTTTTTTTGCAAATGAGATTAGAATGCACACAATGCGTTCTTACATCCTGTGTGAACTTCACAATACTATTTATTTATCATAAGAAATATCTACATCTGCAAAATTATTATATGGTGTGATTTAAGATTTGCGTCCATCCAAAGACTAGAATATATTATTAAATAGTAATTTGTATTCATTAATTTGGCAAAGATAAGAACCAAATTGTTCTTTTAAAACACGTTACTGAGAAACAATTCATTAACATCGGTTGAAAGTTAATTCACCAAAATCATTGGTAAAATGATAAAATAAAATATAAGAATAATTATTTTAACTAGCTTAAATTTCTTCTTCCAAAACGTAAATAGTCTTGACGGGAACTTCATAATTTCACAATTTTTAACAGAAAATATAACATTTATTTATGCACTGGTTCTAGTGATAGACTACTTCAAAAGCACAAGTTGTGTACAAGTATTTTAATAATACTTTTTACTTACAATGATTACTATTGGCTGAAAGTAAAAAAATAAAATAATATAATTTTTTTTTTAATAAAAAAAATAATCTAGTTTATAGTCAACCCTAATATTTCTATTTTTATGTATCCATTCATATACTCCAGAAGCAAATATAATCAAACGTCTGGAATGAAAAGTCACGACAATTAGTAACCAACATTATAGGAGCTACTTTTGTTTCGGCTTAAAATCGTATGTAGAATCTATGTCTATGAATTTTTAAGGTTTTAAAATTATAAAAAGCCAATCCATGCTATGAAAGAAAATCTTCACGTTTTACATATATTAATTTTAAAACTTGTTGGTGTTTTTCATATAGGCGTACAAGTGATTTATTACCATCAACTTAGTGTCCTATCGCAAATAACAATTAGGGACCATTCAAGGTTCGCCCTCTCCTTGTAAATTAAGGCGATGAAGATTGAGAGATTTTTTTATTGAAAAAATTGATTGATAACTACCGACATTTTAGTGGCTGTTTTTGGTTCGTTTTAATTTGGTTTTGGAAACGTTTGTGCATTATTTGTGCATAGTTTATTAGAAGTCAGTGTAGTCAAATATCCTATGTTACCCGTAGACTATTTAATATAAAACAACGCTCCTAGACTGCGCTACTATCCCCGAGAAATCGTATTGAATATACAACCATCTGGGAATCATATTTTATAACGTTTTCAAACATACTGCTAATGTAAATTATATCTGAACCCATCTGTACTTTGTACGCTTAAGTTTAAACTCGCTTAATTCGCAAACCACTAGTAATCTTTTTAATTTACTGTAGACAAATTAGAACTTCAAAATTGCATGTCTTTGTTATTGATAGAGCTATAAACCCCATAGCTCTTAACCCAATAGACAGTTTTTAAAGAAATACGATGTAAAACATTTTAAATATATAAAGAAAATATTGTTTAACCTAAAATCGTTTCTCTCCGATTATTATGAGTTTATTATCAAAACGTTTTAGTCCCAAAAATACTTCTTTTTTTTTCCCCGATCACTAACTAACTTCAAATATTTTTTAAATATTTACAAATGAGATATGTTACTTTGTGAGAATTTGAAACGATTTTGTCAAATGCCTCGAATGTTAGAGGTTTAAAATTGTAGAATAAAGTCACTGTATTCGACGTCAATAAAAACCTTTTACTAAATATCCATAAGCAACCAAGATCTTACTCTCCGACCTTTTACGAACAGAATGCAAACACCTCATAATAAACATAGAGTTATTATCAAAGCTAATAATAAGTTAATATTTATTTTATGTTAGTCTTAATTACGGATGGAGGGCATGTCGAAAATACTTTTCATTTTTCTCAGTCCATGAAACGTGTAGATTAGTCAAAAACCGGAGGTTGACATTTTTGACGACTAAAAACTCACACTTTACTTCTTATATTGAGTAAATAGTTGGGGTATCAGTGTAACTAGAATTTTTTTAAATACACAAATGGAAAACTTCTACTTTCAGAATTCGAAAAATATTAGTTATGCCTAAAAATACTGGATTAATCGCTTGTTTAACATTCCTCGGAATACAAATTTAACCACCAGGAAGGGCATTCAGGGATGCTGTTTATTACATTTGACAATTATTCCAGATGGAAATCAGGACACGTTCATTTACATGTAAAATTAATACAAATTTAAATACTATTTTAGTTGCATTTTAGAATTAAAGTTTGTAGTTTATTTAATATATTCTATAATAGTAATCAGGGATTAGAATACTTATTGAAACTTATCTACATCTGTGACGAATCGAATATAACTGGATTAGTCATCTGTTTGTAGACAAATCTGTTATCCTTTAAATAACATTCAGAGAGTTAGTTATAATATGGAATATTTGTATAAGTTTTTGAAAACATAGATATTAAAAACAAGCTTATTAAACATTTACAAATTTATCTTATTCTATTAAACGAGCAAGGAATTGTATGTATGTATGCAACTATTTCCAGTCATTTTATCACAAAAACGACTCTAACGATTTTCTCCATATTTTATATATAAAGGGTTTTCAACATTAGGAGTTCAATGAACTTTGTTAAAATTTCGAGAAAAATCATTTTCTACGTTTTGACAACGGATTCACCGCCCAATAAGAATGGACGACTCAAAACAATGCAGTTGTAACCGGCAAGCTTAAAATACCGTAGCGTTTTATTGTGGGACTTCTGAAGGAGCTAGATGTCTTTTTTTGTGTGAGGAAAAAGTGAATTTCGTGGTCATTTCGACCGAAGTTAAATCTAGAACTACACAGGTAACGAAACTAAACATAGCGAACAATTTGAACTAAATTCTTTCCAACATACATCAAAATCTAAATAACTTTTCCCTTAGCGTTGTTGCATGAAAAAATTTTGAAATTTTATTTGGTTGGTTTTGTAGCTGACATTAAAATATTAGATACATATTTTTTTAAATTTTTAATTTAAACAATATTTAACCCGAGAAATAATGCATTTAAGGTAACGAAACTAAACATAGCGGGCAATTTGAACTAAATTCTTTCCATCATACATCAAAATCTAAATAACTTTCCTTTTGAATATAATTTTTCGTAAAAAACGGGATTTCTTAGCCAGCACGTGATCCCCTTCACCGATATATTGTATTTTTAAATTTAAAAAAATTAATAAATAAAAAAACATTATTTATGAATTTATTAATGATAAAAAGCTAGAGAGCTTGCAAAAATTGATTTTTTCCTAATGGATGAAGCTCCTATGCTTCCTAAATACGGATTTAAAAACATAGACGAATTATTACGAAGTATAGCTAATCCAAATTTACCATTTGGAGGAAAAGTTATGGTTCTAGGAGGAGACTTTCGGCAGTGCTTGCCAGTTCAACCAAGAGCTGATCGAGGTGAAATTGTGGATTTGTCAATAAAAAAGAGCCCTTTGTGGTATAATTTAAAAAATTTCATTAACAGAAAATATGCGTGTTGATTCGGAGCAACTAGAAGTTGCTAATTATCTTCTACAAGTTGGGAATGGTGAACTTCCAAAAAACGAGTTGGATGAAATTAAAATTTCAAGTGATATCATTTCAAACGGTGATTTAATCGATGAAGTTTTTGGCAACTGCCTGCTTAACAGACAATATGGATATATGAAAGACTGAGCAATCTTAGCACCATTAAATAAGGACGTGGCCAAAATTAATGCAGAAATCATTGAAAAGTTAGTTGGTAATAGTCAGCAATATAAATTTATGATTCAGTAAAAGATACAGCAGAAGATACATTGCAATTTACTCCTGAATTTCTAAATTCAATTGAAATTGCAGATTTACCTCCACATGAGCTAAAATTAAAAAAAAAACACAATAATTATGCTTTTGAGAAATTTAGATCTTGCGGAAGGCCTCTGTAATGGAGTTAGAATCACTGTTACCCAGTTATGCAACAATATAATTAAAGGGAAAATTATAACTGGTGAACATGCTGGACAAGAAGTACATATTCCCCGAATAACTCTTGAATCAAACAAAAGTCAGCTGGGATGTTCAATGCAAAGACATCAATTTCCAGTCAAACCCGCATTTGCCATGACGATTCATAAATCGCAAGGCCAAACATTTGAGTATGTTGGTCTTGATTCAAGAAGTCCAGTTTTCATTCATGGCATGCTTTACGTAGCATTTTCAAGAGTTAAGAGAAGAAACAGCCTTAAAATTTTGTTACCAGCAGAAAATAATGGCCAAATACATGGTTATACACGAAACGTTGTTTGGACGGAATTATTAAATTAAAGAGTTTCAAGGAAAAATACACAATTAATTACAAAAAAGGAACGTCCAATCGAAAAAATGCTGTGAATATCATCCTATGAAATCCAAAGACAATACGAAAATAATTTAAAATGATTAACCATATAAAAATAGGTAAGGGAGATGCTTCAAAACTAGCCACAGTCTTCTGACAATAATCAAACCAACCGATGTATAACAAGTCTATTCCAAAAATAAAATGTGTTAAGAGTAAAAATGTTAAACAAGTTCAAAAATAAAAAATAATGAGTATAACTCAAAGCAAGATAAGATATAAAAAGAATTATGAAGTGTGTTAAGCAACTGTTAACTGTTAAGTGAAAGTTCAGAAATGAAATCAATAATAATTATTGATAAAGAAACGTGAAAAGTGAGTAAAGCGAAACTTAAAAGTGCTATAGACGGAAAGACAGATAATTAATTGTGTGGGTAGTCAGTAATTTAAAACATTCATGTAAGAGAGATCTCATAACTAAAATCATTTAATTAATAATAAAAATAAAATTAAAATAAACGTAAAATCAAACTAAAGTCAATAAAACAATTATTTGCCTAACGGTAGGTATTAAAAATTCAAAAATCCTTTGATATTAATTAGCTGAAATAAGGATCTTACGATACATTCCAAGAAATTTTAAAGATTATAGAAAAATCAAAAGTGACTCAAAATTTATAGAATTATCATATATAAATTAAAAATGCATAGCTTTAAATAATATTAAAATACTTCATTATGTTAGAGTAAGAAATTCTATATTAGATTGTAGTAAAAGTCTTTAAACAAAATTGATTCTATGGTTAAGTGGGGTGTATAGAAAACATGGCACAGTTCTATCTAGTCCAAATCTGAATATTTTTTAATAATAATCAATTAAATAAATTCTAGTAAGTTACATACATATTGATGTTTAAGGTTATAAAATTTAGCAATAAGTCTGGAAATATATTATATAAATTAAAACAAAATTATAATTAACCTGTTTTGTACCAAGACGAAGATTTTTCTCTTGAAAATTTGGAAGCCTTTGATTCAGCATTAGAAAATTTTCACATTAGTTTTTAGTATTAAAAAAAAAAAACTTATGTTTCATATGTTTTATTATTGGTATTTTAAGATTTTTATTTTATAAAAGAAAAATTTTAATAATGAATCAGTTATTTAAAAAATAATTATGTTGAATAATTTTATACATATTCGTATTTATTTTATATGTTTCTTATTAATAATACCTATTCTGTACAAATTTTTGTAAATTTATTTAGCGAGCATACCTATTCCAACATCCTTTTCGAAAGAATTGATCAATACATTATAAAAAAAAAATGTCTACAAAAAAAGTTTTAAAATATATTAAAAAACATTTCATAATGAGAGATAATTATTGTACTTATAACAAAACCAAATAACTAACAACATGCCCACATTTTTGTAGATGAGACAATAATCCGATCGGAGATCGGCTTTCCTGGTACTTCATTGGATATAGCGGCATCATGGGAATTACCCAACTCAATCATACAATTTAATACAAGAAGATAGTCTAAAAGTAATGTCCAAAAGTTGGTTTTTTGATCCAAATAGGAAATGTTAAATTTTATTGGTAGATCAAAGTCGCTTCGTTCGTGTTGGAGTCTCAGCCCTAACAAGTAAAGAAACCTCCATTCGCTAAGCTCGTGACATGGTTCTGGATCTCGTTACTATAGGCTATTTGAAAATTTTCTTGTGATGTAAATTTTGAAAATTATATTTTTATACTATAACTACACTATTTGTCATCGTCGACATAAAATTACCTCCATATTAACGTTTTAATTAATTTAGGAAATAGGCAATAATATTTTTATTAAAGAGATAACTTTATTATGAGCATACCATTAAACATATGTTATGAAAATTATAAGTATTGTAGTGAAATCTGTTTCAATGATTGTGAGAGATGCGTAAAGATTCATATCTGCAGAAACTGTGAGTTCCAGACTTTTTGGCTTCGACCAACCATTTAATATGAACTGAAAGATAAATACAATTGTATACATATATTGAATAATCCCGATTAAAATTCTCAGTGAATCACTAAAGTGAGTATGGGCAAGTCAATCCCGAGGAGACCTAACTAGATCTACACCTTTTTTACGTAGTCTTGATTTAGGTCAGTCTCTTTCACATAACCTCTCTTTGGACCAACTCTTGTTCTCTTCCGATTCTAACTCTATTAGATTATTCAATTGATCTTTGTTTTAGCTTTTCTTCTTCAATTTTTACAAGGTTATGATGACCGAGAGGATTTTTCAATAAAAATAAAAATAAATTACAATTAAAACATTACACTAGCTTGGATATGAATAACTTATAATAATAATTATGTAACATTATGTAATTCTCTAATACTTTTAAGTCGTGTAATATCCAACCAGATCCCTCTACCAATTTTAGTTCTCCACTTTACTCAGAATGTTGGATCAACACTGTAACTTTTTTAACAGCTCTGGAGGTTGATCGTAGACCTCTCACACATTCATCTCAAGATATGAACAAATATGAAATCTATCATAAACTCCACCAATAAGAGATCTCACAAACAAAGCGTTGAATGGGTGGAAGGGAATGACGAAGTCACCTGATTGCTGGAAACACTATATACATACAATTAGTCCAATGAAAGATGACTGTTTTACTTATCCAACCTATGTATTACAATGTAATACATGTAGATCCTCTAAATGTAATGTCCCAAAATTGTTTTTTGGGCCTTGTAGGAAATGTTTTGGTAGATTATTGATAGCTTTGCTTGTATTAATTAGTATCTCGCCCCTGACGGGGCTCCAAGGTGTACATATTTGAGGAAACCTCCACTCGATAGGCTCGTGTTGGTGACTTTGCTCTTGATCTCATAAATATGCAATTGTTATGTTTTTTGGGGAAATCAGAGTTCGAAATTGGTTTTTGTAAAATAATTTCGCTTGTATAGAGGTTGGTAAAATTTCATTCAGAATTGAAATATGCAAATTTTTATTTAATTTAGTGTGATATTCTGATTACTGTGTAACTAATAAAATATATTTTGAAAATCTAAAAATGTGGTAAAACTAAAATTTTAAAAAGTTATACAAAATATTCTAACTTTCTTTTTTTAAGTCTTATATAAAAGATTTTTTAAATTTATTTTTATTTAAAATTTTTTTTATTTTTTATAAAGAGACGCTGAAAAGTGAACAGATAAAAAGAACAAAAAGGTGGGAGAAATAAGTGTTCAACTAAATTAATATGATTCATTCACGATGGTGTAAAATAAAGTACCAGACTATTTTGAATATGACGTTAAAGTAAATTCCGGTAAACCCCCTAAACCTAACCAAACATGGTGAAACCAAACAAATGTGAAATACTTTTACTAAACATGCTAAAAACTGATGAACAAATAAATGTAAAACATTTTTATTTCATTTTTATTGAAATATAATTCATTTAATTTTAAAATAATTTGCATGTACATATATAAGATTAAATTGTAATATTTCAATTTTAAGATTTCTGAAGTCATTTTCTTGACTGACTATAAAGGTTCAGTAAATGAATACAATTCTATGCAGACATATCCCCCACTAAAAGACAACAGAAACTCACCATTTACAGAGCACCGGATTGATATACAGTAGTATGAAATGATGCTTAATATATTTAAATAAACAGTGCAACAATCATTGTAGAAATGACCTCACTCACCAATCCTCAAAACCAAATAAAAACCAACCAAAACTACTCATCAACAAATTTGTCAGTAAAAAAGTAAAAATAAACCTTTGTCGCTTTATTATAATACAAATATTTATATATTTATAAACGGACTACGCTTGGTTTAATTGTGTTTTCAACTTATTATATGTTCATATAGACAAACTGTTTATATTTAAATCTTCTAAGAAAAAATACGTTTAATAATTTTTTGAACACTGTATATTGTAGTTTCGGAGCAAAATTAAGATTACTCTATACCAGAGTTTTCCAAAGTCGTTCTTTCTAGCTTTATATATCATCTAGAAGCCGATATAACAATTATATTCCAAACTTACAGTTCATTATGTGCTTAACAGTCCCATTTTGAATGTGAAATTATATATCTCCATCAACTTGTATAACATTTTCATTAACTTTTAAGAATTAAGTGTCAATCTTTACAGACAGCAAATGGTCTGCAAATATAGTTTTCATATCAAAGTTTCTTGTCAAATTACTTCCCGGAGAGGTCTCTGGATTTCCCACCCACAATCAAATAAAGAAATCACACCAAGTGAATATGACGTGTTAATTACAATACCGTATCTATAGCTTCATATTAAATTCATTATTAAACAGTTGAATTAAAATTATGACTAATTTAATTTTAACTTTAAATAAAATAAATTCAAATCTTCATTATCCTCAACAAAACAAACAATCTGCGTTATATAAAATTCTCAGAAGATCTGCGCAACTATCAAAACCTGATCTTTAATCTTGACCTTTGACACGTTCATTAAACAAATATAAGTCATTGATTGCAATAGTATTCATTCAGTTTTAATCATGTCTACGATTCAAATATTTGTTTTATTATCTGTGTGTTTTGTTGTTGTGTTTTCATCAACAGGTGAGAGATTTACAGTACAGTGTTTTCGCTATAATAACTCATGGTCTAATTTAAATGTAACCTTAAATCTTGTGAACTTGTGTAAATTATTGTGTTTCACGTGTGTATACAATACTGTTACAATTAGTTTCGTAATTTCAATATTTCTATTGTTTCAAATAATATCAGTTTCAATAAAAATTGTTTTAATAACCTTATAAAATTGTTGAAAGATTTTAATCATATTTCATATGCGAGCTATAGCTCGGAACGTTTTTTTAGTTTGATAACTCAATGGTGGGGTCTGAGATCTTTAAAAAAAAAAAAAAACCGGTTCAAGAGTTATTGGTCAAAGAAATCTGCAGTGGGTTTATAAGTAATGTGTCAAAATCTACTATTATGATTCTCTTCAAAGTTGAGTAATTAATGACCTAAATCTGTGTTTAAAACTGTGAATACTCTTTAGTGAAAACAAAATTGTACCCTGACAGCCGTAATTAAAAGCTCAACTTTAATCACGTTCGACTTACACTGAAGATATGTTAATGCGAAGCGAAACAAGTTTAGGCTTTTATATATAAATATTTATTTTGTTCAAAGATGGAGGCCAGGTTTATTTTCACTTTTTCACTGAACTAATATTCATAATGACGATTAGTTTAAATTTTTCTTTTAGTTTTTGGAATGTGTGAGTGAGAAAGTTTGTGCAATGTTTTTGTACCATTTATTTAATTTAGAATAATGTACGTATATATATATATATATATATATATATATATATATATATATATATGCAGGCACATTAGATAGAAGTAGAGTGTTACACATTAGAGTAAGTAACATTAGGGCCTATAGTATATTATCAACAATTCAACGTCAGGTATGTTTAACTATGTATACTTCTTATTTATTTGTGAACAATGGCAAAATCATTTGGTAAAATTATGGAATGAAAAACTAATACAATAAATAACACGAAGGATTATAATTTTCTTTTAATCAGTGTTATTTAAATCTAATTATATATATATTTCTTATCAATTGATTTGTATTAAAACACAAACAAGATTTATAGCTCAATGTTTAAAATGTTCGTCAGCCTACAGTCCAAAGTGTGTAGACTACATTAAAATCATTGCACAATCAATGATATTGTATATTTTCGGAAAGTGTGATATATATAATGAATGAAATTACTTTATTTACAAAACACTAAGTAACTTATAGAAAATTTGTATTTGGAATTAAGTAATAGCGGACGTATCAGGGATAAATTTAGGTTAAATGTATTTAGATATATTTTTTTTTCAAATCTCTCAGTAAATTATAAAAATGTAAGAAAAGAGCATAAAATAAATAAAAACCTTGAATACTCTATTAGTGTCACGGTTGGAAGAGAACAAAAATTAGAAAGAGAGGGAACAAAAACCTTTATAATAATAATAAATCTTTTAACGTAGTGTTGACTAAACAAGGGAATTATAAACAATTTTCTCACTAGAAGTCGTATTCAAATCGTCTGAATGTTTACTTATTTGAACCATGCAGATTGACTGATTGAGTGCGACTTGTAGCATCTTAAGGGATTCTTAGGGAATTTAATCATCAAATAGATGAGAATTATAGATGAGATAATAATAAAGTAAAATAAATTTTCGTTACTTCATTTTTTATTATAATAAATTACAAATATTTGTATTTGAATTAAATTAAATTAGAAATAAATTTTTATAAACACATCATTTTTTTTTTGTGTAGGCCTAAGGTTAGGCCTACAATACTTTACATTATTGTAAAAAAAAAAAAAAAAATAGCAAAGCAACGGAATATGTAATCTTCGCTTAGGACCCATTTTTGATATAGAAGATTGCTATCTAATCAACTTTTTTTAGCACTAAATGTATATAAAACGTATTTCAATCTCCACAGAGGTAAAGAAATATCAATTATTAACAAAAACCTGTTATGAACATAAAAATGTATAAAGAAATCTATTTTTTATTATTTAACTATCTTCTTATTTTACAATTTTTTTCACATTCTTTTTGTTTTGAATCGTGAGAATTTAATTTTTTTAATGTATATATCTCCTCTCATTCTCGTAAAGAACTTTAAAACGAGGTATCACAGGAGTACATCCTTATAAAATATATTCAGTCACCCCCTTTCTACTGAGGGGGTAAATATTCACAATTAGGATTATTAAGGTTTTCAAAAACCTGAGAAGTTTTCAAATAGTAATAAAGTTTACCATAGTAAGATGTAATTTCCTTTCCAGCTATCGTAATACGATCACATTAAAGGCCGCCATTTTAGTTAGTTTTCAAAACAAATTTTCTTCTGTACTGTACTTTACATTGATATGTCACGTGACACTTGTCGCATTGAAATTTTCAAATACACCTCCCACATTCAGATGACCAAAATTTGAGCTCATAGAAGAAGCCCTTTTTAACAAAGAAACCATGGGCTTGGCAATCCCGAGGACCCTACCTGGTTATACACTTTTAAATGTAGTGTTGATTAGATCCATCTTTTTCATTTTTTCTATTAGGTCTCTGTTGAAAAATATTGTTCTTTTCCAACTCTGACAAGAGTATTCGAGAGGCAGTGGTCTTTATTTGATGTTCTTTTCTTCCTTCCTGTAGTAAAGTGATGATTGAGGGATTGTTTGTCAAAAAAAAAAAAAAATCAGATTCAGATATCTTTATTCACTACAAAGTGATAATGAGCGAGATTTTTTTGTTCTTTTTTGTACAGAACAGTAGATTTCAGTGTATTAGAAACGTCACAGATGGCAGGATATTTTGAATGCCGCATGCAACAATATGTTACACAATTCGCTTGTCGCACGCCACATATTTCTTTAGATGTTTAAAAAATTTCTAATAAACAATTATTCAATTAATTTTGCAGGATCGCACCAATGTGGGACAAATGAAGTATCATCAAACACTAAAGGAGCGAAGATAGGGAAAATGGTTATTCAAGATGAGAAATGTCAACATGTTTCGACTTTAGCCTGTGACTCTTGTAAGGACTGTTCGATTTGCTTTTGCAAACAGGGCTACATCAGAGCCGCTGCAGGAGAGGAATGTATCACAGAATCCGCGTGTCAACGACGTAAGTATTTTATAAAGTAGTAGGGAATGTGGTATGTACAGTTTTGAGGATGTATGTTTTCTTTAGTGTTGTATAAAAGCAAAAACACTCTCTGACAACATCGTCTTAAAAAACAAAGGAATTTAAAAATAAAGCTTTAGTCCTCGAATAATATTAATGGCATCAGGGTCGGAAAATAACAAAAGTAATCAAAAGAGAAACACTATATTACAAAGACTATCATATAGACATGGTAGGTCAAAGATATTACGTAGATCCAGCTAGATCCATTGGGGTTGCCAAGCGAGCCCCTAAGGGATGTGGACACATTACACATTATTGCCATATCGAGACGTTTTCATTTTTCCTATGTTAATAATTTGGTGATAATTCCCAAAAAATATAACTGATTTGATCAAAATCTGTTGTAACAATATTAAAATGCAGTCTCTTAAAATCCAAACAATACATATGGTTCACCAAAAATAGTGATATAAACCAACTTTTAGGAATTTACTTTAAGAGGATCTGCTTGGAGTATGGATGGATCTGCTTGGATATGATGGGCTGGGGTAGTACCATGATGGCCCATTTACTTGTTAACTTGTGTGAATTTGCGGTAGAAGCTTAGAAAGATTAAGTTTTATTTAAAAATATTACTGGCTTTCAAAAAATTAATAAAATTCATAAATTGTCCAAACTTCGTATCATCAAATTTTTTTTGTTTTTGTTTTTTTGTTTTATAACCAATATATGGGAGAAAACTAAGTAATAAAGTAGATTTTCAACAATTTTTAACTCTTCCCTGTATATACATCCTGAATGTCCAGCTATTTTTAAAGAAGTAATTATATTGGTGTCGATCAGTACAAACATGGATATTCTATAAGACAGCACAAATGTTTCAGTACACAGTACATAGATTAAAAATGTTCAAGGACGGGGTGCGCTATTCCGGTCTCAACAAGTTGTCAGACAATATAAAGGAAGTGCCTAGCATTAAATACTTTCAAAATAAACTTAAGGCTTTCCTTGTAAAGAGGGTGTTTTACTCGGTGGAGGAGTACCTTGAGATTTAAATAGATGTTTATTGTGTGATTGATGTGAAATAGTTTAAATAATTAGGTATATCTTTCTTGATTTATATGTGTATTATGAGTATATGCGTATTAATTTGTATTGTATTGTATTCTGTATCATGACAACTCAAATGTTTACTGCAGCAATGCTATTTGTACATCAAATGAGGCAAATCAATCAATCAATTATCGCAACGTTTTCTTCGTCACGTATAAGGTGCGTTGCACACTACAGTAGAGCGATACGATGTTCATTGTATGTTCACTTCGATGCGCGACTTATGTATTAAGATAATTTTGTTGCACACCACAGCGATACGATCTTTTGCAGAAGACAATTTTTCGAGTAGGTTCAAAACTTCTTCCAGTGAAGATGACATTTTTGTGGTGAATTGTCATTTGAAAAACAGGACAGAATATAGAAGGTATTGTGTACAGTCGTGTAACTTAATAAATGTGTGACACAGTTCCGCAATAGTTGCAAGAGCACTATCTCAAAATGAAGAGAAATTTATCAAGTTGTTACTGAAAGTTTGTATTTCTTATTGCAACTTATTCCCTTGAAAAATGTGATTTTTCACTTGTCTTATAATGCGGTTGCAATGATGTTCCAGGTCGAAGCTATCACGTCGGTTTTATGGTAGTATTTCTGTTTATAAAAAAACAGAGGAATTTTATAACACTATTGTGATTAAGAAGTTTAAAGCTTTAGTATTACTTGTTCCTTTATCACTTTGTCACTTTGAATTATCTTAAACAAAGAGATAGGCAGAGCAAGTCTCGTAATACATATGTCTTACGATACATATCGTTGCACGGGTTGAAACAGTGCGATGTTTGGTTTAACCCGTTTATTTATTCTTTTTGACGTTATTCACAACAGAAGGTTGTAAATGGGAAATTGAACTTAATGCTATGCAATTCCAATAAACCCTTAATTTTATTCAAGTCCCACCTTTGGGGAACTGCTTGATAAATTATTTATTAACGTCCTTATTCTGCCAAACAACAAAACGCCTCAAGAATAAAATACTGTCTTTAGTATTTATTCTTATATGTTAGGAATTACTTTAAAATTCCTTCAATACTTTTATTATTTAATCAAAACTATCTCTTTTTTCACTTATTGCTATAACTTTAAGACTCACTCTCATGGAGTGTCATTTGAAAGAGTTATTTTGCAGAATCTATTTAAAATTGTGAAATTTATGAGAGCACAAATTATTTAAAAAAACACTCTTAACTTTAAGCTGAAAACAACATAGGGTTAGTTTAAAATCCACGCAACACAATGTTATCCAGAAATAAAATTTATATTTTAATTAAAAATTCCTTTTTTAATTCTTTATATTATTCAAGATTTTAATTTATAAAATTTCTTAACTTGATTTAACTATAACTTTTCTTAGCTTTTAAAACATCTTACAAGAATTCAACATAAATATCAATGACTATTATCTCTCTAATTATTATTAAAATGAATATATCTTTACTAAATATTAAAATCAAACTTACTTTAAAATTAAAAATACTTTGACTTTAAAAAGTACATGTATAAACTAAAAAATAATTTATATTTGATAATTTTCCCCAGAATGTTTTTAAATTTATTTTTTATTTCAAAGCGAATATTTATTCAAAATCGTAACTGTGGTACCTTGTGAACATATTTATAGCTGTTTTCAGCTCCTGTTAGGCAATGCTGATTACAGTTGTTCTGGTGAAGGCTGAAGTCTAGTTGATGTCAGCTAGCAGTCCTCAGTTACGTTGAAATCGGTTGTGCTGTTGTTAAAGTTGAATGATTGCAGATTGAAGATCTTGTAATCGAGAAGTTTAAAGATGAAGTCCAAGTTTGTATCAGTGTGGCTGTTTGTTGTTTTTATTATAACCATTTTGGTTATTTTAATGTTTGTTTTTCTTTAATTAGTTGTTGATTAACTAATTATTATTTAATTTATTTGTACATAGGTTGCCAGCACTGCTTTTGCAAAATCCAAACACTTGACCCCTCCCCTATTGTGTAGTAGGGGTTGCTGCAGGTTGATTCCTGTAAAGTCTAACTCTCTGGAATTTAATTTGTACACTTTCTTGAAAATTGCCATATCTCTGGTTCTAACAGGAATTCTGGAAATCTGTAAATGTCATTTTGTTCCTCTTGACTTCTGGATTACATACAACTTTGATTTAAAGTTGTAGGATGATAACTTTCTAAGATGTACCCTTTTTAGTTTTTCATGATTTTTTTTCTTTGACCAACTTTAGATCGGTTCGGAATTTCTTAATTCTTCTTTTTGGTTTTTGTAGCCTCTGCCTTAGAAATGAAGGAATTCTTTACGTTTTTCATCTATTTACATTTTCTGATGAGTTATTCATTGTTGAAATTTGTCGATTTTTAGATGGTAACCCCCCCCCCAATTAATTATAGATGTACTTATTTTGGTATCATTATATTATGTCACATATCCTTAACATATTTCCATTATAAAAATTTAAACTTATTATCTAGACAAAATTTTAGTTTTTTGTCTATGCATGTTTTTTGCAATAACTATTAAACTATTCGGGTTAATAAATATTTTCTTGTATTTCCTATGCTAACCAGTTATTCTTTATCATAATATGCTTTTGTATTAAAAATTTAAAAAATTTAAAATTTCACATAGGGGATTTCTTGTGAATTATTTTGTAACAAGTTGAATCAGATTATTTAGTAGTCCAGTCTGGACCTGTAATATCACGTGATCAACCGAGCTATTGTTTTCAGTCGACCTGTTAGCTCATGTTAGGTAGCTAGTCTCTCACCAAACTCCCCTTACGCTTTGGATATTTCATTTAATAATGAAATTGACAAACAATTTATAATTCTACTTTCCTTCATATTAAACTAATTTTTTCTGTGCACATTATTAATTATTTATGGATATTACCATTTATTTATGTATTCTTGATATTTATTATGTTTTAATTAAAATTTTATGTTTTACAAAAAATTTTGTTTTTGGAACGATTTTGGTGAAAACCCCAAACCGTTTCATGGTGTACACCTGCTAAAATCTGACTTGTTTAGCACATTTCAATTGCTATTTCTCATAAACCATTTCAGATTGAAGAGTAATTTTTTCAGGGATAGTTATCTTTACAATTATGAACACTTTGATACTAATATCAATACAAAAGTTGAAAAATTGTTGTTTTCTTTAATTAATTTCTCAAAGGTTGAAAAGATATTTTCAATTTGAAAAAATCAGTGGAAAATATAGACTTTTTTATTTATGAAAAATTCCACATCATTCGATTACAGAGCTATCATCATTTAAAGATAGGCTTGAAATTGGCGAAACCAGAAATGTTAAAATTGGACTTTTCTTTCCACATTCCAACTCATATTTTTTCTAAATCATTTTAGATTTCAAGCGATTTTTTTCCAGACATCATTCACCTTTCAATTCTGTACCTTTCTGCACATATTATTGCTAATAAAAATATCAAAATTTGTATAAAAAAGTCGCTAAAAACTTTAAAATTATTATATATTCTAAGATTCCACTCATATGGTGGATATTTTAAACAGTTATTTGTTCATATATTGTATTACTTGTATTATTCAACTTGTAAGACTAAATTAGATGAGCATTTTCAGTACATTTTTGTGTCACCGAGACGAGAGAAAACAACCTTACAATTTAACATTTCCAACAAGCCCCAAGAAATTAACACTTTGGGATATTGCATTTAGAGGATATTCTTGTATTATATTGTAGGGTGAGCCAGGGTAGGTACTATAATAGTGTCTATCGCCTTGTTTACAACGGTCATCTTTTATTAGACTAACTATATGTGTGTAGTGTATCCAGAAATCATGTAATGTCCACTCTACCTTTCATCCATTTCACGCTTTGTTGGGGACATTTCTTATTAGTTAGGTCTATGAAAAATTTATTAATTCCACAATTTCTTCATATCCTGAGCCTCTGCTAGAAGGATGTGTGGGAGGATTCCCGGATGAATCTTCTTAGATGCTTAAAACGTTACACTGTTGATTCCACTTCCAGAGTAAAGTGGAGAGCTGCGAGTAGTAGAGAAATCTGGTTGGGAAGACTAGAATTGTAGAAGTCGATTTGTTGACTCCATGTTACCCGATTAAAAATCCGTCTATCCTACTGTTATGCTACATAATTGTATTATAATATCTTCATATCCAGCTAGTACAGTGTTTTAATTGTGGTTTTTTGTTGTTGTTGTTTGCTGTAATAACGTCATCATCTGAAGATAACAAAAGTTAGTTCCTAAACTCTGAAAGGAAATATGAAAGAGAGGGATCTAAGTCAAAACTAGATGAATAAAGTTGTAGATCCAGCAAAATTCCCTTGGGATTGCCAAGCTCGTACTCTCTAAGTGTTTTAATTAGAATTTATATAATAGCCTTTAACAGACTGAAATTAATCAATCTGTACTGTATTTACTTAATTGTATTTGTTTCAGTTCATGTTAAATGGTTAGACGAAGTCAAAAAGTCTGGAGTTCAGAAATTCTGCAGATATCAACCTTCGCACAGCTCCAAGAATCATTGATTTAATTACTTCATAATATATGTTTAATAGAATATTCATAATATAATTTTTGTATTAAAAAATAAAGCTAATTCCATAAAGAAATTAAAAATATATTTAGTTTTTATTTTATCTAAACGAATGTTAAAGATAAGATTAAAAAAATAATGAAAACCGATATCATTGAGAAATTAGTTTCTTATTATAGTTATATCATGTAGATGAATAGTTTATTATAAAAAAACCTGGTTATTACAATTACATTATAATAACGTACTTTGAACTTCGTTTTAATTAAAATGAATACTATTTGAGAACGTGATTTACATTTACACAAGAAAAACTTATGAATATAAACAGCAAAACCAATGATTATGACAAGGAAAACCCACTTGAATGTAACAGGTACAATCTGTGGCTTTAATGGGGAAAAAAACATGAATATAACATTCATTAAACTAAAATTCAATAAATTAATATCTATAAAAAGTTCATCTTCTTACAATTAATTACATTAGAGAACCTAACAGTTGTAAGCTTAATTAAAAATTAATCTAGAGAAGAGATGATAATGGGAATAGAACTACATGTTTAAGAAAAGTAAAATAAGAGGATGCAAATAATATATTACACCTGTTTTCTACTCTTTTGGTTACTTGCTAACTATAAATAGTTTGTTAAAGAAATCTAGTACTTTATTTAAAACAGTGTACTTTTTATATTCATATTGTAACAGTTATGTGGAACAGGTAAATTAGAATAATGGACGATGGCTGGAAAGTAAAACATTGTTAACTTCATTGTTCTTAATTATTCATTAATTACAATTTTTAATTTTCTTTTTATTGCTTGTTTATTCGTTTGCACTTCTTATGTTTTGTGATTGTGTACTTTGAAAAAATAAACGCTTCTTGCATTACAAATATAAAAAATTTGGTTTGTTTTGTTTTTAAAAAAAAATCAGAAAGGAGAGAGTTTTGTATGTAAAGTAAATTTAATTATCAGTTTTTGAAATTTTTATAAAACTCCATCTATGACATTTTTAAACAGCAGCCATATTATAACAAACACATTCCTCCCAAAGTATTGAACTATTACAATATGTTTTATTTTTCACATGAATTGTAACAGTGTGAATGAGATAGAGGGAATTTCAATTCTCTCCCTGATATTTTTCAATTTTGTTTTTATTTTTGCACAAGTCTATCTGGTTATTTTTTTACAATGGTTCTCTATATTGCATACACATAAAAAGAATACAATTTTATCTTTGATACTCTTTTGTTATCTCCCCTTCTTTTGATATGATTTGTTATAAAGAGCGTTTCAGAAAGCATGTATATAGTCAGATTATACTTTACAACATGTGTAAGTATAACAACTCATGGCGTTATAGTTTTTTGTATGATTGTATGACAAATAATCTTAATTAGCCATTCAATGAGAAATGCGTAGCGTATAATTTTCACATAAAGTTTGTAAGTACCCTATAATTTGTAAATACCCTATAACTTGTAAGTATCCTATACTTAGTAAGTGCTCTATACTTTGTAAGTACCCTATAGTTTGTAAATACCCTATAACTTGTAAGTATCCTATACTTAGTAAGTGCTCTATACTTTGTCAGTACCCTATAGTTTGTAAATACCCTATACTTTGTAAGTAACCTATACTTAGTAAGGGCTCCTTACTTTGTAGGTACCATATAGTTTGTAAATACCATATACTTTTAAGTACCCTATAGTTTGTAAATACCCTATATATTGTAAGTATCCTATAATTAGTAAGTTCTCTATATTTTGTAAGTACCCTATACTTAGTAAGTGCTCTATACTTTGTAAGTACCCTATAGTTTGTATGTCCTCCATATTTTGTAAGTACCCTATATTTTGTAAGTAAAGTATACTTTGTCAGTACCCTATATTTTGTAAGTATCCTATAGTTTGTAAGTACCCTATAGTTTGTAAATACCCTATAATTTGTAAGTATCCTATACTTAGTCAGTGCTCTATATTTTGTAAGTAAACTATACTTTGTAAGTACCCTATAGTTTGTAAGTACCCTATAGTTTATAAGTATTCTATACTGGGTAAGTAACATTTGATTCTCTACATTTGTAAGAATAAAAATTTTGTTATCAATTTATCGTTAACTTTTGACAGACGTGTTTATTCCATTATTATATAAATACAATTTTAATAAATATTTACTCTTAAAAGGTTGGAAAGTAATAATTTTTTGTGTGTTCAAAATATTGGTATAAGTTCACTAAAGTGTAATTTCACCATAATCAGTTTGTCCTATAATATGATAAAATTTTGATTTATATGTAAGCCTAATACATAAGCATATTGTCTTGCTGTACAACTGGTGTGGAACGATGCATTGGGGTGGGTGTCTCAATCTAGCAGAGATGTGTTCTAGGCTGGCGCGTGCGCACTGACGATTATACTCCCAAGACTAGCGCTTGTTCATTTCGCTCGACGTCCAGCACCGCAGTTGCAGTATCGAGTTGTTAGGCGGGTAGAAAGCGTCATTTTTATTTTAAAATCATTACATTGTAATTACTGTTATTATTAATTGTGTAAAGTAGTTTGTTACATAATAATTTCGGATTGTTTTCTATCTTGGAATAGTCAATAGTGTTGAATATTAGTGACTATATGGGCGAAATACCAGCTATATACATAATTTGAAAAATAGTGTTTTTATTTAAAGTACGTTCAAGTGGAAAAAATGAACTGTGTTTTATCAAAAACAAAATTGAATAATTTAAATACAAACCATTTCGTTTAGAGTCTTTTTAAACACGGAAGTTAATTGATTTTTAATTTTTTTTTATTGTGCATAAATTTAACGTCTTTTATGACAGTCGTAGATTGCAGTAACAAATATAACTGAAAATATTAGTTTCTCATTGAAAATGGTGTGCTATTATTGTGAAATGAAGTTCTGAGTGAAGTTTATAGTGATGTTGTAGATAGTTGAATAAATCTGAAAAATTTTGTTAAGAATGAAAAGAATTTTTTCAACCGGGGAGATTGGACCGGCCACCGTCGGAATGATTTCTATAATATTTTGTCTACAATTATGTTTAGGTGAGTTTAAAATAAGATGTTATTCATTTTATTTTGTCTTTAAATATAGAATTTATTTATAGTGGAATTATTTAATTTACAATCTAAACTGTTTTGAACTTTCTATAGAAGTTATTAACATTCTGTAGGTGATTAAAACATTTTTTTGATCTTCTACACGATAAAAAAAAAATAGACATTTGATTTATACATGGCTTTAAAATAATAAGTTTTTACTTCTTTTCGTTCGCCTGGTCACTTCAATTGTAGCTTGTGTTTAGTTACACTACCACATATATATTTAAACATCAAGGTGGTGAATTGTTCCTTGGAAAACTTTATTTTTCCTTTGTTATTAATTATTTGTTGTTATGTTTTTCTAATTATTGTATTAAGACAATTGTAAGGAACAGTAAATTTAATTTAAGCATTGTTCCTTAATTTAATTCGTTTTTTAACATTATTTTATTATTTTTTTTTTTTTTCATTTTTAGAGAAGTTGTTTACACAATTCAAAATTTAGTGTTAGCTGTTATATGGAAAAAGACAAAAAATTCTATTAACAAAAAAATTATACTTAGCCATATCTCTGAAAACACAATATCGATAATTACATGTAAAAGGGATTCATATTATAAAATTCTTAAATTGTCTAAATTTGTGCTACCGATTTACTAAATTATAACGAAGATTTGTTACTCAAATCCAGTTACAAAATTACAATAAAATGATTTTGTTGTTCAAGAATATTTATATATTGAGTATTATTATTTGTTATATTTTATTTGGAAGTATACGAAATTGTTCAACTTCCAAACTATATAATAAAGGATGTTTAAAAAATATAAGAATATTATAATAAATATTTCTCCGTTAGCAAACCTTCAGTGATGTTAACTCAGAATTCCTCAAGAATAATTGGCAGTAATCAAAAATAAACTTTCAAAACTGTCGTTATATAATATTAAATCTTGTATTATATTAACTCAATTCGATTTATCCTCAAGATGTGTTTATGACACAAGGGGAGGACGTTTTACACCTTTATTTAAATGAATAAATAGTTTATCAAAGTCGGGGTTCTTGGATTATTTAAAAAAATATTTTATTGATATCTACTGAATCTTAAATCTCGGTTATTAAGATTTGTTTTTAGGAATGGACGAGGGAGGAAGTTTGTGTAATTTTTTGAATTGTTCTTTTTAATTATCCGAGATAAAATTTTCAGAGGATCTATTGTGATTAAGGGTGTGCATCGAAAGGGAGCCAAGCTGGAGATAAAAATAATTTCACGCAATCTTAATTTAAAGCCCTCTCTTTCATCTTTCTTATCATGTCTCTCTCGACCAATTCTTGTTCTCTTCATAGTCTAAAGCTATTAGAGTATTAGAGGGCTAGGGGTCTTTATTTTATTTTATTTTTCTGTATAAAGCGATGATAACCGAGAGGTTTTTCGTCTTAAAACAAGGATAAAAAGATTGGATAAAGTACTGCTAACTGTTTTTAGCCGTAACATGATTTTAAAAATTAAATTACATTTAAATGGGACTATCTAAGTGGGTGTGTCAAATAAAATAATTTAATTTTAAATAAAATTAAGGTTTCGGTAAAAGGGAGAGGAAATATAAAAGGGACCCATTATCTGTTGGACTAATTTTTTTATTAATAATTTAATATGAAATAATTTTATTGTATTCAAAATCAAGTAGGGAATTAAAATTTGGAATGGAAATAGACGTTTGTCCTAGAACTATTAAAAATCAAATAAATATTATTATTTTATTCGTCTATTGGTATGAAACTTATTCATATATTTAAGTGTTAAGTTCTAATTTGATATTTAATTAAAAGCTGTATTTAAATACTCATTTCCATGTTTGTTGGTTTATTTTAAATTAATTTTTTTTTCAATTATGTCAAAATTAATAGTATCTTGAATTTATAGCCAAAGAGGTGAACACATTTTCATACAGTTTTCAATCTCTTTTCTGACTTTTGCAAAGTCACGAAGAATATATACCATTGTTTAATCAAATGACAATTTTCTGAAACTGGAAAACTATAAGCATCCCTATATAATACATTATAAAGCTTTATATATATATATATATATATATATATATATATATATATATATATATTATATAAAAATATAAACATAAACACTTTAAATAAACACTCACGAACATGGTAAATTGTATTAATTTAATTAAAATGTTTAACAATTAACAACGCTCATTTTATTAAATATAACATGAAACTTTTTTGCATTTACTATTTTTAATACTTGGTGCAAAACCAACAATCTAATATACTCACCAACATCAAAAAATAATAAAAATTAATGAACGTTATTCGTCGTTAAAAATTTAATTACGATTGGTATAAATAAAATAGTGAAAATATACAATAAATGTCTTGTTAAAAATATTTATTGATTTTATTATTGTCTAAACTTGGTTTGCTTGTACCTTAAACACTTCTTTGTTTGAATAAAATAGGATTTAATAAAAGCGTTTAAGGTTAATTTTGGTTATAAAACATTATTTCTGAACACTAATGTTTTTGTAATTAATCTATCGATAAAGTAATATTTGAATAAATCCTGTATACTGGGTTATAAGAAATATTTCACAACGCGATGGAGTTTCAATCTTCCCGGTGCGGTGTATGTTGAATATTTACTCCCTGCAATGTTTAGCCCTTATGTTTCTACTCTAGACTATTTTACAAGTTTTCGCTTCTGTATCAAAATTAGGGCTGAAGTCCATTTAAGTATGTTATGGAATAGTTATAAAACTATGCATACTATGGATTAATGCAATTTTTCCTTTAGCAGAATTTCCTATTTTTGCAATGTTTAAAATTTAAATAATGTTAATTTTTATAAGCTTTTGCTTATAATTCATAAATAAAGTTGAAAACTACAAAAGAATAATAATAAATAGTTACAAAACGATGCCGACTATAAAAAAATCCAACTTATTTGTTCGTACCCCTTTCCGTTTTTCACAAGTTAAAAATGTTCAGAAAAAGTTAATTGTCAATATTTTCGCAATATACAATAAATAAAACTTCAGTAAAATATGGAATATATAAAAACCTTTCCCTACTATACAATTTTTTTTTCATTTGTACTCCTTTAGGTTTTTCAACGCTTTTCAAAAAAAGTTATTTTAAAATATATTCGTCAATATATGGTAACTAAAACTGATATCTGCTTAAATATAATATGGAACAGACAAAGCCCAATGCCGATTATAGATAAATACAACTTTTTTTGTTTTACCCCTTTCCGCCTTTCAAATACCAACATTTGTCAAAAAAGAGTTAAAAATTGACATCTTCTTAAGTATAGGCTAATATGGAAGAGACAAAACTACATGCCGATAAATTCAAAATGTTTCTTTTATACCCCTTCACGTTTTTCTCAAGTCAAAATTTTTCAAAAAAAATTTATTTTAAAATATATTCGTTATTATATGATAACTAAACCTGATATCTGCTTGTATGACATCTCAGTAGGTTTAGGTCAGGTTAGGTTTGAATATCTCGAATACGAGAACAATACAGTATTAATTTGTAGTAACAAATTTCAGTGTTAGATATGGTAGAGAGGCGTAAACTTGTCAAATTTTATTATTTTAGAAAATTTTAATGGAGAACAACTGAAAGGAGACAAATGAAAAGTAAAAAAAAATATATATATATATATATATATATATATATATATATATATATATTTTCGGGATCAAGTTGCACCTATTTATTAACATATTTCAGTACATTTTGGTATTATATTCCACAGAGATAAAAACTTATAAACATTTTGAGAATAATGTTAATTTAGGGAATCGTAATGGGCTACAAACGTAAACAATTATATATATATAAATATATATATATATATATATATATATATATATATATATATATATATATATATATAATTTTAAATCAGCAAACTGTAGTGACTATGTCATATTATAATTAAGTATAATACACTTTTAGTTACCAAATATTGGCAAAAACTTTAAATATTAAGGTTGTTTGAAAAAGTTAACTTGTGAAAAATGGAAAGAAGTAAAAACGAAATATATTTTATTTAAATAGAATCACTAAATTGTTATATTTATTCCACATCATACTAAACCAGATTTTTGTTTTAGTTACCATATATTGGGAAATACAGTAGTTTAAAATTAACTATTAAAAAATTTTACTTTCTAAAAAAGGAAAAGAGTTACACATACAGAAAGAGTTGTATTTTTATAATTTCGGCATACTCTTTAGCTACTTCTAATTTTAATTCAGTAGATATATTGGGGGAAAATTATGAAAACTGTTAACTGGTAAAAACGGAAAGATGTGTTTTTCTTAAATATTCATACTGTTGTAATTATATATACTTGAGTAGTTTTAGGTATTCATCACCATATAAGGGTTTAAAATAGTACAAACTAAAAAAGTTCTGTTGTCCTATTCACCGTCATACTTTAGTAGATTACGGTTTTAATTATCATATACTGCCGAAAATGTTAAAAAATAACTTTTTTGTAAAATATTGACTTGTGAAAAAAGATAGTCTACGTGTATAAAAAAAAACAGTAACATCATACTTAAATAGATATCAGTTTTAGGTACCATGTAATGCAGAAACTAATTAAAATTACCTTATTTTAATAATATGATCTAGTGAAAAACGGTGAAGGTGTATTAGTGAAAAATGTTCTATTTATATATAATCGGCATAGTGTATTGTCTGTCTCACATAATATTTAAGTAGATATCAGGTTTACGTGCCATAAATTGTAGAAAATGTTTAAAATTACTTAATTTTAAAAATGTTATTTTGTGAAAAACAGTGAAGGTGTATAAGTGAAAAAATTTGTATTTATCTATAATCGGCATAGTGTTAAGTCTGTTTCACATCATGCTTAAGTATATATGGCTTTAAGTGCCATATATTGCCAAAAATGTTTAAAATCTCCTTATTACAAAAATGATAACTTGTGTATACCGGCAAGGAGTACAAGCGAAAAAGTTGTATTTATCTTTAATCGGCATTTTGTTTTGTCTGTTTCACATCATATTTAGATAGATATTAGTTGTAGGTAATATTATATTGCCATATATTGCCCAAAAAAATTCAAATGACATTTTTTTAAAATAAAAACCCATTTGTGAAAAACGGGAAGGGTTACAAAAGAAAAAAAGTTGGATATTTCTATAATTTGAAAATGTAATAACTAATCCAAATTATTCTTATGTAGCCTAGTTTTCTATTTTATTTATTATATACCTAGGGGCAAAAATTTCTGAAAATAACTTTTCTTTAAAAAGTAACACTGCAAAAAGATTTGTCTACAACCGAAAAAAATGTCCAATAATCATAGTAGGCATAGTATTATTCCTATTATTTAACATACCAAAGTTGATTTCAGCTCTAATTTTAATATAGTAGTGAACAATTGTAAAATAGTCTATAGTAGAAACATGAAGGATAAAAATGCCATGGCGGTAAATATTCCACACTTCACCAGTAACTGAAAGCCGTTGATTTTGGAGAGAGAGAGAGAGAGAGAGAGAGAGAGAGAGAGAGAGAGAGAGAGAGAGAGAGAGAGAGAGAGAGAGAGAGAGAGAGAGAGAGAGAGAGAGAGAGAGAGAGAGAGAGAGAGAGAGAGAGAGAGAGAGAGAGAGAGAGAGGGGGGGAGAGAGAGAGAGAGAGAGAGAGGGGGGGGGAGGGGAGAGAGAGAGAGAGGGAGAGAGAGAGATGGAGGGAGGGAGGGAGGGAGGTAGGGAGGGAGGGAGGGAGGGAGTGAGAGAGAGAGAGAGACATTTTGTTTTTGTCTATAGATGACACAAAATATTAAAACCGTCATTGACTCTGTTTAGAAAATATTGGTTTGCATTTTTTTTCTTATGTCATCCATAAAAAATTATTTACAACGATTTTGATCAAATTTTACTCTTGTGAAGCTTCTAAACACCCAAACAAAACACATTGATCGCCTTCTCTCCAAAAATCCCGATTCATGAGTTATTGGTAAAAGTTAAATTATTAGTCATGATGAGGTTTTCATAAAAAAACGTAAATTTTAAAAATCGACTATACATAATCAAATATCTCTTTTATAATAGTTATATGCGAAAAACCATATTTTGAGAGATCACAAAATCACGCCTTATTGTCCTTCAGGATATCACATGATCAAACTTTAAACAAAATCGTTGTAGCTAATTTAAAAAAAAAATCGTAATACTTTTTTTCTTGCCTCCAAATTTTAAATAAATTTTAAATAAAGGGTCAGTACAGTTCTAATCACAGCCGGATACGGTCGATTATATAAAGTTATTTCCGTATAAACTAAAAAAGTGTGTTTTTAAAAGAAATTAAAAGTGTATAAATAAATGTGTTAGTGTAATAAATGTGTGTCAAATACGTACTAATGTTTTAAATGATTTTATAATAATGTTGACGAGATATATATATGCTATATATGGTACCGAAAATAACGCATGTGACCATGGCTGAATAAATAGTCGAAACGGCCGTAATGCTTTGAAACAATTTTGGATGAGCAGACGTAAGTACAACAAATATATTATTATTTAAATAATGTCTCGAGCTATGCACACAATATAATATTTTAATAAAGACTGTCAGCTCGATGGTCCATAGAGAATCGCAAATTCGATAGATATACAGCATCTTCTTTGTACCTACTATTAATAGGAAAGTAAAAATCTATTTCTTAAAATTTGTCGATTCTAATAAAATAATTATCATTTGATTTCTGTTTTTATATATTATAGATATAATATATATATATATATATATATATATATATATATATTATAAATCAATATTTATCCAGTAGCCTTACTGGATTTTTTACTAATTTCTAATTAATTATTGTTATTGTAGTGGTGTGGATGTTACAACTACAGTTAGGTAAATCATTGACCACGTGTGTCGCCCGTATCTTCGGTATTTTTATTTTTGTTCTTTAAATGGACCGTGTTATGTATAGTGTGTTGTGTTAAATTATTGACTATGGCAATTGATAATGTCTGATAAAGAGTCTAAACGCCACAAGTGAAAAAGAACCATTAAGTGTGAAGGCCTTCACTTTATAATTCCAATTTCGTAAATATATGAATAACATACTCTTGGGACATTAGAGTTCAAAGTTAACTTGTTGACAATAATTTCGTAGAGAGGTGGAGTTGGTATAAAATTGAGAATTGAAATCAGAAATTTTGAATCTAATTTATTGTTAAGTTGATTAACACACGAGACATGAATAAAAAGCTGTTTAAAATAGTTGCCGTTATGAAATTTTCGATGCGATTTTTCTGAATTTCGATATATTCTACAATAAGGACACTAGTAAAGTTGTCTACAGCAAATATTTTGTTCTAATTTTCATTTTTCTGGCTTTCTATCGTGCTTAAGTACAGACGAAAACAACGACAACGATAGGACAGCATCTCAAAATATAATTTGTTTGGTTTCCTGTTATCAAAAAACGTGAAGATAAGAAAAATAGCAGTGATCGAAATTTGTTAACGATTATCAAACTTAACCTATGCTTCTTATAGTGAGTAAGTAATATTAATGCTATATCTGTAGTATTTTGTAACTGATTTTTTTAAAATAATAAAATAAAATATTTTATTTTCACCAATCATAGTAAATGAACAAGTAAAAATTCAATACAAATAATTTATAATATTTAAGTAAAATTTTCATATTTTAAAAATAATATACAAATAAGATTTAATATTTATCAATAATAGAATAGTAATTCAATTAAGGAACGCCAAACCTTGGCAATGACATCTTGGCATTTAGTCCCATTAGACTAATGAAAATATGAATTTAAATTACTGCATTGGCAATTGTCAGAAAATTATAAATCATTCTGCATTTTAAACAGTAAAACAACTTCTAAGTGTTGCTTATTTACTTTTCAGGAAATCCATTAAACATTGCCTGTAATACTAATTATTAATTCACTATGATATTAAGTTTTTGCTATTGTACCTTGTAAAGATTACGTCTGACTATCTTAGAGTAAAATGTATTCTAATACAATATTCAATTTAAAAGAAATCCGTCGTAGATTAAGAAACTGAAAGACTTTTTTTAATGATAACACAAATATATTATTAAATACAAATATATAAAATTCATACAATCATGTAAATAAAATAGGGAATTTTATGTGATTATTCAAAATATTTATGTTTGTTTTTGTTTTCGGATATATCCGTGTTTAAGTGTTCTGAATCCAAAAAAAAGGATTATGGAATGATGCCTGTCTGTCTGTCGTATTTTAAACATATGACATGAATTGATAAATTTGTTTTTAATAACTTAAAACTTTAGGTAACTACCGTCAGAAAAAAAAAGTTTTATAAATTAGTTTCGATTAATTTTGCTCCAAATGGCCATCTCTCCAAATATAATGATTCATAAATTAGCACTAAAAAAACTACTCTTCCTTATGTTGCGAAATCCTTATGTTATGTTTTTCAAAACTTACGCTACAGATTACGTTCAAATTTTAATGTCATGTGATACGGTTCAAGAGAAATTCGCTAAAAACTAAAATACATTTTGACCACAGTTACTATAAATTTGATTTTAATAAAAACGGTCGTTTAATGGCACAAGCCAAGCAATTAAATGATCTTTTTTAACTATATATATTTAACACAGGGTCCACGAGATATTGCGAAGAAATCTACTCCCAATATCCACACCGAATTTAAGCGTATGCAGATGCAAAATATTACCTTAGATAGTTCCTAAAATATAGTTGAACATAGAGCATTTTGAAGAACACAAAGTCAACTCAATAAGGCAACGCCATTGTTGAGCTTGTTGTCTAGAAAATATTTTAATACTGCGAATAGATTCTCTTTCGTATTTTAAAACCGTAAATAGAAAGTCTGAATATTTTATTAAATTATACATTTAAAATATAAATTGACTGGAGTCCTGAGTTTACTAAATCTCGAGTTATTTTCCCAAATGTAGTATAAGTTTTATTATCGCACTACAATTTCGACTGATATTCAGGATTTAATGACTTTAAGAAACAAAAAATAAGCGATTTTCCACATGATTCCGTCCGTCGTCGTCTGTACATAAGCATGATAATAAAGTGAGAACATGAAATTTGGCCCAGGGGATTGTAGAGTGCTCATGGATTGTATAAACAATATGGATATTGGTTCGTAAAAATCAACTTGAAAATGTATAAGGGGGTGGACTTTTTAAACATTTTTTTCGTTTATATCTAGGGCGTTTTTCAACTTGTAAAACATCAAATTAGATAACAATTTTTAGATTTCCATTCTGAATGTAGTGGTACTAACACTACCTCAAATAGCAAAGTTAATGTCAAAAATAATAATTACGAACTTTGACCTAACAATAAAATGTTATATTTGTATTGTGTGGAAAGCCGCGTCACCACACAACAGCTTCGATGTCTGCTACGGCCGAGACATCAACTCAGCGAAGCGAGTGGAGAGTTTTAGACGACTACGACGACTGGACGTATGTCAAAAAAAAACCTTTTCGGTACCATAGGTCTTTATTTTTTGTTATTTTGCTTCTATTTTTATAAGATGATGATGACAGGGAGGTTTCTTACCTTTGAACAACAAGAAACAAAAATGTATGTATTAGTGTGATAGTTTTCCTGTACCCCTCTTTATGCATTAATTAGCTTATTAGTTTTATTTTATTATTTTTTTTTGTCTGTTTTCACAGTACTGTGTTAAGTTGTGGTAAGAAGATTATTGTTATTATTTAGTGTAACTACATTTTTTTGGGGGATTTCTTTATTTATTTTAAACAATTAGGTTGATTTTTAAAAGAAGATAGTGAAATTGTAAATAATGTATAAGTATTATTGATTTTAATAAGAAATTTGTAACTAAAGATAGATAGGTCAGTAAATTTAGTCAAAATACATATTGTAATCCTTTTCAGGATGCCTTGGAAAAAATATATAGTTACTGATTAAATTAGTGATAATTAGGGGATCCAACTTTGAACACATTGCTTAAACAACGGTTTTATGCGAAAATCAGGTTTTTTTGAGATACTTTAAAGGCTATTTAGAATGGGTACTTCAATTTTATTTCTCTATTAGAATACTCAAAAACTGTTAATTTGAGACCTGGTAGGTTAAAATCAGTTAAAAATTTGTTTAAATAAATGCAAAAATGACGTCAAGACTTGTAATCTAATGGCAAAATAATTGTCATAAAAGGCTTATTTTCTGAATATTTTAAATGCTTAGGTGTTTTTCTTGAGGAATGAAAAATATTTGAAAATATATTTGTTATTTTGCAATCATTTAAACAAATTATTAACAGATTTTAAGTTACCAAATCTCAAATTAACTGATTTTGAGTACTCTATAGCGCACAAAAATTGAAACAGACATTGTAAATAGTCTATAAACTATCTAAAAAACGCGTTATTTCCCGATTTTTGCACATAAAACCGTTGTTTAAACAATGTTCCAGGTGTTACAAGTGTTATCTCCTGAAATGCCAAATTATACAAAATTACTAAATATATCGATTTTTCCATATGGCATCTTATAACGAATTACAATAAATTTTCTAAGATTCTTGGCTAATTTTACTGGCCTAAGACACTAAGCTAGCTTTGCTTCTGTTTAACGTTTAACTAGTTTTAAGCCGAAATCGTATTTGATTGATACCATGTGTTTAATAACAGTGGTCATTTTCACTTTTGCTACAGGGTTTTTGTCCTAAATTTCTCTTCTTGGAGTAATTATTATAACAATTTTCCGAACTTTTATTTTTCAGCTAAATCTCGAACTAGTATTTTAATGACTAATATGTTTGTTCTTATCCTTGCATGATGTTTTTTATCAAAATTTTGTAATAAAAGCTTTGTAAAATGGGAAAAATGGCGGACAATATATATTTTAAGACTGTCATTTTACCTACCTATTATAATGTGTTTTTCCTAACTCTTACATTTTCCAAGCATAATGGTTACCAAAAGTATTCCAGTCACTCACAATAGCAAGTTATTTAGTGAGGGAACATTTTTTAACTGTTCTTTTTAACCTAAAACAAAAGGTGCAAAGATATTACACAAACATTCTCACATACCAATCTTAAAAGCATATTAATATGAACAAAATGTTCTCGTTACCGAAAATGTCATTTCTGTAGTTGTCAATCAAAATGTGAAACTAAACATTCATTGGAAACTGTCCTATTTATTTAATTAAGGGCCTAAAGAAGCTTTGCTGGTGACATAAACACGTTCTTAGAGTGAATCGGTATTTGATTACAATCCAGCCTTTAATGACGACGTTCATTTTATTAATTACTTGTGAGAAGTCATAGATTTTTATTTGATATTTCGCACACGGGTTTGAGTCATTGTTCTTCACATATCACTTAATATGTTTAAATGAAATCGGTACAGTGGATTTCATAAATTGTTTATTTTAAAACAGCATCATAGTCTTTAATTTTTATCTAATATCTCACTAACCGGGAATCTTTTGTAATACCACGACCAATATGTTTCAAATTTTGTTTTTAGAAACTAAATTTGTGTACGTTTTATCAAAATAGTTACGGAGGACTTCAATAAAATCACAGTTCTTGGTGGGTGATTAATCTGAGGCCAGTACCCCCAAATTGTGAGCTATAAGACAAATAATGAAAAAAGTTTCAATATATGGCAACATACGTCAACTTAGAATTACGTTAAAAAAATAACATTTTTAATTCTCAGGGGATCTCAAAATGGATCTATTCCCAAAAAACACTTAGATTTGTTTTTCACCCATCACGGAACTTTACTTATAAATAGGAATTTTAAAGTTAATCCCCTATAAATATAAATTCCTAACTTTAGTTCGATGTTATTTGTAATTAAAGGGGGGAAACATAAAAACCAAAAAGGGGATTATACAAACTTTCACACTCACACATCCCCATAATTTAAATAAAACAAACTAAAAGTAATCGTCACTAAAAATGTCATATCAGTATTTGGTAATCGAATAGTGAAAATGGTGTCTTTGAAAATGAATGTCTCCTTTATTTAAATATGTGGAATAAATGCATCCACAGCGTTATTTTTATTACAATTATTTTTGAACCATAATTGTTTTACTTGCAATTTTTCACACGGGTTTTAGGTCATTAATAACCACATTTTACTTAAATTTGAACGATATTTTCGTAACACATAAAACGTTTTCATAAAACTCCATCAACGAGTTTTTGGTGTTGATTGATTACACACGAATCGGAATTTTGTGTATAATGGCGACCAATAAGCTTTATTAGGGTGTTAAGAGGTGACAATTGACCAAAATTTGGTGAAATTAGTTGGAGCTGATATTTAGAAAAAGATAGTTACGTCAGCTCCCAGTAAATTTTGAATTATGTTAAAATTGAAAAGGAAATTCCCGCCGTAGCGCCAAAATATAATCACGTAGTAAATTTGATTAAAATCGGTCGACTCCTTTGGATTGTAGAGCACTGGACATACGACAGACTATAGATAGATAGACGTTATTACGACAAAAAACCTTTTTAGACTTAACAGATCAAAAAACGGATCAATTTGTAAAAAAACTTGACTTGTATTTTTTCTACTCGTTACACAACATTCCCGATACAATGTATATCTAGGAATTTAAAATTTAAATCCCTCGATATTACGACATTAATATTTAACTTTAAAACTTCCCTTCAAAGCTAGTTATAATTAAATTCTTTTGACATTTTTAGTGACGTGTTTGCTTATAAAAAGTAAACTAAACGTTTATGGAATATTTCTAATATTAATATTATTGTATATATACAAAGTTTTTTTATTTACCGAGTTGATGGGATCACTTTTATTCTGTATTTATATTTATGTTAAATAGTTTTTATACGAATAGTTTTATATTCATACCGTTGCCATGGTGATATATAAATTATAGGGTTTAAAATTAAAATTCCAAGAATTAGTTTTTTAATATCTTTTTGTGTAGATTATAATATTTTATAAATAAGTTGTTTACATTAATAAGTTAAACGTAATCATAAATTGCTTTACGATATGAAGGTGAAATTAGGCAAAATGGAATTTTAGTTACAGAGTAAACAAACTATAACGTAAGTTTGTTAATCCACAAATATAATGATCAATGTTTTTAACTAATCTTAACGTTTGCCTCAGAGAACAGAATAGTGATTATCGAGTCGCCGTGCGTTCGTCTATACACAACCATGATATCAACCACAAACATGAAGCTAGTATTATGATTTTTGGTATAGGGGACTACAGTCAGCTTATTTAGGAAGCAACTGAAATTTAGAAATCTCGTAATTAAAATGGTGATAATTATAAAACGTTTTGTATTTATATCTCGTCTTCTACACACAACTTATTACAAAATAAATTAAATAAAAATGTGAACATTACAATTTATACTGGTATTGGTATCAACCACACCCCTTTACAATTAAAAATAGCAAAGTTATTGTCAAAAATGTAATTATGAACTGTGGCCTCCAATGAACATATGATATTCGTACAGTATAAAGACAAGATAGGGCTGAGTCTTTGATACTAGTAAAGCAAATAGAGGTTTTGAATTAATCGATGTCAAGAGAGTAGTTTATGTATAATTACGAAGTTCAGAAATCATGTAACAATACTTTAAAAATAAATCATTGTTTATGACCCCTTGGCGTACAAATATAATTTAACATTTCCTATCAAGACCAATAAACCGCCTTTTTAATATTATTTTCAAAGGATCTACTGGTATTGCTTTGTATGATTGGGCTTTGTAAGTACCATGTAAGCCCATAAAATTGTTCTATTATCAAATAATTCTTTATAATGAGATATTTCGTTTGATAAATTTTATATAAACATTTCCAAGCAAGTGAAATATTAACTTGATCAAATAATAAATGTTGTAAAAACATTGAACAAACTTTCTCATTCATCCATCCTCAAAATTAAATAAAAGCAAATCACCAAATGTCATTCCGTGAAAGGTCTCTCAAAAAGTGAAAATGAACTGTTGAGGTCGTTCTTGAACAAATACGTAAACATGAGCCTAAACAAGCTTCTCCTGTGTCACATAAATACCCTTACATGTGTAAAGTTGTATTTAATTAAAATTAAGTTTCTATTGGTGAGGGTCAATGATAATTTATTGTTTTCAGTTATTCTCGAGTCATAAAACATTTATTTTAAATTTTATACAAATAATAATAACAATGGCTTTGGGTCATCATTGATAACTTTTTAAAATTATATTTGAACGAAATACGAAGAGTAAATTATCAGTCATTGATTATTTTATTTTATTGAATAAAATTAGAACACCATTTTTCACAAATAATACGTTTGTTTATTCAAACACAAAGTCGTCATCTTCAGCCGCCATCCATGAGCTACAATAACTAAACTATAGTTAAAGCTACAATAAGTGAGAGTTATAATTTAGCTATTGTAACTAATGCACCACTGAAGATGGCGACTTTGTCGTCGAAACGAGTTTGAATAAATAAACGTACTATTTGTGATAATTGTTATTCTTGATTTATTCTATCAAGTATAACATATCACAAGTTATACCAATTCTAAGTATTTTATAACAACCCCATTACCGATTTTTTTGTTTTGTTTCCAATTAACTTTAACCGCCATTATTGTAAAGATGTCTACCGAAACGTTCTGTTTGGTTAATTAGGTGTTAAACTTTGGTTCTTCATAGTCGATTTATTAAAAAAAATGTATTATCATGTTTTTATTTTCCTTTATGACGGTAATTTAGAAAAATTGTAAATAAATTGGTCCACGCATGGTTGATGGACAGTCATTACAAAAAAACACACTTTTTTTTTTACCTATTACAAACTAATTGTTTAATACTTATATGTGGGAAAGTACTAATGAGGTTATTCTATGGACTGTAATTGAATCAGAAATTTGTTAACTTATTATATTAGTGACGTATCATTATATTAGATTAAATTAGAAAAGTGATTAAGGGAATTAAAATCTCACGAGACCCTAGTTTAGCAGATTACTACCCTAATAGAGTGTTAACAGTTCACCAACTAGCTTAGGTGATAGATCTGCAGGCGTTTAAAAATTGTAGTCTCTCGCCGGTTAGAGCTATACTGTCAAAGATTATGTGGCGTCCAGTTTGATTTTTCAGCCACTACAGTCTACACACACTTGCTCTATCCTCTGCTGGTTGTTTAAGATCACAATGTCCCGTTTAGTTTCCTAAGTAACAGATCTGATCAATAAAAACCTAAACCGACAATAAATCTCTATGGTAAACGTTTGGCCTTGTTTTTGTCATTCCTAAATAATAGATAACTTCATTATACATTACTTTGACTTTGACGCCCACCTGACCTATGTTTTCCCCTCCGGATTGTTTAATCTATCTATTATGACAACTACGCGTTGATTTTTTAATAATATAACCTAAGACATAAAAAATTATCAGGTGTTCAAGAACTCAGGTTACCGTTTGGGAAATTCAACACATGGGCCAACTGCGAAACTTCCACAACGAATTACTTCTGCTCCGTCGTTTTTATACTATTTGAATATCGCTGACACTTTCCGTATTTTATATACTGTTTCAATACATTATGTCTATTATAAATTGTAATACATAATTCAAAACTGTTTTCGTCGATTTTTAGATATACAAACATTTAGCGACACCCGAGGTTGTACTTATAAACTTACAACACCCTAATATATTATGGATAGACGGTGCAAATATACGTTTTTAGTGAGAACTTAACTAAAATTTAGAAATAAAAATAGTTGGAGACCATTATAGAGCTAAAAAATCATCTGTATAATAATCTTCAAGCTTCTGCTTTCCACTGTCTTGTGCTTCTGTGATTACTTCTTCATTATTGAAAAAAAATCTCCATTATGCTGTGATTAAATCTCCTTTCTGTTTAGAAATGATCAGAGTAGTTGCTGTTCCAATTTGTGTACTGGAGAGTGGGAATATTTGTGTAATATCTCAATCAAACTGTTATTTATAACAATGTCAAACTCAATTTGTAGTGACTAAAAGGTTATATTCATATCAAAATATAATCGATAAACATATTTCGTGAAACAGAAAACAATTAACATATTGTTTACATATGTATTTTACCACTCTGTACCTATAAAGCCATGTTTGCAATTATCACTAAGCACCTGTACAACAAGGCTTTATAAAACATACGTCGTGTTCCATTTAATAATTACACGAAACAACGCTTTCAGTGAAAATATAGCTTAATGCATTCATATTGACATGACTGTATATAACAGTGTAAGCATGCATTATTAATGGTGTCTTTATATATGAGCTTAAATTGATTTTTAAATATAATTATTAAAATAAAGAATAAATTGTAACGTGATAACATCATAAGTAGTGATTAAACATCTTACACGCTCAACCCCAATATGGCTCAAAATTCTGTTTCCCATATCTCAGCATTTTTTGCTTATAAATCATTTTAGGATAATCTTAGAACAGAGGAGTGGAAAAGTCATATTTCTCTCATTGATTTTGTGATAGCTTTTGATTAGGTAAATAGAGGTGACTTGATAATAAAATCAAATAGACATTACTATAATAATAAATAAAAAGGGTGAACTAATTAGTTTTATATTTATTAAATGATAAATTACTCATTAAATAAAAATGCGTATATAATTAATATTCATTTTGACTTGTCGAACATTTCGCAATACTGGACGAATCACTGTAGAGTAATTTTCATGACTCGTGTTATGGCATAGTAAATTTAGATTGTATATTTTCTTTAACTATATTTAAAAAGTAAGACACACTTTAAAAAAAAATTTAACCAGTTTTAATATTAAGTGATACTTGATCTCCTTGTAAAAGAAAAAACAATGGTTGACTTGACCATCGTTAAGAGGTTAAATTGGCGATGTTAAAAGTAAGAAAAAAATAATTCTCGCTTGTAAAAATGTTACTGTTGTGTACTATTAAAATAAAGGAATGAAATTTAAATATGTAGTAACACAGTTAGTTGTGCACTCAGTACTGTATATAACGCAACAAAAATAGTGTAAAATTACTTCTACGGTTAGATCAATGCTCGTATATATGAGTTACCATAAAAATAATTGTAAAAGTTAGAACTTAAAAATTAAAAATTGAATTAAAGTTATTTATGTTTGTTCGTATCTTGTAATTCACTTTACATAAGTACATCAATTACTAAGTTATTCGTGTCAACTTTAAAAGAGAAAAAACCGTTGAAAACTTGATCGTCGGTGTTAATTACCATAATTAACATAATTACACAGAGTTTAAAATGGAGTTAACGACGCAGAAACTTTCTAACATCCGCTGAATTAAAAATAAATAAGTTCTCACTTTACAGTAGTAGGGTATCTTGGAATAATTAAAACTGAGTATGTTTGAGTTATTAAAGTGTCAGAAGAAAAACCATAGTTTAAATCATAAGGTGAAAACTAACTTTCTCATACGCCCATATACAAAACCATAAATTTGATCGGTCGCCATCTCTCCATACATATCTCTCTACAATTCACTGTAAACCATGAATATCAATAATAAAAATAATAGTTTAAGAATGAAATAAAGTTTAGGAGACGTTATGTTGGGTTATAAAAGGTTAGGTTAGACTTGGATACTTTAGATTTGATTAAGCTAAGATTGAATAATTAAAGTTAGTTTATGATATAATACATTAGGTTTGGTTAGGCTAGAATACTTACGGTTAGACTTAGATTGGACAATTAATTATTGTTAAGTTAGGCTTGAATACTTTATGGTTGGTTAGCCTGAAATACTGAACGGTGTTCTAGGATTGGATTATTTCCATTAGGTTGATCTAGGTTTAGATAATTTACGTTAGGTTAGGCTGGGATAGTTAGGGTTTGCTATGAAGGGATAATTTGTGTTTCGTTATGTTAAGATATCTTAGGTTTGGTTAGGTAGGATGTTGTTTGGTTAGGTTAGGATATTCGGATACTTAAAGTTGGGCTGCGATTTGTTAATTTATGTTAGGTTAGGTTTGGATTCTTTAGGTTAATTTAATCCAGTAGAGTTTAGGTTAGGTTAGGATTCTTTAGAATAGGATATGTGGAATAGTTAAACATATAGGTAATGAAACGAAAGTTTTGTATTGTGGGAAAAAAAAACGTTAATTTTTAAATAGAAATATTAGTTTTCAGAGCCCTTGACTTCAATAACGTATCTATAGTGTAAGTAATGCTCTATTCCCAACACGAATAGATCAATTCAAATATTTATAAAGTATACATGTAACTCGAAATTCTAGAGTAGGTGTTATAAGATCAAGTAACAAAATTACAAAAAACAAAAACAAAATACTTACAAATGCAGTATGAGAAATGAGGTATGAAATATGATCCGTATATAAAAACTTAACTATCAGAAATAAGCTTAAACTTTTTTATATATTTTTTTAGATAATATAATAATTTAAACTTGATGAGTCATGATATTTTACTAGGTTTATTTCTCTTTTGTAACTGATAACTGCTGATCCAAAAGTTTTGTGAACATAGCGAGCAATAAGTTTTTTCCCAGAGAGAGTGTTGATTTTTCAAAATTGTAGTCTATATAACTAAATTGAGTCATTTAAAAAAATGTAATTGTTCTCTTATGTGATAATTCTTCCTACATATTGAACATTATTATTGTGTGTATATGTGTGTGTGTGCGTATAATTTTGCATTCAAATGAAAGTTAAATTTTCATAAATATTTCTATATATGATCTACTGAGTATAGACTGTTAAATTATAAAAACTTAAAATATTATTATGTTGTTTTATCTAAATAAAGTCTTGACAGAAAGTGTTTTACGACATAAATTATACCATTATTATACATTAATTGCATACATTACTACACAATACATTAAATTAAATTGCACACTACACTAAACAAAAATGTCAGAAACATTAATAAAACGTATTAGTTTCTGCTTACATATTCAAAAAAAATAAATATAAATTAATTCAATTTAACTTGTAACTTGTACAAGGTATATGGGAAAAGTAGGAATTTTTTAATGCGCGTTTTATAGACCATGTTTGAATTTACATATTTATATCATATGTTAATATTTTCCTAGAATGTGTTTTAAAATAATGAAATAAATTAGCACTAATAATAATAAAATAATACCAATACTTAACACCAATAATAAAATAATAAATTAACACCAATAATTAAATAATCTTAACACTAATTGTTTAAATTTTAATTACCAAAATATATTAAGATAATTAGCACTTTAAAATTTAAATTTTTGTGCACTAGATAAAAGTGTGAGTCTCTTGCTGGTCCAGTGGGTCTACTTTGTTGTGTTAGATCCGGAAATCGGTGTGCGTTTGCTTTACAGGATTATTTGGATGTTCTGAATTGTAACAAGAATATAAAATATTTTCTCTCAGGCAATCATGATTTTAAGGAACAGTGTTCAAAGCAGTATTCAAGAAATATTTTTCTCGTACTTTCTACCTTGGCGGTGCTTTAATACGACACAGTGTAATTTAAATTCAATCCTTTACCAAGTTCTGACTGAACGGTGGCAATCACGAAATCATGTCCAACACCTCCTTTCATGCTTTTAAGGGTATGTTTTATTCCAGGTTTTGTATCCTGGATATTGAATGACTTAATTATTTTTGGACCATCCCCAGTCATTAAAGGAATATCTATCACTGTTGTCGCTATACTGTTAGGTATTCCAGGTACATTTATTACACCAGAATAAGTCTGTCTGAAAAAAAAAAGAAAGAAAGTTATGGGTTAAATATCGTAGTTTGAATTTAGTACTAACTAAATATTTCTACATTACTATTAATATATTATATATACATTACGGTTTTCAATAACTCTGAAGTTATAAGATTTGTTATTCGCCATTCCTAATATTGATATATTAAATAATAAATAAAAGTAAGATTCACCGTCCACAATATTCTGTTTGGTCATTTTTTATACGACGGCCGTTTGTGCTATTCAGCCATTATCAAGTTCATTATTGGAGAAGCTCCTCCGTTGTCATGGAACACTCAAAAACAACATAGGCCTAGTTACACATTAACAAAAACGCAAACGCTGATTTGAAACGAATATTTATTAAATTTATTTGAAACGTGACTCATGAGTCGACTCGATTCTTTGATGTCCCGGTACGTACTGCGTGCGGGTGTGCATGGTTTAATCATCGGTACTGGATAATGTCTTATCTAACTGTGTCAATACAGTGTCGTACAATGTAATAGAATCAAAGTTCAATTTTTCATTCAGCAATATGTTACTATCTGTTTTATATTTCTTGTATATTTCCAACTGTTCTGACGCAGTCATGAACTTTCCCTTTTTACAACGATGTAATATTGTTAGGGTGTTATCTATGCAGGAGTAACTGTGGTTATTTTGGATGATGTGTTCGGCAAATTTCGATTCAGTTCTTGTGAGGTTCATACTTTGTTTAGCCGAAGGGATATGTTATTAGAACCTTTTCTTAAATGACCTTCCTGTTTGCCCTATATATATATAAATTAAATACTTCTTGTTTTTATTGGTTCACTAAATTTACTTCACTTTTCATCTAGAATAAATTAATTAGACTAATTTTATTTACATATTGTCATTTACATACATTATATGTGTGTAAATAAATATATGTGTACTTGAGTGAATATCATTGTAACACATATAAATAATATTTATTATATTATAAGAGAACATTATTGAGTATACATAAAATATAGCTTTTGAGAAAAGAAAACTTAGTAAGACATGTTTTCGAAGCAATACGGAAACTAACTTTGGAGTTTTTAGTGGATATAAAAATTTTCGATTTTAGTAGTTAACCGGAGAGGGGATATCTTCAGGAATCGACGGTCACGAGGCCGATGATTTGGAGGATGGCCTCTCGCTTACAAAAGGAGAAAGAAGATTTCAGTCCGGAATCTCTGTCCCAGGTCCCCAAAAATGAACATATGGTGGAACATGGATGTATGTAGAGAACTGAAAGAAATAATGTTAATTAAATATCTATTTTATTGAAATTAAGAAAATATTAATTTCTTTATATTTATGAATATTTTACTTTATTAATTTTGGCTAAAATAAATGCCAAGCTCAAGACATAGTTGTAAGTTCTAATACTTCTAGACATAGTTGTAAGCTCTAATACTTCTAGACATAGTTGTAAGCTCTAATAGTTGTTCGTGGATAGATGTGAGAAAGACCCTATTAAATACTCATCTGGATTGTTTTACACTAAATTTGGAAAATGCAGAATTGAAACAAAAACTTAACAAATCTCCGTTCAAATTCTATGAAAAAAAAATATATTAAATTTGCGAATAGCTTTCCTTAAAAATACGGAACGTGCCGCTAGTTATGTATTATGTACATACGTAAGGAAATTAACTTTATTATCATTATTAAAAGAATTATAAGAACCTCTTTGATGCGAAATAAAAACCCAAGTGATTTGGAGGAAACTCTAAACATGTTAACTAAAGATTTTCAATTTTAAAATAATAAACTATTCCAGAATAACAAACCAAAAATTACCTGACCAATACAAGTACATACAGAAATCAACTCAAAACAATTAATTCTATCAACCGAAACAACTAGTTTACCAACATCAAAATCCATACTTCCACAAATCGTATCAACTATTGCTGCAAAAACCGTCATTTCAACAAAAAACTAATGTCAACCCAAATCAACAATTTAAACCAACTGCAATGAGCATTTCAACAAAACAAACCACTAACGTAATGAGACATCCTAAAATATTACGGGAGAATTGACGAAACGGTTGAAGAACAATTTTAATGAATTCGACAAAAATGAAGGAAAATATTAACAGGGAAATGACTCGGAAACCCCTGATAAGTTTCAAGAGGAATTTAATATGTTACAATTAAATAATCCAGAAGAAAACTAAAACTATTTATTAGAATATCTTAGATTACCAACAATTTTAGGATAATGAATACCTATCCGTATTGAAAATAATTACCCAACAACCAAACCAAAAAAATTGATCGACACAGGGAGCACTAAATCTTTTATTAAAAAGAAATTATCGTTTGAATTAGAAAAAAAAACTTTAAAAACAGAACCTTTGAAGTATCAACAGCACATGGTGTCTTAGAAACCTACATAGTTGTGAGTTATGGCTATTAGGAAAAAGGAAAAGTAAATTTACGTATTCGACTTTCACAAAGATTTATTCGACTTTAGATAACAAGAAAGGACTAAAATTAAAATTAGAGTTTATTAATAATAAATTATGGACTATGAAGAAACAAATAAATATTCTATATTTTAACACGGAAGAATTTAGGACTAAGAAAAATTAATTATTTGCCAACAAAAGTAATGACAAACCAATTATTGAACAAATTTATAGCTATAAAATATGCGCCCGAAGCAAGCAGATAGTTAAAATTAAGATACAAAATATGCAGAATGGACAGGGAATAATATTTCAAAAATATTCTAAAGAATTAAAAGTAACACAATCTATTGTAACTGCAAAAAAACTGCGAAACTCTATGTCCCATCATAAATAATTCAATGAAAGGCATGGCATTTACACTAAAACCAATAGAAATCGAATCTTTGTAAAATTTTTAAATAATTGTTAATAATTATAAGAAGAGACTATGTTCAATAAATTAAAATTCAATAAGTTACAAAAAATAAATAAATTGGATCTGAATAAAATTAGAACAAACCACGTGAATTCGGAAGAAAATATCGCAATTACAAAATTACTACAAGAATATCAAGATATTTTCCATATTGAAGGAAATAATTTAACTTTTACAGACCAAATAAACATATGATTAGAAAGACAGATGAAAATTTAATTTATACTAGAAATTATAGGTATCCAGAAATTTACAAGAAATAAATTAATAATCAAATTCAGGATATTTTATATCAAAAAATAATACGACCATCAAATCTCCATGCAACACCACATGTTATGGATTTTAGAGGCCTACATTCAAAAACTATTGACAGAGCTCTTGTACCAAATATTGCAGACATTTTAGATAAACTGGCAAGGTCACAATACTTTACAATTTTACATTTAGCTACCGGTTTTCATCAAGTAGAAATGGACCAGGATAGCATAGAATAAACAAAAACATTCTCATAAAACGCGCATTACGAGAATCTTAGAATGGCGGTGGGTTTGAAAAACAGTCTACAAACTTTTCAAAGAGTTATAAACAACATCTTAAGTGGATTTCAAAATGATATAATTCGACTAATAGATTTTAAAATTCAGCTAAATAAAACAGAATTCTTACGGAAAGATGTAGCCTATTTAGGATGTACATGTGGTAGTGACGTCAGAAGGAGTTAATCCAATCCCCGAAAAATTAAGAATAGTAAAATTACCTTATAACAAAAACCACAAAACAAATAAAAGGCATTTTAGGCTTCTTAGGATATTATAGAATAGATATGGAGGCCCAAAACATAACTTATTTAGTAGGATTTATTGTTGTCTTGTAAGTAAGCTAAGATTATAAATAGAGGTAGTAGAGTTAGTCGACTCAGAAGTAATAACTTCTCTCCGTGTATTTGAGTGAATTCATCGTAACACGTATAAATAATATTTGTTATATTATAATAAGAGAATATTATTGTGGTATAATACGTAAGATACGGCTTTTGAAATTATTTTTATTTTATTTTTTAAACAGGGTGACCTGAACCCGGATCATAACTCATATAAATCAACTGAACGATATATATATAAAAATTAAAAAATAAACACTAGATAAATAATATAAAGGAACTCGTTTATATATTTCGGCTTCTGTTTTTATCAAAAAAGAGTGCATTTTGATAAAGGCAGAAACAGTTAAATACAAATAAATGCATTTATTTTTACTATCCAATGTATGTTATTTAATTTATTTTTATGTTAATACTTTATTAAAACTTTACAGGCCTACAGAATGATCCTTTTATCTTTGCCACCATTTTTGTCCCATATACTATAGATCACTCCAAAAACTGTAAAAAGGTAACTTCATTACTTTTTCAAGGTATATAAAAATCCGTTTTACAAATGTATGAAAATGGCCCGCATTAACCAATATGGAGGCCAATTTTAAAATTTATTAGATAATGCCCTATATTTGATGGTGTTGTCTGATTCTAAAGATAATTATAACACTTTTTATTCTTTATAAACCCACTACTTTAGGTTATAGACGCTTAAATTTTAGAAACATTGACATGAATAGATTTTCCGTAGGGGATTTGTAATGTTTCCCATTTTGAATTAAGTTAAAAATTTAATTAGGAAGTATGTTAAGTGTAAACACTAACGTAGGTATAAAAGTAAAATAGGGTAAGGTAAGGTAATTTAGCAGTATAGGTAATTTGGCAGTAGGTTTTGTTTCTTTTAATTCTAAATTAGCTATAAGTTATGAAGTGTCAGTTTTCGGCCACGAGATCATGTAGATATATTTGTTTATATTAATTCTCTTATCTTTGTGCTATAGACTAAACAAACTCCAGTAAAAGAAGTGTTGGTCAGTTTAGACGTTTTGAATGGTAGTGGTAGACCTCTTGCAGTGGTTATATTTTGTTTTAATTTGTTTAGTGACATTTATAAACTTTTCTTTTGTGTTTTGTGAGTAATCAATAATGAAACTAATGTAGTTTGTAGTAGTGTTAAAAGTTTGTCGGTGTGTTTAACTGTGTTTAATAAATAAGCTTAGGTAAATTCGTCGTTTTCTTAGACAATTGCGCTTAATTTCGAGGTGTAGAAATTTGCATCACATAGAAGTTGCTCGTGCACGTTTATAGTTGATTTCAGGTAGTTATGTTATTTCAGATACATTTAAGTATAATATATTATTTGAAATTACATTTTTAAAATTATAAGGTACTGCCAAATTACATTACTTACCTAAAATTACTGTATATTTTAATGTTATAAACGATGGGTCCTAAGAAAAGAAAATCTTCAAGTAAAAGTAGCTTTGACAAAATTTATAGATGTTATCAACATTCAGATTTATTATATGCCGCTAGAAAGGTCCGAAATGAAAACATGACCATTTATCAGGCAGTAAAGTTAACTGGAGTTCCATACAATACTATTAAGAGATTATTAGAAAAGAATGAAGATATTCAACATTCTGCAATTGATAAACTTGGTCGACCTTTTGCTTTACCTGCTGAATTAGAACAGCAAATCTGTGGACATGCAAGAGTTAGGTTTCGGGCTAACAGTTTTCAAGTAAGAAAAATAGCTTATGATTTAGCAAAAACTGTAAACAGAGATCACTTTTTTTATCCTCAAAAACATATTGCTAGTAAATGGTGGTGGGCTAAATTCAAAGAACGCTATGGCTTGTGTTTACGCATCCCTGACAACCTATCATGTCTAACAAATTTATAATTAACGATTATTTTACAAAACTTGATAATTTGCTGACACAATTAAATATAAAAGATAAGGCCAAGCATATATGGAATGTAGATAAAACAGGTCTTACTTATGTTGTTAAGGGTAGTGTGTCAAATTGGTAAAAAATATGTTTTCAAAGAAACATATGCTGAAAAGGGTCAAACCCATACATTGGTAGGGTGTGCATGTGCCGATGGAACATTCATTCTACCTTTTATTATTTTTAAGGGCATAAGATGGAATGACTCCTTAAAAAAAGATCGACTCCCAAACTCTGTGACAAATATTTCTCCAAAAGGTTGGATTACAACTGACCTGTTTCTTGAATGGTTTAGATTTTTCTTAACTTCTATTCCCAAATCAATACGACTAATAGTTTTGTTAATGGATTCGCACTGTTCTCATGTAGGACCCGAAGTAATTTCTTTGGCCAAGGTAAATGACATTTTTTTAATGACCTTTCCTGCACATACAAGCCATTTATTGCAACCACTTTAGTGGGAGTTTATAAATCTTTGAAAAACCATTTGGCAAAAGAACTGAATCAATATATGCTAGAACATCCGACTGATATTCCAAATAGATTCAATTTTCATCCAATATTTAACCATACATTTCTTGGTAGTTTTTCTCCCATAAATATATTACATTCATTCAAGAAAGCTGGTTCATGCCCATTAAATTATAATGCTGTATCTGATGAAGCAACAGCTCCAAGTAGACCTACGGAGAAACCAGTTAACCCCATAAATCAACCTACTTCTTCACCACAAACACCTGATAGTCATAACCTTTTCCAGATTCAAACTGTTCAGAAAACACCCCCTAGTCAAACTAATGTAAAGAACTACAAACGAAAACGTGACTCATCTGCAACATGCTTAACTCCACTTTCTACGTCAACGATCCCATCATCTCCTTCAACAACTTTATAAAATTCCATGTCAACTGATTTGGCTATAGCAGGAACTTCAGGTGTTCAAAAATTAAGAGACGACAATTGGTTTTGTGGTGATTGTTCAATAAATTACACGCAAGACGAAAAAAATAAAACTGGAAAATCATAGGTACAGTGGTCATTTTGTCTGGTTCCGTATCATGATGATTGTCAAAAAGGGCCAACCGTTAGAGAAATATACATGTGTGACAACTGTGTTCCAGATTCAGATCAAAGTGATGGTGAAAACTAAATACAGTAAGTTTAAGCTAAGTTTTAATCATTACTGCCAAATTAACTTACTAGTACTGCCAAATTACATTACCTAGGCCTACTGCCATTTTACCTATGTATGTCAAGATTTAAAAAAAAAAAAAATTTAAATTCAAATTTGTTTTTCAGAATTATATATTTTAATGTAAACTATGATATAATATTTGTTTTTAATTTTAGTGATGAAAGATCAAGATATTTTCTTATTTTTTTGCACAAAATCTACTTTTAAAAATAAAATACTGCCAAATTACCTAACCTTACCCTACATAATTTATGGAACAGATAAAAACTAGCTAACACCTTAGATAGGAACGTTTTGGAGAGCATTGCGTTACGTATTTGCTGACAGTACGCTGTTCTTATTACATGTAAAATTTACGTCTATCATATCAAGCTTTTCACTGTTTGTAAACTCCATTGTGTAATGAAATTTCAGAATAAAACATATTTAAATTAGGAACACTGATTTAAGAATGCAATAAATAAAACATATATTAGATACGATAGTTAAACCTTAATAGAATTCTGTAAAATATTATTTTGCTTAACACACAAACAAAATAGCGAAAAACATCCTTCCGGTTAGGAAACTCTCTGTTGTGAATTCAACAATGAAGACCTAAATAACAGTTGATCGAATTTTCATAACATATGATTTTTCTTTGTCTATTTAATTCCGATTTAGCTAGTTTTTATGTGTTCCACAGATGATTTATTTTACGTTTATTTTTAATTAGCATGAAATACTAATGAAGGTTCCCATTGATAGTATTTCAGCTGTATATAGTGGCACTCTGCTGCTTTATTTCTGTAGTAGAGCTCCATAAGTTATGATACAAGAAGTGATTAACTAGTATTGGGGGGGAGGTGATGTGAGCGACAGATTTGTTCAATTTCACCATTAACAGCCAAATTAACACAATTTGATATGGATAAAGGTACGTTTTCTTTTTACAATTAACCGGTATTTTGAGCAAAACATGATCATTTTGTCGAGATATTTTTCTTAGATATTTCAAAAACTCTGATTCAAAGATTCGCGACTACTTTTTGAATATTTAGGACGTCAAATTGTTTTTCGTCATATTTTTTTTGGTAGGACAAATATCATTTTTTACTTGTCCAGTATACGAAGTACAGGGTACGTTTAACAATCGTAAAATACTTCTATCTCTTTTTTTGATAGGTTCACAGCTTCAGGAAACTGAAAACTGATAGTCAAAATCTGCTTGTAATCGTACCAATCCCACATCTCAAAAATGAGACCGACCTTTAATGAAAATGTCATATTGGTAAGTTACTGAATCTATTAGGACCGAGTTACCAACTTGATGGTCGGTGTTGCAAGGCCTAGACACTGACATGGGAAACATTTATACATACATCTATGAGGTGTTACATCTTAATGTAGAATAAATACCTAGACGACTTCAAGAGCGTAGCGATATTACGAGGGTCTGAAAACCTGTGGCACAACTATTTTAAACAAACTTGTACTACTAAACAAGACCCCTTTATGTACCAATACATTTCCTACCAAGCCCAAGAAACTACATGTAAAGGGTCTGCTTGTATTACATTGTACGATGGGGTATGTTGAGTATATACCACAATGGCACTCATCAATTTGTACATTTTTAATTTAGCGCAATTCGTAACAAAAACGTGAAAAGGAAATTTTAAACCAATCAAAAGTTTGTTATATTAGCTATATATGAGGAAATGAATAACCTCTATATAAGTAGTTTAAAATTTTTGTATAAAGAAAAATATACATAATGAAAAAATAACTTACCCCCGTAAAAATAATTTCCTGTGTCCAACGGAAGTACCTGCTAGAGGTGCAAGAACGAATCCAACACAGAACAAAACTACTGGAAACTGCATTTCGTGATGAGATGATTAAGACTGAAAATTAATGGTTTGAAACACAATTTGCCATTTAAAAAAATAATAAAATCATTCTTTCAGTTTTATGTTTATGGCAATAAAAAAATCTCTTTAGTTCGTTAAAAATTAATGTGCTATTGTCTAAAAGCAATTAATTAGTGTACGGTAGTTAAAAGAAAAATAAACTACGTTCGCAAATTGCACAAGCTATTTCACACCACAACAGTGCATAAATATAACATACTAAGCTAAAAATTGTGGTAATTGTCGTAAGATGAAGATTAAAATTTATAATTTTCTCAAATTGGCTTTAATAATTTAAATTAGATTTATACAAATCTATTTTTCAAGATGTAAACAAAATGGATTCATCTCATAAACAAAAAAAAAATAAAATATTGGTTTGAAAGTTAGAAATCACAAATTTCCAATCACAAATAAATATTAAAATAATTGATGCAATATAAAATTTGGTGAACTCTGAAGAAAACTATTTTTTTATATATGAAATTTTTATTTAAAAATCCTGGCGTGTTTGTGTCGCTGTTACGAACAAACAACATGCACAATGTTCGACCATAGACGATAACATTTTTTATATATATAACGGTTTGTCGACAAAAGTATTTGAGAAACACACTTGCTGTCACCCAATTAACTTTGAGTTAGTCTTGTGAAAATTATTATATATAAGAAGTTTGGGTAAATATGCAGGAGACATGTCCGATCGATTTTAAGTGCGAAATCTCGGCATTTCACCGTCGAAATTGCGTTTTTTCCGATACTTTCGATCATTCTGAACAAAACTAGTGGTTTCTTATCTCTCACAATTCATTTTTTACTTCACAATCTTAGAAATTGTACAATTTGTTACATAGTTTATTCTGTAGCCATATTGAATTCACTTGTAGAGCGCATGCGCACTTCATTCCCTAATAGAGGTTGATATTATTACGCTTCTACGACCTACGATTCAATGATGAATAGGTCTCTGAAACCCAGACCTAGTACAAGAACTATAGGTCAAGTAAGCTATATATATATAATGATAATGACCTTCCTTGACCTGTAGTTCTTTAACTATGTCTGGTTAGGTAACCATATATACAGACTATACAGTATATAGTTAGTTACCTTCCCTGACCTCGTTACACGACATGATTAATACTAAATAATACGTAGTCTGACAGTTCTTAAAAAAGAACTATTTTCCGCGCGGAATAAAAAAAAACATTGATAGATTTTACTTAAAATGATGAAATAGGCTATGAGTCGAAATAACATCAAAATGCCATGAAACAGACATTTTAAATGGCTGAATTCAGACAGAAATAATGAATTTGGAAACATAAAAAGTGACTATTTTTGGTCAGAATGATCGAAAGTATTGAAAAAAACGCAATTTCGAAGGTGAATTGCCGAGATTTCATACTTAAAATCGATCGGACATGTCTCCTGCTTAATTACCGAAGTTTGTACCTATAGTATGTACTGTCTAGTGGTCTAATTACTCACCTCGTAAAGGCTACTGCGGTTTCGAAAACTCTAAGTTTTCATCATCAGGCCATACAAACTGTCAAATTACTCAATAGAGGTTGTCACGTAACTATAAACACAATAAAAAAGACAACACAGTAAAACTTGTCGGTCTATGAGAACCGAACAATTAATGGATCATAATTTTCCTCTTTGAGAGTCTCTTCTTTTCCGAGGTTGTATTGGTTATTATGAAATTTAAAAAAAAAAAAACTACATGGAACCTAATATATACTACAAAGGGGTAAAATAGTCTTGCTTCTTAAAAAATGTAGGTGTTTTAGAAAACCCAATCGTCAAGAAAGAAAATACATTACGTATTTATCTTTTAATTTGGACAAAGAGTACTTTTTAGAGTATATAAATTCAAAAAGGGAAATGGAGAGGGAGAATATCAGAAATTGAAATTTTTTTCTTATGTCCAAAAGTTTTGATTTTAATCATTGTGGTTAACAAAAAGTATATTTTAAAATAGTTTAAAGCATAATTTCATTTTCAAACTTCGGGTTCAAAATACAAGTTCTCAAAATTCTTATATATAGTACACAGTTTTATCTCATTCAATAAATACTAAATTTGGAAAGGAACATTTAAACAAATAAATAGTTTATGAATTTATTAAAAATTAATTAATTAATTAAAATTGCTCATTACAATTTATGTAAATTTTAATTTAAAATGTTATCAATTTTATTAATTATTGTAAAAAGTAATACGCGTGATAAATTAATACCTTTTTTAAATCCATTTGTTTTTACTATTTTAAGTTTTAGACCCATGCAATTAGAAAATAAAAAATATCATTGCTCTTATACTTACAAAAATATGTAACCAAATTATACGCAGTGTTTTACTTACTATATTGTGTTTTAAAACACATATGTCTGTTTATGTCTTTAGTATCAAATTGCAGGAAATAATAGCTACGTCTCTAAAATTTTAAATTTACTTAATATTATAATAGTGACGACTCATTTATAGTGAATTGTTAATTTTTCCCCCGAGACAAATATATAAAAAATAAATCAAATGACATTTTTTACATGTATTTAGATGATATATTATGCGTATTTATACATCGTCTTCCAGGATTATACATGTAGACTGTTTTATATTTATTTCTTGTAACTAAAATATTTGAAACTAAATCTACAAATTTCTTTATTTTTTGGATAATTTTATGTATAAAAGTTAGTATTTTAGTATGTGTTATGACAAAAAGGATTGAGTTATGACTTCTAACAATGACACTGATTTTTGTTAAGTTCAATAGGTAAAAATATTACTAATATTACAAAATTATCGGGTGGTTGTAAATACTTTAATATGTTAGTTAAATAGAATAATAGTTATATAATATTTAAAAATTGCAGTTTTATTAAAATGGTTTTCAAATGTTGCTCACGAAGTTTATTTACTAAATTGAGGAGTGGACAGGTTTAATATTATTAGGAAGTTTTTGTCTGTGTATTACTAACTAAAGATACACCTAATGACATAAATTTATTTTCTACAATTTTCTACTTAGTTAATACTGGTATTTAGTGCATTCAATATTAATTATACACACAAAAGTTTTCACCCATCTTTATATTTTGTAAAAAAATATAATCTAGTAATACAATTTATATTACATTATTTGTTTTTATTTTTGTTCAAATTTTATTTTAAACAGTTAAATATCAGTTAAATATAAGACAAAAATAAAATAATACTATTATCAGGTGTATTAAGAGTTATTGCTTGTTGAAAGTTATGTTAGGAAATGAATTCAATTGTGTCGGTTTAAACGGTTTTGTCAACATTTCAAGTGGCAACAATTCTTTACAAGACAATTTATAATAACAGGCAGTTAGTTTCAAACATTGTAGTAGAGTATGGCAAAATGAAAGTGAAAATTATTTGGTTTCTTAAATCCTTAATGATAAGTAAATGGTTGCAATAAAAATACAGTCACCTAAATGTAGCAACATAATTAGATACCTAATTTAGATTTGAATAATTGCAACTTTATTCTGAGTTAAAGAAATAAATTTTTAATTATTAAAATTATTAGCCTATTTTTAGCAGAGGAAATATGACCAATCTTACTCGTAAACGCCTTAACATTTGTTTTACAATTCAATGTGCCTATAGCGTAGGAAACTTTCATAAACGTGCTTATTTTAGCAACTGCTACACATTGTTTGAGTTATGTGATTATAGATTCCACTAAACAAATATAACTGCTCTATCTTTTTCTTTATTACGTATGTATAGGGACACTATAAATATATTTTAGCAGAGATAAAATAAAATTCTGCGTGTGATATTAATTTATTTTAAGAAATCCTAAAGACTAATAAATAAGATTGATCCCGATGAGTGAAGAGTAAAATAAAATGAATAAACAAAAAGAAAATAATAAAAAATTTAAAACTAAAATAAAAAATAATTTAACAAATTTAGAAGTATGACAATTGAACGCCAGGAATTTCAATAAATTCCCAGAAGAATCTCTAATAACTAAATTTGTGTAACATTAATTCAGATACCATGTCATTATTGTTTAGAAGAAATCGAGATAAAAGAAAACTTATGGTAAATCACAAAATACACCAAACTATGCTTTGTTTTTTCAGTAAAATCATTTATGTTACACTTTTGTAGTAAGTTAACTTTAGAAAAGAAAAAAAAAATCTACGCTTTCTTCACCAGTACTTTGTAGCTAATATCGATATCCACAAAACGAAAACACTTATACAAGACGATGTTTTAACTACTAAGTAATGATAAAGTTTAGGTGATTTTTTTTGTATAGAAAATCATGTTTTCCATTAATTTTCGATTGGAATTTTTCAAAAGTTTTGCTCATTCATTTTAGTAAAGGTTTATTGAGTTGATATTTGTTACAACATATTGTATTAATGAAGTTTAACAAACGTGTATACAATAAATACATTAATATTAACAATAGTTTAAAAAAATACAATTATAAATATTATTTAAAATTTAGTATTGTCTAGATGTCTTTATCCAGTACTGAAGACTACGTGAAAAATGTGCAGAACCAGGTAGCGTATACTGCCATGACAAATGCTTAGACGAAGCTCTAAGACCTATAATATATAGAACAAAATAAACTTAGACGTGTGTAGATAAGTATGTAGTGATTAATAAATTCACTATACGTCATAAGCACACTTCCAAACATTCATCTCAAGTGGTTCGTACCAGTTGTGCAATTTTGATTAATCGTCAAGACATTGCAGAGAATAACTTAATATCATTTATTGACTATTTGTTTTGTTGTAGCGTAGGAAATATTTATTAACTTGTTCATCTTACTGGTCTTTTAAAACGTTTGATTCCGTGGAAGATATAAATGACAAACAACATCTACGACAATGTCCTGAAGCATTGTAATAAATTTTACAGTCATTAACAAAATCAGAGCTTAAATATATAATAAGCAATAGACATTTTGTCTAAAAAACGCTATTATGAAAGTTATTTCAAAACCAAAATTTTTATTTAAGGCACCACTTAATTTCTTGCATAAGCATGGTCTAATTATTCTCATAATTCAAACCGTGAACAATTTTTACCGCAAACCAAACAAGTAAACTTATTTTTTATAAATTTGAAATATTTAAATTTAACAAAAAGTTTACATTTATTTTACTTTCGATAGGTAATTAGTACGTTTTTAAATTGACACTCTAAATCTTTACCAATCCACTCCCAATAGTTTAACGGTAGGCTATAGGTTGTTAAGTTATTAACATAGTCTGACACCCCAAAAGAGTGTTTCACGATTATAGGCTATATTAGTTTTAAATACCTATGTAAAAATAACATTATATTTAAAGTAGCGTAATAATATTGTTATACAATCCGTGTTACAAAATTTTAGCAAAACTGATTTCTGTTAATAGTATATTGGTTTAAAAATTTCAAACATTAGTTTTTAATATAATTAGCTTACATTAATATAAGTTGAACAAAAATTATCGAAAGGTTAATAATTCTATTTATACTGACACTAGACAATCTTATGCTTGTATTTATAGGCATTCTGAAATTGGTTATCGTGTGGTCCAAATTACATTGACCTGCCAATTTGCACAGAATATTAGAGAATATTAGGGGGGAAAATTTGCACATAATTTAAGAACATGGGTAACTCCGATGTTCTAAATGTTGCTTATAATATTCAACACCTACCATTGGCTTTGACCAATGTTTAAACGATACATTACTCGTTATTACTAACTTTTAATCAGTTTACATGGCGTTACGACGCCTTCCTATCCCTCCATAGATCTTGTGGGATTTCTCTTGTTTGTAGTTCCTCTCGATTCAATCTCTCCAACTTCTTCTTGGCCTCCTTCACTTTCTTTTGCCCTGTGGTACCTACTCTATAACTCTCTTTGGGTCTCTACCACTTGCCATCCTGAGCACATCCAAAAATCACTAGACCATACCAATATCATATTTTCTTGGGAAGTCAAGGTTCAAAATGACACGTTTGGCAAAAACTTCACGATATATCATCATAAGCAGATGTTAGCATTACATATAAGATATAAATCTAAAATATATTTACTTAATTTTGTTTGTTAAAATTTGAATAATACACGTTAAAGGTCTTTAAATTAATAATAAAGGTCAATAATAAATGAAGGTCTTTAAATTACCACCTTCTTCACATTAAAAAAAATAAATAAATCAATAGAGTTTATTTGAGCACAACCATAGCAATTTTTTATTGTTCCTGTTTTCCTTTTGGCCACTACAGTGCTTAAGTACAGGCGATAAAGACAACAAAGAAAAACATGACGAACTCACTGTGCGTAGAAAATCTTTCTTTTTTTTAAGTTTTCTGATTCCATGAAACGAGAAGATTTGTAACAACATGGAGTATATCAAACTTACCTTATACTTCATACACTGGCCAATTAACATAAATAATACATCATAATGATAGTCTAGAGTAACCGGATATGCTTGAATAACTATTTATTATCTTTGAATTACCGCCAGCAATCCTTGATTAATTCTTTTTTTTTTCAGTTTATATTGTCATATATTTCATTACATTACACGTGTTTCGGACATTATCGTCCATCGTCGGGTGATAACACTTAGTTAAAACATTCAACACAAAATACAAGTATACACATAACATTCAAGCACAAGAAACACAATATTTTCTTTTTCATTAATGTCACCGCGCCGGCACTACATAGTATACTATGCGTATGGTAGTCAATCTGTTTATCAGCTCGAAGGTGAGGGTTGTCTCAAACCTTTTTTTACTAAAAACTAAATACTTACATGAATAAAATACACCCAAACATAAAATTTACACATGAAGTTGAACAAAACAATGCATTAAATTATCTGGACCTGACAATATCAAGACTAGAGGGGAAACATAAATTCAAAATCTTTAGAAAACCTACAAACACAGACCAGACCATTCACACTACATCCAACCATCCGATTACACATAAAATGGCGGCCTACAACCACATGGTCAACAGATTAATATCAATTTCTATGGAAGAATCCGATTACATAGAGGAACTAAACACAATAAAACATATTGCACACCAAAATGGATACAAACCGACAATAGTAGACAATATACTCAAAAAAATTAAACAAAAGAGAAACAGTACTATGAATAAAGTAAAACAGGACAACAGGTTTGTAACAACACAACACAACCCCAAATTCAATAACGCAATAGCTAATATATTCAGACAACAGGGTTACAAAACCAATTCCAACCTGAACCAAATACTAAGTAGGAACATAACCAATAATCAGGATAAATACACAAATACTGGTGTATATAGATTGAACTGTAGCTCATGTAATAAATTTTACGTGGGACAGACAGGACGCTCGTTTAAATCACGATATAAAGAACATATTCAAGCGCTAAAACACCCTGAAAAATCCAAGTTTGCGGAACACTGGATATAAAAATATAGTGATCATAAATATGATAACATGGAAACAAACATGCAAACACTACAAAATTGTAAAAAGGACAACTATATGAACCGCATGGAAGAATACCAAATTTATCGCGGCGAGTTGCAGAAACCTGATGGATTGTTGAATGATAAAAAAAGGTTTGAGACAACTCCCACCTTCGAGCTGATAAACAGATTGACTACCATACGCACATAACCAACGCATAGTATACTATGTAGTGCTGGCGCGGTGACATTAATGAAAAAGAAAATATTGTGTTTCTTGTGCGTGAATGTTATGTGTAAACTTGTATTTTGTGTTGAATGTTTTAATTAAGTGTTATCACCCGACGATGGACGATAATGTCCGAAACACGTGTAGCGTAATGAGATTTATATGACAATATAAACCAAAAAAATAACTAATCAAGGATTGCTGGCGGTAAGTCAAAGATAACAAATAGTAAATAATACATCTGTGTTTGTAAACGAGATGTTACAATACAATTTATTTGTTGCAATGCATATTAATAAGGCTATTTAATTTTATGACATAAAACAACTGTTAATTTTGTATGGCTTCAAAATATGTTTCTAATGAAGGCTAATTGTGTAAAATTAAAAATTAATACTATAAACCTAATTACAATAATAAATTACAATAAAACTAACTGTAAATTTAAAAATTTAAAACAATTTAAAAAAATAATGTGTCCATTTATGATTTACGAAATTATATAACTGTTACACAAAATAAATAGCGCCTATATACAGCGGTCTATATAACAGAGGTCATTTGAAACTTTGTTTTGATACTTCTTTTTCATTCAGGTCCTACATGTACAATCTAATTTTTTTATCTCATTACGTACAGTTTGATTGTGTAAAATTATATTATAGCACTCTCAAATAGAGAAAATTGTTCCTTTCATGCCAGCATATCAGCTATAATCCGAGTATTTTCATTTAGTGCATGCAGAACATTAGTTGTGTTAGATACAGTTTTGGTTCTAACCAAAAAACCTGTAACCTAACATTTTTACTTCTAACTGTATACAGTCTGTCCAGGAACTAACTTTAGACGGAAAAAATAGCCCTCATATAACAAAAGAATTTGGAATTGTGTTTTTGTGTTGTAATGTTATGTCTAATTTCAACTTTTATCATGCAACTGATATTGTAACTTTATCCAGAAAGAGTTGTCGTGCAAGAATAAATATATAAGTATAAGAAATAACAGTCAATTACAAACGTGAAATAAAGTAAGTTTTTTCATTCACTCATTTACTCATTAGGGAGTAAAAAAAACTGTCTTTACGGAAATATATTTTTTAAATATTTAAATATCAGAATATCTTTTAAATTAGAAATTAAACTACACAAAAATCACTCATGTTACTAATCAATCCCAATTTTTAAAGTTATGCGATCATGATGAATTTTTCACATTTTTAACATTGTTTACTCGAATATTTACCATCATTGGTTTACATAAAAACAAATGTACGACGTTTTAAGAGTATAAATCAACTCTCATTAACAAGTGTTAAGTTAAACTATCTAAACTTCCTGCATTAGTTTATATATTTTTATATTCCCTACATAAATGATGGAAAATGACAGTAATAATTAACTAAATAATGTTTTATGAACTAACTTTAACCCCTTACTTATGTAAAAATCGATTTTTCGGGTCATATGTTTTGGAAATACGAATATTTTAGCAAATACAGTACAGAAACATATAAATTATACAACAGTTTTCGTAATTACTAATCAAACAATGACTATTACATTTACAGATCCTTACACCATTTTCGGATAACAAACCGCACATAGGTGTCATTTTTTTAAATTTGAGCAAAACAAGAACACTTTTAATACTTACGAACATGCACAAGCAGGTATTTGATTTTAATTAAATACGACTTATGCCACAAATAATGCAAATTTTAACCCTATTTAAATATCACAATTTTACAAACACAGTTCATTTTAACTTTTCCATTGACAAACTACTTATCTAACATTTTTGATGATGATTTATTTTGGCTCGTTTTTTATTTGTTTTTGAAGAGGGATGAGTGAGAATGTTTGTGCAATGTTTTTGGAACATTTATTTTTTTAATGGAATATTAAACGTTACAAGTTTTCTAATATAAATGAAGTTCCTACCTAGACTAATTAAAAAAAATTAAATAATTAACAACACTGGCAAAATGAAGCTCCATTTTCGATTACTCTTTAAACATGTTTACCTTCATGTGCAAGGGTTGCCGAGTGGAATTGTTTTGTTTACGCAACCCTCTTCTCTTCTCTGGAACTCATCAAAGTTGTTATTTGTTCAACGAAAGCCAGAGGGCGCTCAAGGACACACACACATACACACAAACACAAAAGCAGCTTTGATGAAAAAAAATTCTACGGAATTAAATTCATTCGATTGATGTTACCAAGATCGATTTAAAAACAAATTACTCATGAAAAATAATTACAATCGATGAACGGCACCGAAAGCAAAGGTCCTCAATTATTTTATTTATTTATTAACCTTGTTATGAAGATTATTTAATCATTAAACATTGAACTGCGTTCAGATGATAACCTTATACATGCGCAGATCGTTGTGCAACAAAGAAGATTACAAGCAAGTTGAAAATAATTCCTCATTATGTATTACAATTGAAATATTTGCTTAGGCTCATATTTATTATTATTTTAACAAAATTAACAAATGTAAGCAAATATTTGCCCAGTTCATTCAAGATGTACCCATTAGTTCTGACTCTTCCGTTTGATATTCCTTTTCAGCAACAGTTATCTCATGTTCATCGTCCTGGTAATGGTCTTATGACAAATTAATAAGAAATGTACCTACTAGTCCCAATTCAGAACCTTATCTGCTGTCTTACCGGTAATCTAGTAAAACATATATTATATTGACAGATTATGACGCTTCATACTATTTGGCATATCCATCAAACAGATATATTTTTAAGGTTCCTGGATTACAGAAACTTTCCAATTTATTTATTACATTCACGTCCGTATAATTCAAACGAGTAAACGGATAGCTCGTGCAAATTCCTCTAAACAAGGTTACTACCAAAGTTCCCCAATCTAAATTAATCAAATTGGCATCATCGTGAGTAATGTAAACTTGAATTAGCCGGAAAAACAGATAAGAGTGGCAGTTTACTATAAGTCAACTGTACCAACGGAGATCACGTTCTTCATCTATTAAACATAATGTATAATCAACAATAAAACTATCCTCCTCTTCAAGTTCTTTTTTAGAATTATTAAGAGAAACCTTATATTTAATAGTAAATTTTTTAATCCGTGAAGGTAGTGACAGTTGACACAAACGGATTGCCCTATATGGATAAGCTATTTCATCTCTAAACAGAGTCCAGACCAACAAAGAATGTAAAGAGACTGGTTGATTTCTGAAACGAACACTCAGTTGTCACCGTTGGACTATGGACTCCTAAATCCTTACGTACGCTCATGATGAATAAAATATCACAGATTCAATTTGATTTTCGAAGTAGAACATTTATTTTGGCGTCCACCAGGTCCAACTCTTACCCCCAAGTGAGTTATTTTGTTTTGGTTATTATTGGATTTATTTTTACACTGACATCTGCACATTGTGTGAGACCGTTTTATTGATATTTTATTATTTTAACATTGAATTTGCTGTATACTGCTGTCTGGTTGTTGTAAATTAACTTTATTTTTGTCTTGATTTTGCTTATGGCTTACAGATATTTGATATTATTGCTGGAATTGAACAGTACTTTTTTGTCAATAATATTACAATTTATTAAATTTGATCTAAATCAATGTAGCCGATTTAAATAAATATTGTAATTGTATTATAGGCCTATAACTACTTTATGGCCGAATTTGTCTTTGTTAAACAAGTAAAGCAATAATTTAAACTTCAAAATTATAATCAAAAGCACACCGATAAAAAATAGTAAAAATAAAGGGAAAAGAAAATTACAATAATCAAATCATATGAAAAATAAAACAAACACAATAAAAATATAATTTGTTGTCATTTAAAACATTTGAAAGTGAATTCTACAAACAAGGAGACACAGTACAAGATTTATTATACATTATATTACGGTGCAGCGATATAGCAAGAATGTGGTCTGTGTTATATATTATAATGCTCTAGGTTACAATAATGTAGTGCCGTGCTCTAGGCAACAAAATTGTTGATTGATTTTAATAAAATTGAATACATGTTTATATTATACCATATCCCGGTACATTATTCAAGATTTAGGATGATCGACGTTTTAAAAATTACAATATTTAAAAATCCGCTTTAACGATATTGAATAAATTTTGTTAAATATTCGCCTTTAATAACCCAAACAAAACATATTCGTTATCACTTGTGAAAAATTACGTTAAATATTTAATGATGAGTAATCGTTGAAACACAAAAACATCGATCGTGGAATTGTTGTAAAAGAAATAAAATGTCAAAATCAACACCCCGATGTCGTTATAATCTTAGTGAAATATGAATATTTATGACAAAAACTCGTGTGTAATAATATCACAAATAAAAAACTATTTCTGTTTTTAAATAATCACCAAAATAAATCCTAATCTCCGTGACTCCTAATCTATGTGCTTGGTTTGTAACAATAACTTAATATTATGATTAAATCTTCGTTCATGCTTTATTTTGACAACTATCGAAAAGAAATATGTTTAATAATTTTATTTTTAATTGGTTTTGGGGATGAATAGGAGAAAACGTTTGTGGAATTTTCATCAAGAATTTATTTTTTATATTAAATTTTATAAAATATTTATATTCTAATAATGTGTGAAAAATTATTTTACAACTTAATGACTCATTAAAGACATACTTTATTGATTATTTTAATTGTTCTATTTCGATAATTATAATATTTTGAGAATAATTGGAACTATGTTTCAAGTAATTTATGATATGGTAAGTTATTTATGGTAAGTTAGAAATAAAGTAATTTACGTGTACACTTTATTATTTATCTAAGTAACGAATAAAAACTGAAATACGGATTGTTGTAGAATGAAAAGGCAGTGTAAAATAACATACATGTTAACACTGGTAATTGAAATTTTTAATATATTTTACAATATGCAGACAATATTTCAAGTTACATTAAAACGTAGTATTTGTGTACCAATGTGATAATGCATAGATCTAGAGTGCACATATAAAATAAAATAATAAAATGGTGGGGAGGAATTAAAAACTGTTTTCCTCCTTATTTATTAAGAACCAGAAACTTAAGCAATAAATTTGAAATAAAAATATATAGCTTGTCTATTAATAATACTTATGTGTATAAATGAAACTAAATAAGTATAAAAATTCAAATTTAATACATTTATGTCCATCAACAGTATGAAAAGTACAACAGCAAACAGTGCGATTCGTTTTTTTAAACATTTGACAAAGTTTTTAATAAATCTATACATAACATATTGACTTTTTAATTTTATTTTTTATAAAAATAAGTTAAATACAGAAACATTTAGATATATACAACGTAGGTTTTCAAATTTTTAATACTAAGGGAATCGAAAACTCTAATTATACAAAGAAAATATATGTTCTTCCTTTAGATCATGTAATAAATACTTGCTTCCTTTTATCATTGCTAACATATACATCCTTAGATCTCATAGATCAAAGAAGAATTAAAACGGATTTTGAAAATGTAACACCAATTGACAGAAACACACCAATTTCTACTGAAAAAACTTTATTTTATTTTAAAAAGCAACGTTTTCATTAGATTAACTTATGAAATGTACCCAAATATTATGTCACTTAGTTTAATGATGACAGTGAACTAAGCCTCATAATCGATTTTTGTTTATTTTAACGATAATTGACGAACTGGTATTTTTAGAGAAATTACAACATATACATTTCGTTTGGTTTAGATATTATTACACATGAGAAACATTTGATCTAAATCGTCACAACCGATTTTGACAATTTCTAAATTTTCTGATTTTCTTACCGCAGGTACTATCAAATTTTAAATGATCAGAAGTGGAAAAATATATCTCGAAATATGACCAACATATACTCACTTACCAAATTTAATTCAAATCAATCATTGCAGTTGAGCTGTGAGTAATGGGGCTTAGGCGCCTTGAAAATGGATATATCCTTTAAAAATAAACACTTTTTTTTTAAACTTAAATCATATCCTTCCCTGTACTAGAAATAGTTTGGAAAGTAGAAATTATTAATTAATTTGTCTTTTATAAAAATAAATGTGTTTAAGTTTAAAAAGTAAATTGAAGCACTAAAGGATGTTATTTGTTTTTCATTTCTTTTAAGAGCTATTGTATTGCTTCGTGCGTGGCTGTTGAAGCTGACTCTCTTATGTTCATACAATACAGCTGTGCTGGTGACCGATAACTATCATGAACCTAGAATTCTCTAAATTTTGAGAGCCATTCTAAACGCCTAACAGAAAACAACAGTCAAACGTTCTTTTCTGAACTTTAACGTTTTGTACAAAGCCTTTTATATCCAAGAAAAGCAATTAGGTAGAAGTGTATTGCAAGACAACTCCAAACTAAACTGTTCTTCATTTCCAGGAATTCATTTGGTTAACTAGCTTACTAACCATTTTGATTGATTCCTAGGTATCGTGGATCAGACGGAGAGACTTTCATATCTTAACCGTAGATCGTTACACCTTCATTGCGGACGAACGTTTCCAAGCATTCCTTGTCGAAGCTACAGACACGTGGACTCTTCAGATAAAGTATGTACAGGCACGTGACGGAGGACGGTACGAATGTCAAGTCAGCACTGAGCCCAAAATGAGTCATTTTATCACGTTAAATGTAGTAGGTAAGAAGCGAACTAATTAATGAATATTGTGATTTCATTTATAAAGACGAATAAAAAATATGAGGTAAACTTTAAAATTTCTTAAATAATCTCCTATAATTGATGGTGTTTTCTGATTTTAGACAAAATTGTAAGACTCTTTTAGTTTTTTCTATTTTTAAATATACCCACTTGTTTAGGAATCATAGGTCCATCAATTTTTGAAAAATCTACATGTAATACTTTTCAGGTAGGTGATTTTTCGTACTTCCCATGTATTACATTAAATTAGGCTTAATATAGGAAGAGCAAACATCAACAAAGGACTAAAGTAAAATAAATTGTTTGTGGAAGAAATGAAAATTAGCTAAATCAGGAATTAAATAGACTCAGAAAAATCTTATTTTTTCTATCGTAATTACTTTATTTTTTTTACGTATTATACTTATTGTGTTTAAGTATTCTAATTACTGTTTTCTTAATTTAAATTTGTTTACCTATGATAGGTATTTACATTCTTCATTTCATCATTAATTTCGTTACACAATTGAGTTTACCAACAGTAAAAATATTGATGTGATGGAAGTATATTTTACATGTCATAGGAACAGCGTACTAGCAGGAAATACGTACCACTATCCCAATAGATGTGTGCCTGATCGAAGGTTTTAGCTAGTTTTTATCTGTTCCACAAATTATTTATTTTACGTTTAGGTTGGTGTTTATGTCTCCAGTACTATGGATAATTAAATTTTTAGATTGATTTAACAATGGGTAATAAGAAAAATTGCCTACCAAAAATGCATCACATGTCAACTTTTCGAAAATATGCGCCATAAATCCTAAACGAGCAAATTTACAAAAGATAGATGAGTCTTATATTTTTGTGTAATGGAATTTTTTATTATTTTTTTTAACAAATTTAAACGTTGGCCGCAATATTGGTTATTGGCGGCCATATTTTTAAGTTTGCAAAACGGATTTTTAAATACATGAAAAAGTATTGTTTCGACCTACTCTCAAAAATAAGTTCAAAATACACTGTAAGCCTCACAAATACTTTTTTTAGCACAAAAAAAGAAGATTTTGTAATTAACCTTTGTGTACAAGGTATTTTTTAGTATAATAATCGGCAAACAAATTAAAATAGTAAAAAACTATACAGAAGTCAATTATATCACAGAGGACCATAGTATTTCCAACCATAAACAAAGGTTGATGAGTGATATAATAATTACATAGTCCCAACATAAAATGCAATACAAGCAGATCTTCTAAATATAATGACTTAAAGCTGATCTGATGAGCTTTGTAGGATATGTTAAATTTAATTGGTAGATCAAAGAGTAAGTTTATTTAAATCAGATGTTACACAGGTTTTCTCTCTTATCGTCAGCTAGGCCTTAATTTGAGAAGTAGATGTGTATATTTTAAAAGTCTCCAATCATTTTGATCATGTCGTATCTCAGTCCTGGAGTAACTCAAAGCTGTATATATGTAAATTAGCCTCCACTCACTGCGCTTGTCAGCGACTCGCCTCTGCATATTCTCGTAATTATACAAATATCATATTTTCTTGAGAAGTCATGGTTAGAAATTATATTTTTGGCAATTTGTCATCGTAAAAATGTGGAGTGAGTACCAGTACATTCAGAAGAGAAATATACAGGTTTTTATCTAATTTACTGTGTTATAATTTGAATAACCCACGAAATACAGCAAAAACTTTATATAACATCGAAACACCTACTCTAGTGAAGTGATTGGAGACTTTTAAATACAGGGTTATCATAAAAGAATGGTGGGGTTTTGAACATGATTTAAATTAAAACAGAATTACTTACAGCTGATGTTATTTATTTATATAAATCGGTGTCTGAAACAATTTATTTACATAACTAATAAATTTCAATATGTACGCCATTAGTCGCTTGGCAAATGTCCAATCAATAATCAAGTTTTGCCTAAATTAAAATGTTTTTGTTAACGGTTGTCATTGCTTGATTAATCCTGTTCCTTAGGTGATTTATATCATTAATTTTTTTCTCGATAAACAACGTTTTTTATGTACCCCCCACAAGAAGAAATCACAAGGTGTCAAGTCTGGACTCCTCGGAGGCCAGCGTATAGGTCCATGCCGGTCTATCCACCGATGTCCAAACTTTTCATTCAAAGTGTCTGTGACTAATGCACTAAAGTGCGGGGCTGCGCCATCTTGTTTGAAATGAAGTTATTGAATGTTTTCCAGTTCATCCAGGTGAGGAAAACAATAATTAATTAACATATCGAGATATACAATTCCATTAATTGTCTTTTCAGCAAAGAAGAAAGGCCATATCAGACGATTTTTCATCACAACTACACCAAACATTAACTTTAGACGAGTAGCGTATTTTCTCAAAAATTGTATGTAGGGTTTCAGATCGCCATATGCGTGAATTGTGTCTGTTAACAGACCCATTGATATGGAATGTAGCTTTGTCTGAACAAATTATATCATCTAAAAATGACTCGTTTTTATCAATCTTCTTCAACATTTCAACATCGAAATTAAAACGTTTTGCACCATCATCAGGTTTCAATTCCTTCAATAGCTGGATTTTTTATGTGTGTAATTTCAGTCTTTTGTGTAAAACTTTGTGGATTGTGGTTTTTGGAATACCTAACTCTAGGCTTCATCGAGGTATTGACTTCATAGGACTTCTGATTGCAGATTGTCTAATAAGTTCAACTTTTCGTCTGATACACTTGGCCTGCCAGGTGGTTTATGCTTTTTAACTAATCCAGTTTCATCGAATTGTTTGAACCAAAGTTGTATGTTATTTTCATGTAGTGGGTCTTTTCTGTAAAACAAGCTTTGCTTTTTCTTTATTAGAGAACAACACACTCCTCACAGAACACTCCAGAAAACACAAAACACACTACCACAAAATGCAAGAACTAATTTTGAGGTTATAACAGCTGTTAAACAATCTTTTGTGTTATAGGCTATCAGCGATACCAATACAACACCACAAAATATCTCTACTGTCTTCGTATCAATTAATGAATCCCGCCATTTTTTTTATGATAACCCTGTATATAATATCTAAGAGGCACGTCCAGGACCTTACCAACGTCGAGAACGTAGTGACAATCAAAATTACCATGTTCATAAACATGTGTACCATAGTTTCAAATTTAATTACCCTACTGAATCTATCATTAATCTCTTGATCTATCATTAAAATTTACATTTTCTACACAGATCAAGAAATAGAATTTGGGCATTATACTAAGATGATCTGCATATATTACATTATGTGATGGTTTTGTGTATGTGATAGGATAGCACTGTGTACTATTTTGTATTTTATTATTTGTGTTATTTGACAAGCTCCTTTTGATTTATTCCAAAAGAGCTGTTTTGCAATTATATATAAACTAGGTAAATACCCATGCTTCGCTACGGAGTTGTACATTTCAAACGGAATTCCAGGTAAAGCAGTCTACTGGTGGGAGTTTTTATTACATTGCATGGCTCTTAGCGTTACCCGAGAAACACCACGGCGAGGTGGCCATACGTCTTTTCTCATGTCAAGTCCGGGCTGGGGAGTTTTCATTTTAATGGCAGGCCCCCTTGCCTACTGCCAGTCAAAATAGAGTTGGAGAGTTTTCATTTTAATGGCAGACCCTCTTGCCTACTGCCAGTCAGAATCGAGTTGGAGAGTTTCCATTTTAATGGCAGGCTCCCTTGCCTACTTCTATTCACAGTCAAGTAGGAAAGTTTCCATTTTAATAGCAGACACTGAAATTAGGTTGACCAAGGTTTTTTTCAAGCTAGGTTGTTTTATAAAACTTCCTTGTAAACTACATTTTTCGTTCGCTCTTCTGGCTGCAGAATCACCAGGCTGTCAGGAGAGCTTACAATTGAACAGGCAACATACAGTTGGCCGTGAGAGAAACAGTCATTCCTTAAATCAACTCCTGCCACTCTCAAAGACTGTCCTTGCGCTTTGTTTATTGTCATGGCGAAACATACAATAATAGGAAACTGCAGCCCTTTAAATTGAAAGTGGTAGTCCGAAGGAATCAAGGGGATTCTAGGTAGAAAAACTGTTTCTCCCGCACCACAGCCTGTGAAAACGGTTGCTTCAATAACGTTTCTGTGTAAAGCTTTAACTTGCAGCCGCGTGCCATTGCAAAGTTTCGGAGGAATCATATTACGCAGATGCATTATTGGCTCACCAACTTTCAACTGAAGATTGTAAGGTGGAATCCCAGGTGGATTTAAAGTGTTAAGAAACTCTACAGGGTAGTGGACTGTGTCCTCCAGGTCCACAACAGAGTCCACAATTGATATTTCACCATCTCAGTTGAAAGTTTACCCAATAAAGAATTGTTGATGCTTGTTGCCATGTCTTTTTTGGTGTAAGAATGGCTCTTCCCTTAAGCCATTCCAGATTATCTGAGTGTAATGTGCTTAAATTGGGATTAATTTTCTCATTTAAACTGTTTAGATCCTTGACGACTGTACATAGATTATTTGGAATGTTTACTTTAACATTTTCTTTGCTTAGGCTCCAATCTCCAATTTTAAGAAGTAAGTTGGAAAACTCCTCTGCCCCAAGTTCGCCTTTGAGATGTACCCTCATGTTGACTTGCAAGGATCGGACTTTAGGCCACAGGTAGGACGATTTAAGACAGGCCCTCACTTCGTCGACTCGTGTTCCGCGAGGAACGACAGGTAGTGTCTGCCTGAAGTCCCCGGCCAATAAGACAGTCATCCCACCCATAAGACGCTTACTATTCCGGATGTCTTGAAGAGTTCTGTCTAATGCTTCTATTCCTCCCTTGAGAGCCATGGTAACCTCACCCCAAACAATCAACTTGCATTCCCTAAGCACATGTACTGCATCACTCTGCTTAGAAATATTACACAAAGGAGTTTCAGTATGATTCAAGTTAAGAGGAAGTTTAAAGGCAGAGTGTACTGTCTTTCCACCGTCCAACAAAGTAGCTGCTATGCCAGAGGAAGCTACGGAAATGGCAATGTTTTTGTCCTTCCTTACGCTGGCAAGGAACAGGTTTATCAAAAACGTTTTGCCTGTTCCACCAAGGGCATCCAAAAAGAAAAGTCGTCCAGAATCTGAATCAATGCTTACCATAACCTCGGTATAGACTTGACTTTGTTCATAGTTGAGTTGTTTTATGTTTTTACTAACTTATCCAGAAAGCTGGACTACGTCGTAAGACAGTTATTCCCGGTTGACACTTACAAAGCTTACATCATTGGACGGTGAAGGAAGAACCAACTGTTGAAGAGATTGGCTAGACATTGAAAACACAACCTTTTCTAATAGAACCAAGCATTTGTTGTAAACAACATTCATAACGGTTTCTATGTCTATTTCTCGACATTCATTCATCCTCTGACATATTGTCCCTATGTTTTCCCCACAAAGTCAACGGATCAGCCAGTTGGCAATGCACTAACATAACGGTAAATAGTTGACGGATCTTTTGTGGAGAGTCTGAAACAGCAGCTTCTTCCAGAGTTCTGTCCCAGTGAGCATCATCCTCCAACAACCCTAAAGCTCTACAGGCAGACGGATATATTGGGTGAACCACTCCTGACACTTTTTTGAGATCATTAAGGCAAGTCGGCCCTCGTACTTCGTGAAGGAGGAGTCGCAAGTAATAGCATTCGACATTGTTAGGGTGTACAGTGTAGACTCTACCAAACACTTGATCTTTTTTGACTCCTGGATGGCCAGGGACAGGCTTTCCTTGCCTTCTTCGGCTAAACTTGTTGTTTTCCAGATATAGTAAGCCGGTACTTCACTATACAAAAGACCTCTTGCAAAAGAATCAGTTTTACAAAGATCATAGAAAGCCAGGAGTGTAGTTTTAGGGGGTTTCTGTACTTTATCTGTGGCATTATCAGTTGTAAAGTAAACTCTTTGGCCTTTTTCAAGATGAACAGAAAGATGCATCACAGGGGGAAATCTCTCATGGGTGGGGAAGCAAAAAATTCTCTAAGCAGCTTCAGAACTGCTAATGTAGTGCCCTGCTTCATACTTGGATACCTCATCCCACTAGTTTTCTAATCCGAACACTGCTTGGTCACTGCCTTTATTTACGTACTTGCAAATGTACTTAATGGACTTAACGGAGTTGCACAACTCCATGTTATTATGAGCCTTGAAGGTCTAGGACAATACAGGGTTGTAAGGCACCACCTATGATTATCGAAGTTTACACCGTTAATTTCAACCGTGAACCCACCATGAGATGGAGATTGCCTCCGATACTGGGGGTAGCCGTCTTCTACAGTCTGAGTATCCTTGGATAAAGGACGTGGATATTGCTTGCTGCACGAACCATTAATCATACAGGGAGAGTTTCCGTTCAGACTTCCACAAGGTCCATGCATCATCGTGGACTTCACAATGTCGTGAAGGAGAGGGTCAAGTTCAGGATCAGGAATCTCCGCGCTCATGACTGTCGATGTTAGCCGGCATGATTCTGTCTTGTAGCCACAGAAGTATATGGACGTGAGGCAGGCCCCGTTTCTGCCACTCTACGGTGTACATGTAACACCTACTTGGACCAAAAATGGAACCTTTAGTAAGATGGACGATTTTTAAAACTTTCAGATGAAACACACGAGCTAAAAAGTCATGTCTATCTTGGGGTTTCTGTCCATCACTTAAGGAATTTTCTATTTCCGTCCATTTAGGGTTACATGTGAACATAATGAACAAATCAGGACGACCATAGTGGCGGACATATGTCATGGCGTCCTGAGTCCTCTCATGCATATAGCTGGGCCCACCTGTGTGAAACTGGTAGGTAACACGACCATCTTGCCAATCTCTGAAACTTGACCATCTCCTTTACACATTGCATCTTTAAGATGTACATAGTTGTCTGTTCTCAGTTTACTCTGGTTCTGTCTCAAGAAGTTGAGCCTCTCTGTTTATATCTTGGCGTACATATCAACCAGAAACTGAATGAGAAGACTATGATACATAAGGATGTAGTTTTCTTGACCTTGTCTTTCCATGATTCTATGAGAGTAGAAGTCCGAAGCAGAAACTGTTTTTTTAAGTGGTGCTTTTGAAACTGGGTCACATTGGGGGATGTTGATAAAATAGCCATCTTCTCCAATAGCTGTTCAACAGGAGGAATAAGGACTTTACCGTTACTGCAACACAGCCCGGCGCTTTCTTCTTTCCATTTCTTTGCATTACACCACTTGCAGTCAATGGGCTGCCCAATAGAAAGAACTTTGTCATTGCAGTAGTCTGTAGTATTTGAAACCTGATAAGCCTTCGTTTTCCAGAGAATCAGAGGTCTCTTTGCATTATATCTTCGAACAGCTTCTTGATTGACTTTGGGGTTTTTATCTGCATATCTGGAAACAGAAGTTCGGTTTACATCAGGATTTTCCTTGTTGTTTCTTTTGGCTGATTCTCTGTTAACTTCTGGGTGATTTTCACTGTATTTTTAACAGCCTCTCTATGAATATCAGGATTTCTATTAGCATATTTCTTAACAGCCTCCCTATTAACGTCAGGATATTTTTGGAGTACCTCTTAACTGCCTCCCTATTGACTTCAGGGTTTTTATCTGTGTACTTCTTGACAGTTTCTTTAGGTTTTTGTCTTTTGATTCTGTCGTTTACCCTCGAGCGGCGTTTTTTCCTCCTTTTTTTATCATTTGTTGGAGAAACAGTTGAACTGTTGTCTGAGGAAGAGTTAAACTCTGGAAGGAAGGAAGGGTCATCAACTGTTTGAGATGGCTCAACAGGAATGCTCGAGTCAACTGAACTACATGGAGGGAGGTCAACAACATTTGAAGGAGGAAAAGGAACGCTTAGAGGAGTGAGAGGCTCGAAGTGTGCACTCATCATTGGGCCAGTAGATTTTAGGAGAAATATGGGCATTTCCTCTAAGTACTCATCAGGCTGCAAAATCACGTTGCCATTTCTATAAACCACCACATGGTAAGGGTATATCTCAGTGGCAGCGTGAATTTCGCAGGGCGTGGCGTAAGTGGTACGGAGGGACATATGAGCATAGTATTCGGTAGCAGTTCTGTAGACATTACCACACGGCATCATGCTGTACAATCATGTGAAATCGTTGCCAGTTGTTGCAAACGTACTGTACGACACTGGCCCGCACCTGAGGCACGCGAGACAGTGCCATACAGGAGGTAGCTAAATGAGTAGAAAAAGCATGAACCATCTGGCTCCACATGAACATCTCTGTGAGGCACCATAACACTGCCTACCTGAATGAGCTCCATATTATTGTACCAATAAGGAAATGGAAGGTGTTGCAATTTATTGAAAACAAATCTAAAAATAACTGAGTTAACACGAAGGTTTTATTTCCTTGAATGAAAAAGTGTCTGAAATGTATAAAATTGAACGACAAACAAAGTTGAACTTAATTCTCAGTTAAAGACAAGAAAACTAAAAACTGAACGACAATAACTATATTTGAACGGAGGTGGGATTTACAAAAGAAAGCAATAAGGTAACAGAACGTTTCACAACCTGTAAAAACTTTTCATACAAATAAACTGAAAACAAAACTTTATCTTTTAAAAATTAAATAAAAGTTGACGAATGAAGGAAAAACAAACAACAGTGGTAGTGAAAAAAATAAAATGAGGTTTAGGAAGCTGTTGAAATAATGAAACTTGGACAAAATGTCTGTTGGAAAATGCTGCAGGTGACTGAAGTAAATACAAATGAAACAGAAGTAAAATTCTTCTTGTGAAATAATGAACCTCCTGAATTAGAACAACTGAAAAAAAAACTATTGGAGATATGGTGAAGAAATGCAATGAACAGTCAAAAGGAAATAAGATATGGTAGTGATGAAAAACGATGTTCTGATATTGACATAATGCAAGCAAGAGAAATCAGGATGCCGTAAATGTACAATAGAAGTGACTGGACTGAACTGAATTGTGCTCTACTGGCCGCTTATCAGCTAATTATCCACTCCGCTCCCGTCCTCCACCTCCGCCTCCCTCCCTCCTACTCCACTCCTCACTCTCCTTCACTACTAACGTTTAAAGTCATACTTTGACCTGTCTAAGTCAAGCTAACCATTCAAATTTAACCATTTTGAGTTTGAGATTGTTTAGGCCTAAACAGAAGCCCCTTAAAAAAGCACCAATAATCGAGTAAACCGATCAGTAGGAAGACTTTGGTCCAGGAGAATAGAATTGCCATCCGCCATCTTGTTTCTTACACTCATTTTAAAATTCAATGTTGTTGTTTCCTTAAATCGTCCACTTTTATAGAAGTTCCATACGTGGTGAGCGTCACAAAAAATAATAAAATAATAATACTTATGTACGCAGTTTCAGCTTTCCAGCACTTTTTATTTCTTAGCTTTAGTGAAAAATGGGATTTTGGCTTTTTTACCTTTTGCCTAAATGCAGCATTTTCTGAAATCCCTTTCTTATTGCACATCTAGAGCTTATTTAACCATCATTCAGGTTCATACGTTTTGTCGTTCTTGAGAATTTACAATTCAGTCAGTAAGTTTTGGAATTTTTACCCCCCCCCCCAATCGTAATTTTTTCACAAAACCTTTCTTAGCGATCGCCTAGTCACCAAAGGGAATGTATGTGCCAAATTCCAAGTTTGTAGGCTTCATTGTTTAGGGGGAAACGTATCGTTTACTTATCGCAGTTTTTTTATGATATCCGCGGTGAAACGCAAATGTTTTTGAAATACTTTCTTATTGCACATCTAGAGCCTAAGTGGAACCACCATGCCAAGTTTGAAGTTCATACGTTCTGTCGTTCTTGATAAATAGCGATCAGTGAGTGAGTCAGTGGTATTTGACTTTTATATATATAGATTTGAAACTTATTGCTTTGCTCTGTACACATAATTAATTACAGTGTACATGTCAATAGTTATATATATATATATTACAACGGACACAACCCGTTGTAGGTCCTGGATTTTGAATTTGTAATTAATTTTATAAATTTGAATATTCCGGACTTGCCGTGGGCTAAAGCCGCATGTAGGTCACGAAAATCATGTTGACGCGGGAGAGTAGTTATCTGGCTAAGTTAAACTCTTGGACCCTGCCTGTTCGAAAAGGAATAAGGACTTGTAAAAAATACTTAAAAATTAATACGGGAAGCCAAAATCCAGAAATTAAATAAAAACAAATATCTTCAGGAAATGCATTACGCTAACCGCGGGTGTATTAACTGCAAGATTAGATAATATAAAGTCACAAAGTTACGTAAAATACAGACTATTAAAGTATGAGGAGAAATTCAAAATTCCTCTAAATTGAAAAAGAAAAGGTTTTTCAGGCTTTTCATAAGAAGGCCTAAAATAAAGGTGAAATAAGTTTTTACGAAATTTCGTTAAATAAAAAAGTTAATGTTAATCCACTAAGTTCAAATGATAAAAAAGTATATAAAAAAGAAAGTTTTTTAAATTCTAACCAAAACAAATTTTAGTAATGATAAACAAAATTTATAATTAAAATGAAAAACTTGAAATTTTATTAAAGGAAAAAGGTGACAGAATTCGCACCTTTATAGCAAGATAAAAAGTTAAACTTAAACTTTTATTAACTCAAAACGCTAAATAGTATGTTGATAACGTAGTTATGTAAAAATAATCCAGTATTTAAAATATGTTTCGGGAGTAAAGGAAAGCCCAAGTTTGTAGAAAATCGTTTAACTCCCTAACCCTACAGCAAGACAACCACAAGCAGAAAAAAAGAGAAAATCCGGCTAGTTAACACAAACCAAAAGGACATAAAGAAGTGAAAACAAAAAACCGGGAAAAACAAAAAACAAAGACTTTTCCGGGAGAAATCGCCGCGGAAAAACGGGCGAGGGTCGTGTACGCGAACCAAGAATCGTACGAACATCACTCGAGTTCGTGTGTAAAGAAGACAACGAGCTGAATTCAAAAATGTCACTCTCAATAAAATAGGGAAAACCCTGGAGGAGGTACAAAGGAAAAGGATTTTCAATAGCCAAAACTGCACGGAGAGAGATAAGAGTTGTACGGTAGAAGGGGCTGGCTGAAGATGAGTCTATATAAACGATTGCTCGGGGAAACTCGAGAGCCTTGATATTTCTGCGATGTAAGTGAACACATCGAGCCTTGATCTCGTTTTTTATAAATTACCATAGTATGCAAAAAGCTAAGTATTTTCTTAGTTAACCTAATAATTTGTATAACAAGTGTGAACATACGTCATTGCGATATTAATTTGGAATGCAGCAATAGACACAACTATAATCTACAAGAACGTCAGTGGCAACTTAGTCATTACAAAGTTGGCCTAACTTGGATTATTCTGGAGAAGTAACATAACCTACATAGCAGCTGATACATGGAGTGATTCGTATAGCTTCCGGATAGGACTCCAGGACATCACCAGGCGACCACTTGGACATGCAACTTTAACGTCGAGAGAATAGCCGAACCGGGACTTCAGACACGACATCACCACAACCATCTTTAAAAATTCATCCAACATTCTTCCAGACAACCCTACAGGGATCAACCTTCATCAACGAGACAACTTAACCAGCACGCAGAGCATCTGTAGCCTGCCATCGCTAAACAACGCTCGCGGACTTCATATCAAACGTCGCGACGCCTGGACAGTTGTGAAAAGGTCGGTAGAAACGTAAATACGTTAGTCCCTGATTAAATTTGCCTGAAATAAATTCAAATAAATTTATTTTAAAATACTGGGTTACTTAGGATGTTAGATTAGATAAAATATTTGTATTATTAATTAAAAATTAAATTCATTAAATCGTAAATTCGAATTAAATCTTTTATTAAAATATTAATTAAATCAAACTGGGTATAAAATATTAGAATAAATTATAGTTAGGTAAATAATTGGTTCTGCCTTGTAGTTTAAGAAATTATTATTAAATTGAAAGGAAAGTTATTATTTTGTATTTGTTGGAGAAAGTAAAATCCAAAAAGTTTTATTTTATGTTTGAAATAAAAAAATAAAAAAGAATTATTAAAATTTTATTTGCTTTATAAAAAATTTATTATTTACAAAAAACACCTAGTATTCAAATATCCCAATAGTTTATGAGTTATAGATTAAGAATTGATACAGTGAAATTTCATAAAATATTTGCAAGCACAAATAAACAATTTACAAGGTTAGTTTCAGTGTACTAACTAACAAGTAATGTTATGTGATGCTGTTGAGAATCTTAGTATGTGTTTATTTACATACATATTTAAATTACTTCTAAGCTTTCACACAACTTATTTAGTAGTACACTCTTCATAATGATTATTTAGAGAACCATCCATTCATAAGTTCTTAAATACTACACTCTCTTTATAGTTTTTTTTAATGATTTTGTGTGTGTAAGTTTAAGAATTAATTTGTTATTGATAGATAGTTTGTCATTATTATTTTGTGTTAATAAAAACAAAAAAAGGGAAACTTTGTTGACAAATCGGCCTTGTTTTTAGTTTGTAGGCTACTAAAATGTTTGCTCCGATATAACGTGTAAAAATTGCCTATTTTCATAGATTTTAGTTTTGATAAATTATTGAATATTTTATATTGAATTTTGATTATATGTATAAGTTTGTTGGTGGTTAATTGTGATAGTTATAATGTTTTGATGAATATTAATTTGTGATTGTGATTAGTTTTAAGTAAAACATATATAGTTGTATTGCAGTTATGAATTGTTACTGACTGTTGTTTATTTATACTTAACTGTTTTAAACTGCACATGTATTGTCATAACACATTAATAAATAACATGCATCAGGGTTTTCTCAACTCAAGTCTGTAAGGATTAGGTCATAGAATGCTGACAATTCATTGTTGTGGTTTATTTTGCTTCTTACTTCTTGCGTCATAAGTCTTTTCAGGATTATAATTCACAATATATTTGACATAAATTTTTATTTTTATTTCGGTGAACTAAGTTTATTTGTAGTGTTGTCCGTAGATATTATTATCATGAATGATTGCAACGGTAAGAAACGAAAGAGTTTGTTTAATAACGATTTGCAAAATGAGTATCCATTCTTAAAAAACGTGATCATGTTGCATTTTGCACTTAGTGTTTCAGCGAAATTAATATTGCTCATGGAGGTCTCACTGACATCAAATTGCATTTAAAGAGCAAAAACATATGACTAGAGTTAATGCAGTAGCAATGTCAACTTTAACGAGTAAGTTTATTACTAAGGATATATCTGTAAAAAATGAGGTTGTAGCGAAGGAAGCAGTTGTTGCTTTCCAATCAGTTAAGTACAATCATAGTTTTAAATATTTGAATTGTACTTCTACACTTATTTGTGCATTGTTTGAACTTAAATGGCTATTCTTTCGCAAGGACAAAAAGTCAAGCCATCATAAAATGTGTTTTATCGCCACACTTTCAGGAATTAACTGATACTTCCAGTTTCGCTGTGATGGTTGACAATTCAAACTACTGTACGGAAAAATTAGTAGCAATCATTGTGAGATATTTCCATGTAATTACTGGTATTAATGTTAAAGTTTTAGAACTTAATTTGTTCCAGGCAAGACAAGTGATCTGTTGAATGAACATGTGTACTCGGTTTTAAGCCCCCATAGTCTTACTAATAAACTAGTGTTAGATTGTCTGCAGACAACACTAATACGAATTTTGGTGGTGCGAAAGAAGGGGCTGAAAATAATCTGTTACACAAATTATCAGTGTAAACCGAAAAGTCCCTGGTTAAAATCAGTTGAGTGGCACATGTTTTCAATGACTGTATTAACCATGCCGAAGACATCCTTCCAGTTGATGCTGAGGTGGTTATAGTGAAATTGTTTAATTTTTTTCATATCTACACAGTAGCAGAGATGAAGGACTTTTGCAAGTTCATGAGCACAAGTACAAGAATATGTTGTCTTATTCAAACACGAGATGGCTGAGACTTATATCTGCTCTGGAGAGGGTTCTAAAAATGATGGAACCACTTAAACACTACTATGCTGCAAAATCAAATCATCCGATTGTTTTGAAAACTTTTTGAAGAACTAAATGGTTAAATTTGGTTTTGGTTCCTGCACAATGTTTCAATGAAGCTGTAAAGAAGATGGAAGGTGTTAAATTAACAGCAACTGAGGCGGCTCGTGAGTATTTGAATTTATATAGGAATCTGGTTGAAAGAAAACCATACTGAAGAGCTTCACAAGAGGAACCTTTATACTGGATATGAATGTAACATAGATTCCTTGAAAGACACTGCATGTTTATGATCCACAAAGTAGAGATCTGTACTTCATATTTAGTGTTTATTCAGTTCACTGTAAAACCAAAAATATTATTTATTTATGACAAAAGAAATGTTTACATGTTCTCAGTCCCCTTTTCAGATATTGATTTTGAAAATTTTAAACTTCAATGCAACAAATGTTAACTTCCGTTTCTTGACTTATCTTAGTTAGCTTCATGGTTTTAGAAAATCATAAAATTTATTTTCGTTATACCATCCATTTATCACATTTATTATTTCATAGTCTTTAGTGTTTCGTTCTCTATGAGGAAGATCACTGTGTTAGAAAATCGTTAAAACAAATGAATTATAAAACTATTTCTACCCCACAATTATTACAGCTGCTTCGTATCCTATTCAATACTAATGGTAAATAAAAGGGATTGTTTACTAAACTGTTAACATCCAAATAATTGCATTTGATACAAAACATCTTCCCACAAACCTTTAATGAAATTTATGCAAGTCTGTGCAATTAAATAATCGTAAATTACAATTTTTTTATTTAATTCAACAAAAACTTATTGTTTGATAAACTTGAGAATGTAAAACGTATAATACAGACAATATTCAAGAGAGGGCAATAAAACTCTAATTTTCCCCACATGGGGCTTACCTTACAGAATTTGTATTTATTTTGCACAAAATATTACTACATAATCTTTGTCTTTATTACTGAAATGTAAATCATAATCAAAGAAATAAGAATATTTCAATTAGAAAATATGTGTATTTATTAATTTGCAATACATATTGAAGTACAAAGTGCACATATGCCTGTTTATTATTTAAATACATAACAATACATTGTCTTTAATGTAATAAAAAGTATTTGTTCAATTTAATTACAAATAATTATGTTTTACATTTTGTAACAAGAGTCATTTTGTTCAAGTATTTTTATGTTTTTTGGAGATGGAGTCGCCAACTTCTTCATAGTTTTGTGTGTGTGTGTGTGTGTTTTTTTTTTTTTTTGTAAAGTTAGCTTGAGGGACCTTAATAGAAACATTAAACATTCAAATTTCTTATTTGCTTAGAATATTCAAATTATAAATTATTTCTAATAAATTTTCATTTTTCTTTTTAAACTGAAGAGTGAAAATACTTTTTATTAACTTTAGTGGTACAATGTTTCGCTCAGGTGAAATTTCTAGAATTGTAGGATTTTGTCGGTCCCCTGACCCCTGGCTTCTAGTAGTGAATGGTCTTATTGTAGACATGTTTTAAATTTCAAACTTTAAATTTAATTTTTGTTTAAATTCGATATACTACTTTGTTTAATTTAAAATGATGATAGAAGGTTTGGTTTTCACGACTGCAACAAAAACAAAAACAAATTTAACATTGTTATTTCTTTATTTTATCAAACATTTATTATTTTTTAAACATTTATATATTCCGCAGCCAAGAGCTATTTACATTTTAGTTTTGACAATAATATTAAAATACAATGATATGAATACATTAAATATTAAACATTATAAAATATTTTGTCATTCCATGAATTACTGGGTGGAATGCAAACTATTACCCTTTAAATATTTCCTTTTTAAAAGATTGCTATTGATTCAGCAATTTATGCAAATCTATGTTTTGGAATGCTTAGGTTTTGTGTTTTCCTTGTATTGTATCTAACTATGGTTTGTTTCAATATGAAACTTCGAATACATTATAACACTCAAAATATAAATTAAAGGAATAGTTCATATCCAGTTTAAAGAGAGGACACCATGAATCTTTGGACTTCTTACTAACTATAGTATGAACTGTATTTAATAAATTTTCAATATAGTCCTTTTGTTGTATTAACCCATATTACATCACCACCACATACATTTTTTGGAATTGTTTTTGTTTTGGATTTTGCATGGAAGGCCAGGATTCCAGCCCTGGTTTCGCCCTCTCAGCTACGAAGATTATTGTACACCCTCATTCACAGATCTTTCCTTTTTAATCCAATTTCAGTTTTTGTAAAACCATGAGATACATTGGATAATGTTGATTGTCTGAAGTTGTGTTGAAGTACAGGTCTAATTGTCCTCCACTTCATGAAGCACCTAAGGACACAATCTGTTTCCTACTCAAAGCTGGGCAGTCAGATTTCTGTCCTGAGCTGTCTCCTCGGGTTTACCACATTTCCTACGCAGAAAGTCTGGTACATGAAACCCCATTCTGTGTAGATAACTACGGAACATCCAATAACCTATCAACAATCCAATGACTTTCCATAGGTCTGACTTCTTCAGTTTAAGGGCATCCTCTGTATTGAGTCTTGGAGAACCCTTCAACATCCTTTAAAGATTGTATGTTGCCCTTAGTTCTCTCCTAAATTTTCCATTTTGCAATGACAGTAAAATAGACCTAATATACCATTCTTAGAACTAGTAAAGAGCAATAATTTGATATTTTTTTAATAGATTGACGAATTTAAAATTGAATATACTGTTAAACATAGAAATTTTTGACTCTCTATTTCACTCAGTTGATAATTGCAAAGACAAATACATTTGTTGTGCTGCAATTTATATTATATAACTTATAAACTTGTTTGTTTATGCACCTACTAAAATGTCTCGATAAAATAATTAAGTATTTTTTAAACTTACCATTATAACATTTAAAACTTTTGTTATATGTTTTTTTATCTTGCCACACGTTGTGCGACCAAATATAACATTTATGCTGTTATATAATATTTTTATTTATTTATTTACTTTTAAATTAATTTATTTTAATTATCTTGAAAACTAGGATGGTTTAGTTAAATTAGTTCCACAAAACAAGTTTTTACCCTTTAACTATCTTCAGGATTTATTATCAAACAATTATTTATAACAAACAAGTATCAATTCGATTAACTATTCATTGAATATCTTAAGACTACTTCATTCTCTCACACTTGCATTCTTTAAAACTAATTTACTCTAATACACAATATTATGGACGACATATATCCTCTTCGCTTATTGGTCAAAATCTCACTTTTTAAAACTCAGGCCTCTTCTGATTGGACCTCTAACTTTCTAAAATCGTTAATTTTTTCTTACACGCGCTGGCTTCACCCTCGGAGCTACCGTTAGGTATTCGCTTTCTCATTTTTTTCTTGGTTCCCAGTTTTTATGACACGCAGCTGCGTTGAATAGCAAAACTCCGTTATGTTTTCTACTTATTTTTTATTTGTGTCGGCGAACTTTCTTCTCTTAAGTAAAACAGAATGTCTTCTTTCCCTTGTTCTTGTCACGTTTGTCAATTTGTACAGTTATCTTCCAAACTTAACCTTGCAGCTGCTCTTTCGGTAAGGTTGCTTGTTCACATGTGTTTTTGTCTCCATTTACACATTCATACAATTATTTATTAATGTTAACTTTTTGATTGATTATTATTATTATTTTAATATTTGATACTAGGCCTAATTAATTATTTATCCATTGTGATCGTTTGAGATCGTTATACCATCTTGGTACTTTATTAATTTTTTACTCATGATTCACTGTCATTGACATCATCATCAATCAGGTATTCAAAAAAGATGAAAAATATATATTTTATATAATGTTGACACCCATTACAAACTTAACGTTTAATGTGAGTAATAAAAATTTGTTTGTTTAATTCTCACCAGTCTTGACTCTAGGAGCTTCCAAACACAACTGTGTCCAAATGTTCATTCACGTAGAACGAGGCGAAGTCTTAACTTCCAGATTTATATTCCATATCAAACAAGGGGTTCCCATTATATATTTTAAATAAAAGTCTGTTTTGTTTTTGCTTTCTTTGTTAATATAAAGATCTTCAAGTGTGACAAATATCTACCCTTGTTTGTTATGGGCAGAATCTCAAGATTATTGCGTATTTAATGGAAGACACCAGATGTTCTGACGTTTTTAGACGTTCAAAGTGTCAATGTTTGAAGCATTTAAAAAAAAGAAGATTTTCAGTGTCCTATATATATATATATATATATATATATATATATATATATAAATCTTCTATATATATATATATATATATATATATATATATATACACACACTGTCACAACTGTCACAAGAGATCTTGTACACTGAATATATTTGTATAAATCAAACAAACAGTATCATAGTTATATCCAAGGTTATAGGAGATAATGTCAGAAGAACTCCTAATCAGTCATTTAGGAGCATTAGAAGTTGCAGGATGTGGCCACATCAGGGAAAAATAACCTTTTATTTTTACATTAGAACAAGAACCAACCTACTAAGTTTACTATTTTGTGTGTGTGTGTGTGTGTGTGTGTTGCAACGGTTTAATTGAACCGCCTGCAAGGAGCAATTTTGGAAAATAGCCAAATTCCAAAATTTCAATTAAATCAAATAATAATTGTAGAAATGACAAAAACATTTCTAAATATCATTAAAACACATGTAAAGTTAAAGGTATATGTAGGTTAGCCAAGCCAAGGTCACGCGCCTTGACAGGAAATGTCTAGCTTTCCGGATTGAACAGGAATACGTCCATATGTTCCTATGCAATAAAATCAAAATCCGAAAACTTAAATTAAAATGATAAAATCGTGTAGAGCTAAGAAAACCTAATAATAAATAATAAGAGAAAAAACTCGTCAAATTAATAATAAAAAAGTTATAGCCATAATAAAACGTCATAAAACATAAAAAACCCTTAAAATGAAGAAATTCCCAAATCTAATAATAACAACACATAACTATAATATAAACTAGTAATAAATAAGACTCGAAATCAAAATTTAATAAACGACCTTAAAGTAATAAAATAATAAATATCCAAACATGCAGAAAGTACCGTAACTTGTGAAACCCAGAAGCGAGGAAGAAGAGGAAAGCAGTTTTGGGACTTTCAGCATCAGAGGAACAACTTACAAGAAGAAGATTTCCAAAATTTCCAAAATTGGAAAAACTAAATTTTGAAAAACTACGAAATTTTCAAATCTCCGTAAAAGTAAAAATATACGTCGTATCGCTACAAATGAAGATGGAAAATCATCAGGAAGAGAAGGGGTTCAAAATGAAATCACCCCAAAGAAGATCGAGCGAAGCGAACGGGATATATGAAGAAAAAAAGAATTCGCAAGTAAAAAATTATAGTTTTCAGGAATCAACTTGTCTTGAAGGTCGCGCGCAGAGAAGGCAATCGACGCATGGAGAGGGAAAGTTACCAACCCCAACACAAATCCACCATAAGAAATTAAACTAATAATAACTAATAATAATAGAAATAGATAATTTAAAATGGAAAAAATAGACAAACAATAGAAGAATAAGCAAAGGAAAGTTCATCGTAGTGCATATAAATAAATAAAATTAATTAAATTGTGAAATAAAACAGTAACAATAATCAATGAAGGTTGGCCACACTGAAAGGCCTAAACTTCGACGAGTTAACTTTCTTCAACTTAATTCGACAGTCTCGTTTAGTACCAGCTCCAGGGAAGTCTTCTAATAGCAGCTCCAGGAAAGATCACCAACTTTACTCAAGTCTGAACAGGAAATCGTCGTGAAAATATATTGTCAACGCTCTGTACTTCGCCAGGTTATTAACGGTGCCCACAGAAAGGATCGGCCTTGCAGGAGACAACGTGACATCCTACAACAGCTTAGTATAAGAGATCTTCACTACGGACTCCGGCAAACATTCTTCTAGAACTTGTCGTCATCAACAGATTCATCGAGAACTGGACTTCGGGATATTCTAGACAACTCTCAGAAAACATCTCCAAGATCTTCTAACATTCTCAGAATCAGGACGAGCGGACTTGTGCACTTCACAAAAACAAGGTACTGCATAAATCAAGCTTTTTTTTAATAAATAAAATATTTTTTAATAAACTTGAATTACGTCCAAAATTATTAAACTCAATAAAGTTAACTAATAACATTTTAAAGATAAAGTAAAAGTCAAAATAAAGCCAATTTTAAATTCATTCAAATAAAGAGATATAAAATACAATAAAATTCGAGTCAAATAATAAAGCAATCAAAAAATTAATTAAAAATCGTGGAACGACATATAAAAGGGCCGGTAATAGAAAGGTGGAACGTAATAAAAGATAATAAAGATAGATACGGACAATTTAGGGTTAAATTTATAAAAAAATATTGGGGATATAGAGCCCAGCAACACATTCTAAATTTAATTGAAAACGGACAATATCGCGATACAGGATATATGTCAAGAGTTAATTATTTTTGCAAAATGGTGGCTAAAGGACAATATCTTGATCCACCAATCCCAGAAAAATTTATGATTAATAGAATCATGCGACATTTTGAACAAAAGGTACAATTTGCGAGTATAGGAAGTCATAGCGAAACCGTTGAAAGCGCGATAGAATTTCTTAGAACGTTTGAAACGATGGAAGGCGAACCACGTAGGGAAAATCGAGAAGAAAGACCAGCGTATAAGGGGAACCTTGATAGGAAAATGGCAGGAGCCATGGACTCTCAAACCTATCCTAGAACACCTAACCTTAGATCCTATGGGAATAGACCGCAAACAAACCAAAACCAAAGTAACCAAAAACCCAATCCTACACTACCTAACAATCCGAGACCCAGTCCAAAAAACTAGGTTATAAGGTTCCGGAAAAAAGCAAAAGAAAACGGTTACAGGCAAAGACAGGATTCGGGGCCGCAGAGCAAAATGTCAAAAATAAAATCAAAACAGAAAAACCTTTAGAAAACTTTTCAAAATTTAGAAATCCAACATTAAAATCAGTAGGGAAATTACAAAACATTTCATGCGATATTAGGGAAGAATTAATGACAGAAGGCGAAAATATCAACATTCAAACAAAATTATTAGAAAAATGTCCGGAAATAAACGTCAAAATTCATCAAATAAATATAAAAGTTTTAGTAGACACGGGAGCGCAATGGTCGTGTATACAAGCTGAATATTTTGAGGAGTTAAAAAGACGGGGAAACAAATTTTTAGAATTACCAGTTTATAACATAGAAGTAGTAACAGCCATTAAACAGAAAAAACAAAGAGTTTCAAAACAAGTATCAATACCCGTGCAATTTAACGACAGAGTAGTAGATATAAATTTTCTGGTAGTACCAAAGTTAACTAGTTTAGGTATATTAGGATGTAATAGCCTATTCGAGTTAAACGCGAAAATTAATATGGAGGAAAGATACGTAATAATAAACGTAGAAGGGGAAAACATAAAAATAAATTTCATCGAAGAAGTTAAAAAATTAACTTCAAAAACCAATCTATTTAATAGATTGGACGTAGAACAACCGTCAGCTAAAATCTGTGAACGGAAATTGCGAAATCAAAGTAGCAAAATAGGAGGTCCAAATACTCTAATGCGGGCGAATGGGGCGTTATATGTTACTACATTACCCAGTGTAGAAGTAAAAAACGGGGGAACCGAACGTGACCAAGCCGAACGTGACAAAGGGGGAGAAAATACCAGAATTGACCAAACAGAACGTGTAAACAACAAACGTGACGGGAGGATAGAAAAAACCGAAGCCGACAACACCGAACGAGACAATACAGGAAGGAACAGGAGAAGGGGAGACTTAGAGAGGGGAAGGGGGGTTTGAACTCAAAGGAAAACAGGAGATAAACCTTAGAAACCAAAGCACGGTCGAAAGGAAGATGCCAATTCAAGGAAGGAACTTTAAAATCCAAAAAGAGATAAAAAGTGGAGCAACCTATCCAAGAAGAAGCAGGAAGAAGAGCGAATCGAGCGAGAAAACTAGGAAAGAACTACATCCAAAAAAGCTTCAGAGTCGTGAGTTATTCGTACAAGGGCTAAGCAAAGTCGTCGTAAATAAAGAAGTAAGTCTTAAGCACCAAATACAAAATGGAGACCACGCAAAAATGAAGGGATCACTGGTAAACATACCTAAGTTCGAATTGAGCTTAATTCCAAAAGGGGAGTCCAGTAGTCAATCAAACCCAAACCTTAATAAGTTAGGAGCGAACGAAACAAAAAAGTTCAAAAACCGAGACGTAACCAAAATGGTTAAATTCGAAACAAAAGTAAAGCATAGTCAAAAAAGGAAGGGGAAAAATAAATTTAAGTTAAAAAAGAAGGAAAACGTATTCGTAAGACAAAAAATAAAAAATAAACCAACGGTAAAGTTAAAAACTAGTAATAAAGGTTAGGATAGTAAAATAATAGTAAACATAAAGTAGAATAGGTAAATTCGTAAACTCATAATCATAAACATCGTCCATAATAATATGTAATAAATCCAAAAAGAATAAAGTTCAGAATAAATCGCAACGGTAGATAAAAACCAGCTGTTTCGATAAAAGCGAGGGGGAGAATTGGGACAAGTTGCGTAGGTCAGTTACTAAATAAACAAACATCCGGAAGACATGAAAATATTGTACAGTAATTAAGGTAGAGAGGGGTTCTTTCGTTATAGCGATAACGGAAACAAGAAATGTCAACAACCAAAAGAATTTCAGTCTGTTACTTGGCGCAATCTAACCTAGCGCGAAATCATTTAAAAGTAAGGATGGCTTGATTTATGTAACTTACCTTAGTGCAAAAGTGATTAAATTTGTGTCATTTTTGTGTGCAAAATTTCCTGTGTTAGCATAAGTTGATTAAAATAAATTATTCTTGTGTGACATAAGAATCAAGAGCCTTATCGAAACTATTAAACTGCGAGAGAATCACTCTCTATATCGCGTTTTGGTTTTGGTAGGGTCTTGCAGCGTAAGAAGTCCCAGGTGGCGTCTGTGCTCCCAGGGGGGGTGCGTTGCAGTGTGTGTGTGTGTGTGTGTTTATATACAAACAAGTTTTATGTTGTGAATGTGATTTTAGATTGTTTACGTGTGCTAAGCCTGAGGATGCCTTATGTTGAGGCGAAACAGCTGTAGCTACTAATAGGAAATATGAACTACTTTTGACTTAAGGTATGTCAACTAATTAATTATATCAGTAGTTCGGAAGGCAATATGGAAATAATGAAATTCATTGTTCATGTGATTCTTCACAATATCTTCTTCTATTTTGTCATGGTGAAAATGGCTACAAAAATAATATGCCTTGCTGTGATCCTATTACAAAATTACAACTTCAGCAAGCAAAACTAATGGCTTCAGGTTTCTATGAATTTCATACTATGGTTAGAAAGAATAACTTTAACTTACTTCTTCATTCCAGATTTAAATTTTTTGGTTGAATTTCTGGAGGTTGAGTAAATTTTAGGTTAATATGTTTGCCAAAATTGAAAGTAAAAGCTTAAATTACATTAGAAATAAGCTAAGAAACTCAGTGTTGATGAATATATTCATTTGAAAGATGCAATTGGAAGAAGAGATGTGAATGGTGGTCATATTTTACTGGAGGACCACAATATATGCATGAATGGGCTCAGGATTCAATGACATACGTTCGTTTCAAAAGTCAACCTGACCATTTTATCACTTTTACATGTAATCCAAAGTGGGTAGAATTTTAAGATGTATTATTATCCTTAGCAAAAATCACAAGTTCGGCATGGCATTATATTTAGGATATTCCATCTTAAACTTAGAGCTATGAACAATCTGTTAATGAAAAGCACCATTTTTGGTGAATTTGAGTGCTATATGTAGTATTTTAGGCATACAGTAGAAAGGTTAGTTCAAGGATTTGTACACTAAATATACGACAGATGTTTGAAATCGATTGAGGATGTTGTGATGGAGTTAGGAGCAAGTGGTTTAAAGCAGTACAATTTACCCAGCCTACGAGAAATGAAGAATTCATTGACAATATTGATTATGGGAAATGAACTACAACTCTGAAACTTGAATCAAATAGTAAGAAATAATGAGGTATTATTAACACAAGAACAGCTTAGTATCTATTACGAAATTATGAATTGCATAGAATCATCAGATGAGCAGACACATTTTCTAAATGCACCCGCTGGAATAGGGAAGACATTTTAAATTATTTTCTATTAGCACAAGTGAGAAGTAATAAAACAATTGCTTTAGCAACAGCTTCTTCTGGGATTGCTGCTACCATTTTAGAAGGAGGAAAAACCACTTATAGTGGTTTTTAATTACCTCTTAATTTGGACAATGCTGAATCTCATAAGTGCAAAATTGCTAAGCAAAGTAATAGAGCAAAGGGGTTAAGTAAGGGATTTAGGACCAAAATTCCAGGAGGGTAGCAGAAGATGATAATCATATCTACAGGTGTGTGTGAACGAAAAGCCTCATCCTGTTTGAGGTGACCTTGTTTTAAACAGCGGATCTAGACCAGAAGGTTGATAAACATTCCCCAATTTAAGGTAACAAGTGTCCTTAGGGCAATCATAAGGTTAATTCCGTGCCGATGGATGAATTGTAGAAGGGTAATTGTGCATCAAACAGAGCCTATGGAGGACCAGGTGACCATTCATAGTATAAAGCCACTTTTTAAAATGTTAAAACTCATGGGAATATTTATGGACTCAACACAAAGTAAATATATTAATACATTAGTAATCTCAGACATTGCTATTGAAAATGAAACAGATACAACTTCAGTTGCTTTGGGGTCATGTGATAAGGTGGAAGGCCATTTATCTCAAGATACCATCTTAACTGATATAAATGAAAAATAAACAGTTGAAAGCAACTAACAGAAACCAAAATGTGGTTGGAGAGAAAAATCACAAATATAACACCTTGGAATGCTACTAAGCTATGGATAGGTGACTAAAAGGACATCCTGCAAGTTACCAAAGTGTAGCTCCTAAGGGTAACTCAGAGGTAGATCCTGCCAAATCCCTGAAGTGCTTAGCAAGCAGAATAAGTCCCTCAAAAACGAGGAGTAGAAGGTAATTGGTTCAATTAAGGCCAAAAATCACCAAACCATCATGGCATTGCTTGACGATACATCTTTGGCAGGTTTAAAAGTATCAAACATGAAAACTTATCTGGGATTTGGTAAAGTGCATTTTACCTTACTCCAGAAGAATGACAATCAATTAGACAATGTCCCTGAGGATAATCCAGTGTAACCGCCACCACAGTGAGGCTCCTTCTGTCAGCAATTTTTAACTGAGGACATAGACCTAGCCCTTATTCAAGGATAAGTGGATAAATAAATGGAGGAAAGATAAGAAGCCAGGGAGATGCAAGAGGTAAGTTTAAATACAATGGTTCTTACAATAACTTGTGAACCTGTATTGCAGTTAAGTATAAACTGAGATGTTTGCTTTTGCTTGATTTCTGTTCCAGAGATATCACCACGGTTAAGATTACCAACGGATCAGAAAAAGGTAAAAGAGACGTCATCATAAGCTCGATCTACCTTCTCTATTATTCGAAGGTAACTCCACCCTCTGATAAACTAGAGACGGTGATGAAATTCTGTGAGAAGGAGAATTTCCTCGTGGGATTAGATTCCAACTCTCATCACATAGCATGGGGCTCAAGTAACACAAACACTAGAGGTAAGTCTCTCTTAGAAGTTCCTAACATTAAAAGTGTACTGGTAGTTAAAGTCGGTGATGAACCTACCTTTAGAAACAAAGTAAGGAAATAAGTCATTGACATTACAATTTCCACCGAATATAGTCTATTAGTTCTTTTTTAACTGAATGACATGTTTTGGGTGAAATTTCATCTCACCATTGACATATTATATGGAACTTAAATTTTGATTTTGAATTCAAAAGTTTATAAATCCTAAAAGAACTAATTGGAACTCTTATCATGAGGAATTAATATATAAATTAGATTCCCTCAGTGAGAGAGTCAGGGATAAAAATGATATCTATTCTATGGCAGCTAATATAAAAAAGGTCATTATCGACTCATATAAATAATAACTGTCCTATCCAGTTCGTATACACTAGAAGGGGAGCAAAATGGTGGAATAGAGATTTAGATATGTTAAAGAAAATTACTAGGCTATTATTTAATAAACCTAAGAAAACCAGTCAGAGGGACAATTGGCATAAATCCTTAAGTGAATACAATACTCTATTAAGAAAATATAAAATATCTTCTTGGAGAAACTTTTACCAAGAGATAAAAAGACTAAAGTAGTCTCTAGGATACACAAAATTACCTCAAAGGAACTAATTCATCCAACTGGATCCCTTGATGATTCTAGAGGTGGTCTAACTTCTTCAGGTAAAGACACACTAAAATGGTGACTCAAAACAAACTTTCCAGATAGTATTGTAATGAAAGGAAACTGGCATAATCCTTAATCAGAATGGGACAACCTCTATAAGAGCTTCTCGTTCTGACTGGAAAACTGCCAGAGAAGTTATTACCATATCCACGTTTAAATGGGCTATAAATAAATTTGATTCATTTAAGTCACTAGGAAGACGGAATCTTTCCGGCTCTAATTCAAAAGACTCCTGAATTACTCCTCCTTCTACTTTGCGAAACCTTCAGGGTCAGCATGATTTATGGCTATATACCATTAGCATGGAATTTTTAAACCGAAACCAGGAAAGGGAAATTATACAAATCCAGAAGCATTCTGAATAATATGTTTGTCCTCCTAACTTCTTAAAACTATGGAAAGAATCCTTTTCACTGCAACCAACAGGCATACCATTCGGGTATGGTGTCCAAAGCAAAGCAATATGGCACCCATTAGTTTTTTGATTTTAGCCTTGACTACTTCCCCTGGCTGGATTTGTATTTAGATTTTACGTATAACTATAGTTATGTAATACAGTCTATACAATATTTATGCATATTTTATAATATTTTAACACTTAGAATTTTATATATCACTTCAAATATTAAAAATGCATTGGATAATCTGAAATAAACATTGTTTAACTTTGAATCTGTAAAAAACTATAACTTTAAATTTTTTTAATTTAACCATTATTTGCGTTATTAGGTAAGTCATTATTGCCTTATAAAAAAACCAAGCTGATCTATGCAATGATGATAATAACCCAACCATATTATACAATATAGGCTGCTACAAGCAGATCATGTAAATGTAATGCCAAAAAGTTTATCTGTGTTCAAAATGTTAAACTGTATTGGTAAATCAAGAAGTCTTATCCAGTTTATCTAAAACAATTGTTAAACAGGTTTTCTGAACCTCTTAATTATTTTCTCCACTACTTTCTTGACATTGGCTTGGCTCTGACGAGTCTTGCAGTTGTGTATATATTAAAAGTTACAACTCAATTTTCTCCTTATAGTGTTTCGAGTCTTGAGGGCCTCGAAACTATACATATGTGAAAAAACATCCACTAGATATGCAAGTGTTGGCAACACTGCCTTTATAACTACACGAATATTACATTTTCTTGGCAGGTCAGTGTTCAAAATTACATTTTTTACAATAACTTTGCTATCTGTCATCGTTAGGTTGTTACATTACAAGCACAATCTGCAAACTTTGATCTAATTTAGTGTATTATAAGTTGAGTAACACACAACTACAAGTTTAAAATGGACGACATTTCGACATTTAAAATTTCAATAAAGTGCTATATAAGCACACTATACCAAATTTCATGTTTCTATCTATTTTTGTGACCGCTGATGTGGTTACTAATAGATGACATTGACGACAGACAGACGGCATGTCGAATGGTTTCCGGTTTCTTGAGATCAAAAGTGAATGTGATGTTAAAAACAGAAGTAGAAATTTGTGAGGATTACAAAACTTACTGGGTAAGTATATAAGGTCGCATAATACTTAAAATAAAGACCCCTAACGCTCGAGTAGATACTCTATTATGTCAGGGTCGGAAAAGAACGAGAGTTGGTCAAGAAAGACCTGTTAAGAATGAATAATGAAAGGGATCAAATTACAAATTAAGTTATCATAGCAATCTACATAACAGTGCATACTTTAAAACACATAATTAGGTACATTACTTTTATAGACTAATTCTGCACAAAAAATAGGTTAGGCCTAGCATAAACCAATGTAAAACTATTTGGAACGTGTTTTAAACTTGATTTTGAAATTTTAGGTAGGCCTACAAATTTAGTTATCATAGTAATCGTATTAACAGTCTTTGCTTAAAACAACTAATAATTAGGTTCATTACTTTTATAATTCAGCACAAGAAATAGGTTAGGCCTAGCATAAACCAATGTGAAACAATTTGCAAAGTGTTTTAAACTTGATTTTGAAATTTTAGGTACAAATTTAGTTATCATAGTAATCGTATTAACAGTCTTTGCTTTAATCAGCTAATTTGGTACATTACTTTTTTAATTCAGCACAAAAATACGTGAGGCCTAGCATAAACCAATGTGAACAAATTTGGAAAGTGTTTTAAACTTGATTTTGAAATTTTACATATAAATTAAATTATCATAGCAATCTACATAAAACTGCATACTTAAAAACAGCTAATTAGGTACATTACTTTAATAGTTTAGCACAAAAATAGTTTACACTTACCAAACCCATATGAAAAAATTTTGAAAAAATTTAGAATGATTTTGAAATTTTCGTATAATCTACACAACAATGCATACTTAAAACAGCTGATTAGGTTCAATACATCAAAAAATGTATTAATAGTGGCTGTGGTGTGATATGTAAAATGTATATTGATTCTACAATTGTATAAAATAAAAAAAGATTTTTTTGTATATACTTTTAAAATGCAGTTAAAAATATTTAACGTTGTAAACTTTACCAAAATTGTACAAGACACAATATATTTTTCACTTTTAATGACAGTCAAATTTTTTTCTATAGGTCAAAGAAATAATAAAAATTAATTTCTCTGTAAGGGAGAGTGGGGCAAAAACCGGTTTGCTAAGCTTAAATGGAAGGGTAATTTACAGACGTTTCTTTATGAAAAATGAATCAGTATGTCTTCTCATATGTTTAAGATGCAAAATGGTGAATTAAGAAATTTAATGTGTACAGTTATTTTTTTACCGATTTTTTTTTCAACCTTTGCAAAATAATGGTTTGGCCCCATGGGTGGGATATAACCGGAACCCATTAAATTCAATACGAGATATATTGAAAAATTAAAGTAAAAAAAAGTGTGTGGGGGTGTGCGTGGGTGTGTTTGTGTGTGTGTGTGTGTTTGTGTGTGTGTGTGTGTATGTGTGTGTGCGTGTGTGTGTGTGTGTGTGAAGTGTGATTTAAATCTAACCTAAGATATTTGTAATGTAAATTCATTCTGCATTTGCTGTATGAGCTTGGAGGATGTGTATAGTAAACATATAGGTCTTTGTAAGTAGTCTACTTATAGTAAGTTAAAATATTGAAACCCGTGCAGTTGTATGTTTATGAACTTTGGTAAATATAAATGTCTTTGTAAATACTTATATTTAAATAAATGCCTATATATAAGTAAATAAATATTTAGCTTGATTTTGGAGATAATATATTAGATAGACTTAAACTCGAACACAAGATCTCACAAAAATTACGTTTATCTAATCAAACACGTTTCAACGACGTTGTGGTTTATTCTATCTAGCTTGATGTATGTATGTAGGCCTACTTGTATAAAAACAAAATGTTTAGATAAAAGTTTATGTATATATTTATATAAAAAAAAATAGCCTATATATTTGTCAATGTATATGCTTATATATAAACAAATGGCTAGATATAAGTCATGTATGTGCCCCCCCAATGGCCCCTGCCCCCTTCCCCTCTTTCCCAAAAGGTTGTAACCTTACCAACGTTAACCGATGTTGTGACTTAAGATGAGAGTTTAACCTAACACGAGATCGTGTCCTGTGTGAGTGTATGTAAATCTTTGAGTCGGTGTATGTTAGACTTATTGTGACTAACCAATACTGTTTCTGCATCCGATTTGTGTGTGTGTGTGTGTGTGTGTGTGTGTATGTGTGTGTGTGTGTGTTTATAAAGTGTGATTATAACCTAACCTAAGATGTTTGTAATGTAAATCCATGCTGCAGCTGCTGTATGACCTTGGAAGATGTGTTTGGTATACATATAGGTCTTTATAAGTACTTATAGTAAGCTAAAATATTGATAACCGTGCAGTCTCATAGTTATGATCTTTGGTATATATATATATATATATATATATATATATATATATATATATTCTAACGGTAAACCTTTTCTTGGTTAAGTTGAATGATGTTTTCGGACCCCACTTTTTTTGGGTCGCCGATTTATTCAACGGTTTTTCGTTTGAGAATAAGTTATTTCCACCTACTGGAAGTTTTATAGGCAATCTCGTTTTGTTTGGCCTAGGTGAAATAACTATGTGTCGAATATTCAGTTTTCTGAATATCCTGACTAAAAAAAAAAAACTTCTACGTTATACTTCCAGTACTTTATATTTGATTTTAGCTCAGTTAGAACACAAGTTATGTGTTTACTTTGTATTGATTTTACTTTTTGTAAACCTCTGAGTAGTGAGTACACTGAAACTAACCTTGTAAATTGTTTATTTGTGCTTGCAAATATTTTATGAAATTTCAATGCATCAATTCTTAATCTATAACTCATAAACTATTGGGATATTTGAATACTAGGTGTTTTTTGTAAATAATAAATTTTTTATAAAGCAAATAAAATTTTAATAATTCTTTTTTTTTATTTCAAACATAAAATAAAACTTTTTGGATTTTATTTTCTCCAACAAATACAAAATAATAACTTTCCTTTCAATTTAATAATAATTTCTTAAACTACAAGGCAGAACCAATTATTTACCTAACTATAATTTATTCTAATATTTTATACCCAATTTGATTTAATTAATATTTTAATAAAAGATTTAATTCGAATTTACGATTTAATGAATTTAATTTTTAATTAATAATACAAATATTTTATCTAATCTAACATCCTAAGTAACCCAGTATTTTAAAATAAATTTATTTGAATTTATTTCAGGCAAATTTAATCAGGGACTAACGTATTTACGTTTCTACCGACCTTTTCACAACTGTCCAGGCGTCGCGACGTTTGATATGAAGTCCGCGAGCGTTGTTTAGCGATGGCAGGCTACAGATGCTCTGCGTGCTGGTTAAGTTGTCTCGTTGATGAAGGTTGATCCCTGTAGGGTTGTCTTGAAGAATGTTGGATGAATTTTTAAAGATGGTTGTGGTGATGTCGTGTCTGAAGTCCCGGTTCGGCTATTCTCTCGACGTTAAAGTTGCATGTCCAAGTGGTCGCCTGGTGATGTCCTGGAGTCCTATCCGGAAGCTATACGAATCACTCCATGTATCAGCTGCTTTGTAGGTTATGTTACTTCTCCAGAATAATCCAAGTTAGGCCAACTTTGTAATGACTAAGTTGCCACTGACGTTCTTGTAGATTATAGTTGTGTCTATTGCTGCATTCCAAATTAATATCGCAATGACGTATGTTCACACTGGTTATACAAATTATTATGTTAACTAAGAAAATACTTAGCTTTTTGCATACTATGGTATTTTATAAAAAAAAAACGAGATCAAGGCTCGATGTGTTCACTTACATCGCAGAAATATCAAGGCTCGATGTGTTCACTTACATCGAAGAAATATCAAGACTCTCGAGTTTCCCCGAGCAATCGTTTATATAGACTCATCTTCAGCCAGCCCCTTCTACCGTTCCACTCTTATCTCTCTCCGTGCAGTTTTGGCTATTGAAAATCCTTTTCCTTTGTAACTCCTCCAGGGTTTTCCCTATTTTATTGAGAGTGACATTTTTGAATTCAGCTCGTTGTCTTCTTTACCCACGAACTCGAGTGATGTTCGTACGATTCTTGGTTCGCGTACACGACCCGCGCCCGTTTTCCCGTGGCGATTTCTCCCGGAAAAGTCTTTGTTTTTTGTTTTTCCCGGTTTTTTGTTTTCACTTCTTTATGTCCTTTTGGTTTGTGTTAACTAGCCGGATTTTCTCTTTTTTTCTGCTTCTGGTTGTCTTGCTGTAGGGTTAGGGAGTTAAACGATTTTCTACAAACTTGGGCTTTCCTTTACTCCCGAAACATATTTTAAATACTGGATTATTTTTACATAACTACGTTATCAGCATACTATTTAGCGTTTTGAGTTAATAAAAATTTAAGTTTAACTTTTTATCTTGCTGTAAAGGTGCGAATTCTGTCACCTTTTTCCTTTAATAAAATTTCAAGTTTTTCTTTTTAATTATACATTTTGTTTATCATTACTAAAATTTGTTTTGGTTAGAATTTAAAAAACTTTCTTTTTTATATACTTTTTTATCATTTGAACTTAGTGGATTAACATTAACTTTTTTATTTAACGAAATTTCGCAAAAACTTGTTTCACCTTTATTTTAGGCCTTCTTATGAAAAGCCTGAAAAACCTTTTCTTTTTCAATTTAGAGGAATTTTGAATTTCTCCCCATACTTTAATAGTGTGTATTTTACGTAACTTTGTGACTTTATATTATCTAATCTTGCAGTTAATACACCCGCGGTTAGCGTAATGCATTTCCTGAAGATATTTGTTTTTATTTAATTTCTGGATTTTGGCTTCCCGTATTAATTTTTAAGTATTTTTTACAAGTCCTTATTCCTTTTCGAACAGGCAGGGTCCAAGAGTTTAACTTAGCCAGATAACTACCCTCCCGCGTCAACATGATTTTCGTGACCTACATGCGGCTTTAGCCCGCGGTAAGTCCGGACTATTCAAATTTATAAAATTAATTACAAATTCAAAATCCAGGACCTACAACGGGTTGTGTCCGTTGTAAGATATATATATGTCTTTGTAAATACTTATATTTAATTGAATGCCTTTAACAGGGCTATCAATAAACGCAAATCAAAGAGGAAATTTGAATGCTCTATCTTGTAGAGATAAATTGGCTTGTATTTTACAAAGAAATTGTAAATAAACAACAAATCATTTTCTTTCTTCGTTATTTCAAAACAGTATTGTTACTTACCTAGTGCCTTTCTCGCTTTTGATGTCATATCCTTTTCCCAAAAATTTCAGTTATCTCCTCCCAGAACTGCTTCCTTTTCTCTCGAAGGCTATATACAACCTTGTAATTTCATATCCCATAAAGCAGGTCGCAATTGAATTAATTAATTAATTTTATTCATTAATTGTTCAACATTAATTTAGCTCCATTTTAGTACTGATAATATATATCAAATATTATAACAAATATAAAATGTATAGAAACAAGAAACGCATCAAGTACTGAAACCAACTCGATTGATGGACGAGATGAATGCCCGAGTCTTTTTATAAACCGCCAGGCGGTCCGCCCCGTTGTATGTGTCATCGTGAATTCTAACCAATGGAATGACGCATCAACTCGGATTATCGCTTCAGTTAAAAACAGCTGCGTGTGTCATTGCCCTAAATGTAGTCTGGGGTTAGATCCCTCTTTTGTCTTAATTATTCTCTCTTTTAATCATTCTATTAAAGTGAAGATTAAGAAATTTTAAAATGTAAAAACAAACGAAAAATCGCTTTAATACTGGGGAAAATAATGTTACTCTTACAGGGAAATTTATTTTTAGTTTTTTGATGATAACTCTTGATAACTTTTGACCTACAGAAAAAAAAATTGTTTGTTATTAAAAGAGAAATATATATTGTGTCTTGCACATTTTTGGTAAAGTTTTCAACTGCATTTTAAAAATATATACAATAAAGTTTTTCTTTTAAAGAGACTTGAATAACTTTATTAATGTGGTTTAATCGTACATTGGTCATCATTTTTGTATATGAAAATTAATACACGACGTTTTGAGAGTATAAATCAATTCCCTTTATCAAGTGTAAATCTGGAACATAAAGGGAATCAAAAAAGGAAGGGAAATGGTATATAGTCTCGAAAAGTCGTGTATTAGTTTTCATATACACAAATGATGGGAAATTCTCCGATTAAACCCTATTATTATGGACCTATAAGAAAATGAACTTTATTCTTTATTTTTAGCAGTAGAATAATTCTTGAAAGTTTCTACGTTTCCTATGAAATGTTTCAAATGAAAATATCAAATTAATTACGTCTGAAGTTTATTTATTGTTGTTTCGTTAGATGAGAACTAACTTTTTTTTTTTTACTTGTAAGACTGCACGTTTGTCTCGTTCACAATATTACATTTAATACTTTGAAATGCCCTCTCTGGGTCAAATCTTGAATCAAACAACACCTGACATATAAATAGATTAGTAAGCTACGGGTGTAGCAATAGCATGGTAAGCTAGCTGGATTTACAACTTTCGTCATCTAGTCTTGTGTTGAATCCCTCACTTCCATCTTTCCTATCTGGTCTCTTATGACCAACTCTTGCTCTCTTCTGACCCTGACACTATTATTAGAGTATTCGAGAGCTAGAGTGCTTTATTTTATGTTCTTTTCTTCCTTATTTATAAAGTGATGATCTTTAAACAAGACAAAAAGTAGAACCAAACAGAAACTGACCTGACGTATTGTTGACTACTTTAGATTGGTTTTTCGAATTTGAGAACGTTTGTGCAATATTATAGGCTCTTTTTTAATTTGAACCAATCGATTTAGACAAATTTCATTCTAAATATAATAAATTTATTCCACTCGTTACAGTTTTTTTAAATATTCAAAATGACCCCTCTATTTGGAATAATACACATTTTTTTTTAACATAATATAATGACGTTTGTTATTCCCATATTTTATTACAGTGTTTATTTAAGTGTTTTTATACAGTATTTATTATTGTTTTGTTGTATTTTTTTATTGTTAATTTATTCTTGTTTTTCATTCTACTTTTTAAATGTCCTTCAAAAGAAAAAAAAAGTCAATGATTTGGAACTTTTATAGTTTATATGACAAATATAAAGACTGGGAGGCGGAGTGTAATTTGTGTAAAAGTGTTGTGAAATACTGATTGTCAGTAGAAAATTTAAAATCTCACTTTCAGCGTAAACATCCTACGGTGGAAATTCCTTCTTCGAATAATCCTAAGGGTAATACGTCTATCGAATCTTCATCTGATAATCTTCCAGGACAACCTCTGCTCAAATTGATTTCTCCTCAAACTCAACATCTGTACCTCCTAAAAATAAGTCCAGTCAACTATTCATCTGCCAAAAAAAATTGGGTTAACTCAGAAAAAACCAATTGACGATGCTCTTTTGAGTATATTTACAAAGGATTGTCAACCTTTCTCAGTAGTTGAGGACACGGGATTTCAAAATTTTTGTAGTGTTCTTAACCCAAGTTACACTTTACGTAACCGTAAAACTCTAGCAAACATTCTCCTACCAGCTAAATTTCAATTGATATCTAATGAAACTAAAAACATTATTCAACAAGCGGCTTCAGTAACTATAACAACGGAGTGTTGGACGTCCTGTAATAACGATTCATTTATGGCCGTAACTGCACACTTTTTAATAAAAATTTTGAAATTAAGTCTATTATTCTCCTTGAGACAACAAATGTGAGTCATATTAGTCAAACATCAATTAACTGAGCTAAAAAGAGTTGTCACCTATTTGGGGACTAGAAATTAAAAATTTGTTACCAGTTTCAGACAATGCTTTTAATATAACTAAAACCATAAAAGAGGACCTGAAATGGAGTCTTGGCTGCTATGCCCAAACCTTGAATTTAATTTTCAAAGACGGTTTGATTCCTGTAAAGTCTGTGCTGGAAAAAGCAAAAACTCCTGTAAGTCAATTTAAAAGATGCACAACCACATAAAAAAATTGATTATTATAAAAATCAAAGTGGAAAGAAACAAAAAAAAATAAAAATTCAATCAGTTGGAACTCCGAATACTATATGCTTGAAAGGTTATACGATCTCATGGATAATGTAAGAGCTGCTCTTGCAATAATAGGAAGAGATGGCTGGCCACATCTTACCAATGAAGACAACATAAATATTAAGCAGCTATTAAAATTTTTTGCCCCTATGGAATCTCTGACAAAACTAATTAGTGGAGATCAATATGTGACAGCCTCTTCTCTAATTATTTTATCTAATGTACTGGAAGATATTTAAAAAAATAATAAATGAATCAAGATCCACAATTTTCGGGACAATCGAAAGAAGTGATTTCACGTATTTATTACCCAATTCACGCCAATATTAATGAACGATTGTGTGGTTTCGAAAGCAGTAAGACTTTGTCGCTTTCAACCTTTTTAGATGGTTTAAATGGCGTTTTTAAATGGTTGGTTTCTCTTCCATAAATAATGCTGAAAAAGCCAAAACAAATGTTGTTAGTTTTCTGTCAACTGCAATTAGTGAAACATGTACAAGAATTGAAAAAAAAAAAATGAAGCGGGACAATGGAACTTCTTGGGTAAAGAACATGAAGAGGAATCTGTCCGGGATAAATATATAACTATTTGGAGTAGATTTGACCAAAAGGTTTCTACTTTTCAACCAACGGGGAACTCGAGAACTAAAGCAATCATAGAAATTCAAAGGTATGTAACTAAATTAGTTTATAAATAAAATGTTTGCAATAATTGATTTGTAATATTCCATTATTCTAATGTAGGTAAATAATTTATTTACTTTATGTTCTTTATCTCAAATGCATGCATTACAGGTATTTGGAGGAACCTTTATTAGAACGTACATGTTGTCCCATCACATGGTGGATAGAAAATAAATATAACTATCCTCATTTGTCTAAAGTAATTCAAGAAAAATTTGGTACTGTAACTACATCTGTTCCATGCGAACGTATATTCAAAAAGAGGCCAGTTAATTTCCGATCGAAGAAATAGGTTGTCTTCTGATAAAGTGAACCAAATTATGTTCATTAACACAAATGATAATTAATGTAATTATTACGTACCTGTAATAAAATTATCACAAAACAGAAGTGGCCTGGCTACAGTGGAGAAGGGGCGTGAGCTGTATTCTCCTACAAAGTTTCATATCATGAATTCTTGTGAACTAAATAAAATAAATTAGACAATATTCTGTTAGAATAATTAACTTCTAAATAAGGGCGCCACGTTGTCTTATTTATTAAAAGTACTGTTGAAGATTTTGCAATTTTAAAGATTAACATTAATATTTTCTTTTACTACTGGCCAAGACAACGAGAAAACCAGGGTTATCAACAAACTTGTTTGCAGGTAGGGTTCAAATGAATTTAAGCTTTTGTTTGCTAAAGAACTAAAACAAATATAATATCTCTCAAGAATGCAAATACAAAAAAAAAAAAAACATAACAATAACTTGACAACAAAAGAAAAAGTTTGAAGAAAGAAAAAATAATAATAAACAAGATCTGTATGGAACTTAATGTTAAACTCAGTTCTATAACTCAGTTCTATAACTTATAATTAATTTATAAGTTGCCATTTTCAAATAATAATTATCTTAAAAATAAAAGTACATATATAACGATATATTTAAAAAAAAAACTCATTACAAAACAAAATAAAATAACTTCTTTACTATTAATTGCAAACCCATAAGCATGATTAATGACGTCATCGTAAATAACTGATTGTAATAAAATCAATTTTATAAACAAGAGTTTTGAAATAGGGCTTTTTACAAAATTGAACTTTATCATTTCAAGAAAAACATAGTTTGATCCTTTTTTTATACTCTACTTATATTAAATTACAAAAGAATAAACAAAACAATAAATTATAGTCTGTTTCAAAACTAGCCGATATTTTTCTGTTAAGATTTCATTATTCAATATTAAATAATGGTCAATGTTAAAAATTACAAAACAAAATAATTGTCACAAACAGTTTCTTTATGTAAGATTGTTTGTCTTTTTTTTTTATCTTTAGCTGAACTAAAAAACCTGTATGTAGCGATGTGACGAAGCTTGTTCCAAATTGTCCGTGAGAGTCCCACGATGTCAGCCAGCGCACTAGTACATAGTAGCGTGTATATATCGGCAAGAACCAAGTTCGCAATATTAACATAAAACTTAATGTCTTTATTTGAGCATAACAACACTCAAAAGAACAACATGGTACAACGTAAACTCGAAATTTTCAGCGCAAGATGAAATAATATTAAGTTCCCGATTCTACGGAATAAAACTTGTCCAACACACCTAAAAACAGTTTTATTCTTTCACTTCGCTCTAAAGTGTAATATTAAACGTCGATAGCCGTTCACAATTTAACAAATATAACACTTTATTTTAAATCCAACCGACTTGCTCACGTAAGTTTAAGTTTAGTTGTACACACAATTTATCGGCGAACCAAACACAGCTGCAATCCAGACCTCACTCTGCCTAAACACACAACGTCCAACTCAATCAGCTGATAACTTATCGCAAACAAACTAATCACAATCACTCGCTATCTTTAAGCAAACGTAGGCTACAGTCACAGTGGAACGTTAAAGATTTTCTTTTTAAATTTAATTAACGTGAACCAATTAAAGCATGAGACGTAATACGTCTCATAATGATACTTTATATATTTATTTGTGTTCATTAATATTTTTTTTAATTTGTCTATTAGATTTGTCTGAGATTTTGACTATGCTTTGTATAAATGTTTTTGTTTATTTTATGTACAAAAAAAACTTAAATAACGTAGAGTTAAGTTAAACTATGAGCTTATAAGAAAGCTAAAAAAATGTTATTTAAGTTTTTTTCGGTTTATTTGTATTATATACATTAATTAATAATTAATGTTTGTGAAACCCAAAGAATATCCTTCTGTTATTTCATTTGTAGGCTACTTTTTTTGTGGCTAATAAGTTGTTTTGTTTGTTTTAGTTTTTGTTACAAATATATTCTGTTTTTTAATAAGAATTTTGTGTATTAGCTTAATACTGAATTAACCATTTTCAATTTCAATTTTTGTTTGTATCTTAGAAATATAAAATATAAATATCTTAGTCACGTCAAATATAAATATACAAATATTCTATAGTTTATGTGTTCATTATTTTTTTTTTTTAATTTGTCTGAGATTTTTGCTGTACTTTTGTTTATTTTATGTAAAAAAATGTCTTATATAACGTAGAGTTAAGTTAAACTATGAGCTTTTAAGAAACGCAAAAAGCTTATTTAAGTTTTGTTCACTTTATTTTTGTTATACAGTATATATAAATATATATATATATATATATATATATATATATATATATATATATATATATATATATATAATTATTATTATTTGTGAAACCCAAAAATGTCCTTCTATCATATTTCTTTGAATTTATTTAAAAAAATTTTTTTTTTTTTTTAGCAATCAAGTTGTTACGTTTGTTTTAGTTTTGATTAAAAATATATTCTGTTTTTGTAAAAAGAATTTTGTGTATTATCTTAACGTTAACCATTTTTAATTTCAATTGTTTATTAGTCCTTTAGACAAATTTCTTTTGTATAAGTCAGGTCAATTATAAATATAAAAGTCAAAGCAGTTAAACAAATAAACAACAACAACAAATACATTCTTAAAGTAAAATGTGTAATCAATCCACAAAATGAGCTATATTTGAACTAAAATTTACATATCTCAATTTACAACCCATAATCTAAATCTATTCCTTAGTTGTCGAGGGATACAATTGTGAAGCCAATGTCAATAACATACTAAATTAAATTACAATAACTCCAATAATTACAATACTAAAACATTAATCCACAAAACCAGTGACTGCTAAATCAGTTTCCATTAATCACTGTATTTAACTGCTAAATCCGCATTCCTGCTTCTTTTAAATGTTAGCAAAATCATCTGTCAAAACAGTTGAAAATACTACCATCAGCTAGTCTAAGCACTGCTAATTGTAAAACTGCTATTTCTAGATGTTAGTAGAGCTCTGCTACTGCTAACGTACGTTAGCTGCATGGAATTAGCTGGTTTGCTAATTAGCACCATATCACTAATGTACTGTAATTCATAACCATTCTGTTTCACCTACAACACTCCTCTCTCTTTCTCTCGCTGCTTTTTTTGCCTAAATTCTCTCTTTTTTTATATTGTTTTTTAACTGTCTTTCCTTCTGTGGTCGGTCGGCAGATCCTGGGAACACGGACACTCCGTTCGTTGTTTGAAGGCTGAGCCCTCCAGGACGAACGTTATAACCTCCGAGCTGTCTGTCGGCTGATTCGGATGAAACTCTACCTCATTCGTTGTCTGAGGGTATGTGCCTTCTTTCTAATTTCTACCACGTCATTTCCTATACTGAATACTCATATTGAAGCCATTCTGATACCTAAATGATATTACCTCTATCCTTAGTCTAAACCTAAATCCAGACCTAACAAATGTATTACAGAATAATGAAAATAGTAGTTGGATTATTCACAGTTTCATATAAGGCCAAGGTTGATTGATTAGTGAACCAAGAAATGTAGTAATGACATTTCCCTTCAAAATCGAATTAATAATATAACACACTATAAATTATTTTCAAATAATTTATGATTACAAAATTGGTTCACTGGCCTGTGAAAATGTGTCTGCGATAGTGTATAAATATATTCACAATCAGTGATAGCGTTAAATATTATAAACATTATAGTGATAGTGTGATAAACAATATAAATTAAATATCACAAAACTTTCGTTGCTATTTTAAGTACTACCTCTCTCTCTCTCCCTCTCTCTCTCTCTCTCTCTCTCTCTCTCTCTCTCTCTCTCTCCCTCCCTCTCTCCCTCCCTCTCTCCCTCCTCTCTCTCTCTCTTCTCTCTCTCTCTCTCTCTCTCTCTCTCTCTCTCTCTCTCTCTCTCTCTCTCTCTCTCTCTCTCTCTCTCTCTCTCTCTCTCTCTCTCTCTCTCTCTCTCTCTCTCTCTCTCTCTCTCTCTCTCTCTCTCTCTCTCTCTCTCTCTCTCTCTCTCTCTCTCTCTCTCTCTCTCTCTCTCTCTCTCTCTCTCTCTCTCTCTCTCTCTCTCTCTCTATCTCTCTCTCTCTCTCTCTCTCTCCCTCCCTCCCTCCCTCCCTCTCTCTCTCTCTCTCCCTCTCCTCTCTCTCCCTCTCTCCCTCCCTGTCCCTCTTTAGTCTGTATTGTAGTTAAATTACAACACTTTCTTATGGTAACATTTATTGAAATTAATTTAGAAATATACCTACGGTACACGTTTTATATGTAGTTTTTATATACCGCATAACTCATAGACTGCCTTTGGAATTGCTTCAATAACAAAGAGATAAACTGTGACAAATGCAAATATATATTGTAACGAAAAGGTGCTGGCTAGGGTCAGTGAACAGCAAGTCATCAATTTGACAAGAAAAAAAAGAGTTGACAGATCATGGACAAGCTCATACTTCTAAAAAAAACTGAAAGGTAAGGAACTCATTTAGAGATACGTTAGAGTAAGGAAAGGTCAAGGGACAAAGTTTAAATTAACCAATAGGGAAGGAAGCGTTACTTTCTAAATTCCAGTAAACTTTGAATCCCACCAATGAAAAATAAAGCTGTGGTGTAACTGTTGGAAACGAAGAAATTATAAATATAGGTCCGAGAGAAAGAAACAAGGTTGTTCCTCAAGAAGATTTGTATAAGGGTGTTTGTTCTGCGAAGTTTTTGGTAAAAGGTTGTTCTAATAGATAATTGTTCTTCATAAAGTTCTGTTAAAACATTTATAATAAGTTATAAAATCTTCTGGGAAATTGGTAAACATTTGAAAGTAATCGCGAAGAATATTAAATTAAAGAAATACGTCGAAAGTGAAGTGTTGAATTTAAACAAATTGCGTCGAGAAGTGAGTTAATTAAAGTTAAAGAATACGTCGTAAAGTGACTATAGTCGGCGAAAAGTTAATAGATGAAATATTAGCGTCGAGGATAAGAAGAGCGATTCTGCGAGAAATCAGCCAGACCAAATTACAGCTTTGCGAAGACAAAGGAGATTATTGGACGCCAAATCAACATCGAGCTTATCTGCTGGAACAACCACCAAACAACCACGCTTCGGATTGTGAAAGGACTTCAAATTCGATAAGTAGACTTTCAAAATTTGTATAAATAATTAACCACCAACAACATTTTGATTCAGTAACTAAAGTTTAAATTGTAGTCACCAAAGAACCACACGAACGAGAGAGAGATTTTATTTTATTTTAAATCAATCTATAAATAAAACAAGCTAGCCAGGGCAGTAAATTAATTAAATTAGACACATAATTACTATCATAAATTAAATTAAAGAAATTACAGTAAAATTAAATTCGTTATAAATAAATCATACTAATAACAATTTTGATACACTCTTTGTTTCTTTTCTAATTGTTAAGGAAGCATTGTATAATCTTATAAGATTGTGTTTAATTGTCATTGTGATTATTTTCATGTATTATCATTTGCTTATGTTAAGAAATATTGCAGTTATTTCATTTGTTAGATTAAGGAATTAGACTATTCCTATAATTAAATAAGTGCATCCTTAGCAAATAAAAATAAAATTTAAATTAATTGTAAAAAATTATTTTAATAATTTAAAAAAAGAGAGATTGTAACAATAAAAATTCATTTGCATTAAAAAGTCGTGTGTCTTTGTTATAAATGGCGACCCAACGGGTGTGGCTATAATTAAATAAATTAAATTAAATTAAATTAATTACATTTATAAAGTTGGTGTTATAGACATAAGAAGTTATATAAATTAATGAATAGGAAAAGTACTAATTTAGTAATAAGTCAAGTAAATTTAAAAAGAAGTGCTAGATTAAGAAATAAAATTAATAATAATTCAAAAATGGCTAATATTGATCAAGTAGAATTAGGGGAAAGCGTAGAAGAATTTAATCAGCTAGGTGTAGATGGGGTTTTGGATAGGGAAATAGAATCCGATTACGGGGAACATGTAATAATAAATAACTAACAAACAGTAGGTTTAATAATGAAAATGATCAATATGTCAGCGTGTTGGGGACAGAGTCTAGTTTCAGTATAGAGTAAATGCTTAGATAGATGATGGAACAGAGCGCGAAGGATAGGAAAGATCAAGGTGGAAATATTAAAGCCCTAATTGAATCCAATAAGAAAGACCAGGAAGAGAATCTTAAAGCCCTAATAGAATCAAATAAGAAAGAAATAATAGGATCCATTGATAATACATTTCAGGAAATTAATAATAAAATTGAAGAACAGGATAAGAAACTTGAATGTATTAGGGAAGAAATTAAATTATCCAATAAAGGAGTAGGGGAGGAGACTAAAACTGTAGAAGTTCGGATAGAGGAAAAGATTGACAGATATAAAAGGGAAACTAATGCAGAAATTTTAAGATTAGAAAATAGGGCAACACATATAGAAACAAATTTGAAGGAGTTCAAGGACAAAAGCGACAGTAGTTATGAAGATATCCGAAATAAAATGTCAGAAACAAATGGACAGGTAAAGGTTAATGTTGTAAAAACGGCAGAACTTCAAGAGAAAGTGACAGAGGTCAATGCTCGGTTGAATAGAATAAAAAGAGTGGACATGGACGACATGGTCACCCATGAGCTGGAAACAAGAAACATAAGCTTCACGGGTAAGGAGAGATTCCTATCCAAATTTTGTAAAATCACCGCATTTTCCAATATGGCTGCCAACCTAATTGATAAAAATATTTGTGTTAGAAAGTGTATATGTAAAACATTTTTATACTCGGGAATTTTTTAATAAACCCAACCATTTAGAATCTAATGTTTATAAAAGGATTGGAAATGTATTATTTACTTGATTTTTAATAACATAATTTAATAAAATACACTTCTATCGATTCAAATAGACAGTGTATAATATTGTGTAATAAATTGTATTTTTTACCACAAATTGTAGAGTTAATTGTAAACAATAAATAATCCATATATTGCAACGAGATAGGTTATTTAGATAGGTTGCAAACGTTTCACAGAGTTGACGCTAGATGGGGGTGCAGAACGTATCGTCAGTTTTTAAGTTAGAATTAATCATAAACAATATATAATACACATATTTTATAGTTATTAGTATATCATTTATTGTAAATCTATGTATGTATTGAATTAAGTTAGTGAAATGTTTATTTAAATATTCGAGTTCTGAGAAAAAAATGTTATTAAACTCGACACTCTCACTGAAATAATACACAGTAGAGTCACTTAGATGTTTTGACGTATTTTTATAGGAAGAATTGAAAAAAGATATATTATTGAATAATTTTTGAAATGTTCGGGGTTCCCGGGCATAAAAACAAAACCTATCAATGCCGTAGAAATTATAATTTGTAATTACTCATTTAATTTATATTTAAAGTTAATCTTTAGGGATAAAAACCCAACAGGAAGTATATTAATATAACACGGAAAGAATTACATTACAATTGTAGATAATCAATCCATTAAAGGTCTACTATTAACACATTGTACAATTGGAAACGCGCTGTATAAAGAGCGTTTCAGAAAGACTTCGTGAAGTTTTTCTAGAATTAAATATAAGGGAAAATCCTTCATATAAACATAGGTCCAGAAACACTTTGTTGTTGGTAATTTCTTATGTTTTCAAAAAATAATAATGATAACTAGAAATTGTTAATATTTCGAGTTTTAATTTGGTATACACAATTTGTATGCTACTTTTTACAGTATAACGAGAACAATGTTTAATACTAAACAAACTATTTAATTTTACGTAACATGAACAAGAGACAAAATATTTTCCTCTTTTATAGTTTTTTTTTTCTAGGTCAAAGGATAACTGAGTTATCGAAAAAAATTTAATTTTTTTTTTATTTCTTGGTAATTTCTACTACTTTTTGAAAATGTACACAATAAAGCTTTGGTTATTCGTATACTCGTGAAAATTAGTATAAAAAAATGTGTATACCAAATTTTTAACTTGACATCTTAATAATTTCTCAAGTAATTATTTTTCTAAAAAACACAAAATGGCAGACAGAAGGAAAACAAAGAGTTTCTGAACTTATATTTTTATGCAGTGTTTAATATTTAGATTTAAAACAATTTTACGAATGGTGTACCTTCCTCCTGAACCACTCTGTATTGTGGTTGAGGTCACTATAGTCCAAAAAAGTTGTTTTTTGAATGTCAAAATGAATAGTGAACAGTGAACAAATGGTGTGATAGTTCACTTCATTTGCAACAAAATTTACCATAGTAAATAACCTTCAATTTATCTAACTATTTATATTTTCCTCTCTTTTTAGGAAAAAAGTGACTATTCGGTTAAAAAATCGAAATTTTCTGTATAGAAAAGTTTTGAGACACTATAAAACCAAGCAACTTCAAAATTCATTTTCTAACTTGCCACTGACAATCGAACAAATTTGCACTTTCTTTATGTATAATAAATAAAAACGATACTGTATTTGCAGTAAAATGAATTTCTCAAGTTTGTAGTTCTTCTAACATTATATTAAATACAAGACCTATCTTGTCTTCCCGTTTACACTTCCTATACTAAGACTAATTGTTTAACTTTATTCAACAATGGGAAGTACAAAAAATCGCTTCAGAATATGCATTAAATGTTAAGTTTTTTTTTTAAAAAAGCGCCTGTAACTCCTAAAAGAAATGGTTTTAACAAAAAATTACAAAGAATAATACAAGTCTTTTATTTTGTGAAGAGATTAGTGTTGATGTTGGATGTGCCCCCTTGTAGAGATTAGCTGATAATCGTTGAATTTGTTGTTTGATGAATGGCACATTTAAGTCTTTATGTAAGGTCCTTCTCTGGTGCACATTGGTGCTTTAGTTATTATTATCAAAACCTTGTTTTGGAATATCTGTAGTCTGCGCATGTGTGTGTGTCTCCAGACTGGAGCTGCATAGGTGATGACGCTTCTAAGTACAGATAAATAGATTGAGGTGGCTGTTCTCAATTCAAGAGAACTTGTTTTATTGAGCAATGTATATAGTTGTGACAGTGTCATGATTGCTCTTTTAATTGTGTCGGATAATTATGTGGGGGGACCAAGTCAGTTTCCTATCTAGGATGACCCGAAGGTACTTGACCTGACCCTGCCAGTAGTAGAGAGTTGCCAACCCCGCCGGGGGTAGTTTTCTGTAATTACCACCCCCCAACCACCCCCTCATATTTTTGACGTCATTATAGTGACGTCATCACCACCATACGTCACTATAGTGACGCCACCATCCACACGTCATCGGGTGACGTCAAATTACGTATGTGTGTAGTGACGTTTATTATGTTTTTTTACGTATCTGTAGCGTCACCCCCAGTGACGCGCTATTCTATTGGCAACGCGAATTACGTATATTATAATGATGTCACCTCTACATCATGACAATATATGTATGAATGTTGACATGTTCAAACATGTCCAAACATGTTCAATTATGAAACATATTTTAAACATGTTCAATCATGAAACATATTGTCAATACTTAGTTGATCTGAAAAAATAAAATGTATTTATTGGTCGTTATTGCAGTCAATTGTACCAAGACGTTGTAATGATGATATTCATATTTTTATTATTACCCGTTTTTGTTAAAACGGAAAATGAAACTTCATTTGTTTTAGAACATTTATCTAATTTTGGTTATTTGAATACTTTAAACAATTTCATTTCTAACGTTGATTCAACAACACTAACGGATGCTTTACTTCTCTTTCAAGAATTCTATAATTTAACTGTTAATGGGGAAATTACCAATGAGACTTTAGAATTAATGAAAACACCGAGGTGTGGTTTGCAGGATGATGTGTTTGGTTTTTCAACATACACGAGGATATGGAATAAGAAATATTTAAAATGGTATTACTCTTATGCCAATAAAACTATTATAAATATAACTAAGGAGGCTTTTAATACTTGGGCACAACATACAGATTTAATTTTTTCATATGATAAATACGAACAAGACATTTTAATTTCTAATAAAAGAAGAACGCACAAATTTCAAAAACTATCCGATACTTGTTCCAATAGTTTAGATGGTAAAGGTAATAAAGTTGCCCATGCATATTTTCCTAAATATGATTATTCAACAGTTGAAATACATGTTGATTCTGATGAATCTTGGTGTTTAGAAATGGATATTACTAAATGTCACCCAGATACAACTAGTTTATTAGCTGTTTTAATTCATGAAATTGGACATACGTTGGGTATATTACATTCAAATGATGTAACGTCTATAATGTTTCCATATTATAACTATGATAAAATCGATCTAGGAAAGGATGATATATTAGCTGTACAAAGTTTATATGGAACGACAACACCAACTTATTTCAGTTCAACTACACCGACTACATATACTACAGCAGAGACAACAGAGACAACGGTATCTGTGGTTGAAGAACCAGATTTATGCGATTTGAATAATTTGAAAACATTTTTAATAATTAATCAACAACTATATATATTTTACAAAAAATGGTTTTGGATAGTAAATTTGGAAGATAAACATTATAGCAAACCACAACTTATAACAGACTGGTTACTGTTTCTTCCACCAGATTATGAAAAAATTGATTTTCTTTACCAAAGACCGTCGGGACAAATTGTACTTTTTATTAAGAACAACATATATATGCTTGAATTTCCCTCCTTAAAACTTGAAGTTGGCTATCCAAAACATATTAGCGTTCTTGGCGCTAGATCAAATATGAAAATTAATGGTGTAGTTAATTCATATTCAGGACGTACTTTTCTATTTTTCAACGATGTTTATTTTATGGAATTAGATGAATGTAGTTTTACTGGAAAGAGTTATCGACTTATATATAAAACATCTAACACTTTACCTTCTAATATGGAATCAATATTTAGATATACAAATGGATTACTATATTTTTTCAACAATAACACGGTCTTAGAATATGACGAGTTTTTAAATACATTAGTTAAGGTAGAAAAGAATAATTTATCAATTTTTGAAATTGAATGTTTAAAAAAACCTAAAGCTTATACTAACGTATTGCAGCAATTAAAATATCTTGTATCAACATTAGAGCAACGCTAGCCATGACAACTATTTCATCCAATAGTAAAAGAGTTTTTTTCAACCAATAGTATTGCGTTATATTTTTGGCTATAAATAGCTGGTGAACGTAGTCACAATTATTAGTGTACTATAATGTCATTGTCAGCAGTGAGTTTATTTCAATTATGTTCGGAAAAAGTTTGCGGTCAAGTGAAACGATTTCAAGATATAGATAAGTTAGAACTACCAGTGACTATTCAAAAATATTTAAAAACAATTTGTAAGAAAACATGGATGAATTTAAAGTGTGATACACAGGGTTATTTATATGAAAATATAGACTGGAATAATGTTTCGCATACAGACTTTGTCATGTTAATGAACCATCCTCCAGAGAAACCTAAATTTGGTTACGATAGAAATTACATAATAATTCAAAAGTTTCACTATGGAAATGATTCATTTTTTTTTGTGTCGCGAATGTATGAGTGAATATGTTCTTTTCAAAAACGATTTTGATATAAAAAAAGCATGTTATATCTTTATCCCAGATGTTGTATATAGGGATGACTTGTTAGTTGATCTTATATGGAAATGCGAAAGTTGGTGTGATAAATGTGTCATATCGCCATCTATTTAACATTTTCAATATCAAAGAATGTTCTATTGATGATATACGCAAAGTCTCAATTGATTTAGCAACACTTAATGACAAAAACGCTTGTTTTGATTATATTTTGAAGAAAAGATATTTAAGAGGAGAGTAAGATGTTAATGAATCATTCTCTAGAGAAATCTAAATTTGGCTACGATAGAAATTATATAATAATACAAGGTTTTTGTATGGAAATCAGCTTATAACCTTGTTCTGTCTTTGCATTAGATATCTTGACTTTTATAATCTTGTAGAAAATTCCAAAGAAGGTTTGCTAATGATCCAACCTCGACTAGTCAATAAAGAACTTGTTTCTTGGCACCGACCTCTGAATATTTTGTCCCTTAATTATCTTGACATTAAGTGCTGTGCTAAAAAGTTGTTTTTTCTAAAGCTATTGCGCGTTCAAGGTTTTCTCCTCGAAGGCTGAGAGAAGTATATAAGTAGTCAGATATTTTTCTTTATACTTTATCTGTCTACCAGTTCTGCTACAGTCCACACTGTTTGTACTGTTCCACCGTTAGTTCATCACAACTTTACAAATCGTAATCGCTACACTATTTCTGCTGCTTTTTTGTTTGGATCATCTACCAGTTCTGCTTGCACTGTTACACCATCAGTTCATTACAACTTTACAAATCGTAATCGCTACACTATTTCTGCTGCTTTTTTGTTTGGATCATCTACCAGTTCTGCTTGCACTGTTACACCATCAGTTCACTACAACTTTACAAATCTTAATCGCTGCTGCTTTTTGTTTAGTCTTCTTTCAACTACCACTAATAGGTGAGTTAATATTTTTAATTTAAAAAACTTTTTTTATATTGTAATTATATTAACAAAAATTAATGCATTACTTGTTTTATCCAAAAATTGTTTTTATTTTTTGTGAGAATACAAAAATCACATATGTAATTCTAGTAAATTTTTTTACGTATTTGTTGACCTAACAATAGTTATGTTTGATCTTTCAGTTATGAATCAACAACCAATTTTAGGATTCCGTCTTTCAGTTATGAATCAACAACCAATTTTAGGATTCCGTAAATTAACAGCTAATGCATTTACACCAGAAAAAGGAACGGCTAATGCTGCTGGATTTGATCTCAGAAGCGCTTACGATTATATAGTTCCTAAGTTAAATAGAAAATTAATTAAAACCGATTTAGCAATTAGTTTACCCAAAAATTGTTATGGAAGAATAGCTCCCAGATCGGGGTTAGCATTAAATTATTTTATTAATATTGGCGCTGGTGTAATTGATAACGATTATACAGGAAATATACAAATAATTTTATTTAATCATTCGTGTGAAGATTTTGTTGTAAAAAGAGGGGATAAAATAGCTCAGCTAATTTGTGAAGTAATATTATATCCTAAATTAGAAGAATGTTTTTGTGAATTACCTGTTACTGAAAGAGGTGATTCGGGTTTTGGTTCGACTGATAAAAAATAGGTTTTTTATTTTTTCAGTAATGTCATCCCAACAACCATCTGACATTGTCTACGTCGACTGTACGGTTGACTGTCCTCCAAAGAGAAATATAATTCAAAATTTGGAGACACCATCCACCAGCCGTTATGAAGACAATAGGATGAAAATTAATGTTGTTAATTTATTAGAACAATTGATTTTAATTGGAATGACGACATTAGGAAAATGGGAAGTTGTAGTGAACGATTTAAAAATTAATTCTGATGTGTGCAGTAATGCAGAATTATGTAATATTTTTTTTATAATAAGGGCATTATTTATTGAACTATCAAATGGGATTTTATTGCAAGTAGAATCCCAACATAAATTTTTTGCGATTAATGACAAAGAAATGAACTTTGAAGAAATTTGTCAAATTTTATCTACACCTTTAAAGAGAAAAAATATCAAAGATAAACTTTTTCCTCTTGAAGCTGTACAAAATTTTATAAATATTATTAGAGCCATTTTAAGTAGAAATTTTGACGCTAAAAAAGATGAAGAAAAAAAATCTAGAAAACGTAAATTAACTAAAAAAAATAAAAAACGCAATTCAATGTCTTCGTCCAGTTCTGTTGCATCGTCATCGTCAAAATCAGAATCAAATTCAGATGATGATGATGATACCGATTTTGATGACGACAGTGACAAATTTGAAAAAATGTTTAAAAAATCTAATAAAAAATTAAAACGTTCCAGTAAATTACCAATAGTCAAACAGGTTGTTCAGTATGTAAAAAATGGTAAAAGAAGTAAAATCACAACTCCCGGTGAACAGGGTTCACATTTAATTAAAATAGAGGTAACTGATTGTAAAGACCTCAAAAATTGTTCAGAAAAACAGTACTGGACGAAGGTTTCGAAAAAAGCATATTTTCTTGCAGAGAAATCAAGCGATCCTATATTAAAAAGAATTAACGATTTATTAGTAGATGTAGGTTCAAAGCTTCAAGGTTTTGAAAACGCAGCTATTGATGTTGTAAATATTGAAAAATTTAGTCGTTATAATTAAGTTGATTTCTTTGTCACAATTAGATATTTTAGTTATTATTTATGTTAAAATTGTATATTGTTTATATAAATAAAAGAGATTTATTATAGTGTACTTTTCTATTTTTTATTTTTTCCTTTTTTTTCAGAAAAATGAATCATTTTGTTCAAGTTGAACACGCCTTTAGAGGAAACCTAAAAACGTTTTATTTAGGTAATATGTTAGGTGTGGCAGATACTTGCACGTTTTTAGAAAATAGTAAAGATAAAATGAAAAATCTTATTAGTCAAATGTTAAATGAATATGCTATTTTAAAATTTAATATTGTAGTTGAAACATCGTATGTAAAACCTTTGACAAGAGAAAGACAGTTGCGATATTTTAAAACAAAAAATGTGCCAGTATATTTGGATTCAAATTTGAATTTAATTTTAGGAAAATTAAGTAGAAAAATATGCTACGAAGAAATTGAATACGAAGGTAAGGGCTCTGGTTGGACTTTAGAGCGAATTGATGGTATTATATTGCGTTTTAGTAGATATAATCCATTGAGTGCAAGTTCGTTCATTCCACTCCCCGATTTTATAAAAAATAAGAATGCAATTATTAATCCACGAAATTTGTATGATAATAAATGTTTTTTGTGGTCATTGTTAGTTCCATATATAACAACTGATTTAAAAAATGTACACATTGTAAATAGACGCTATTATAATTTAGCTAACAAATTTAATGTTACAGGTATAAAATTTCCAACACCATTAAATCAAATTTCCAAATTTGAAAAAAATAATCCTAGAGTTAGTGTGAATGTTTATGGAATTAATAATGATAGGGAAGTGTTTCCATTAAGAGTATGTAGTAAAGTTAAAAGAATTCATTATGATTTATTTTTTATAACAGATGATAAAGGTTCTAGTCATTATTGTTATATTAGTGATTTTTCCCGATTAGTAAATAGTCAGATAAGTAAAAATGGTCATAAAACAGTATTTTGTAAAAGATGTTTGTGTCATTTTACTTTAAAAAATAAACGAAAATTGTTAAAAAAGCATATATTGCACTGTAAAAAAAATAAACCTCTAAAAGTGAAAATGCCTTCAGAGGGAGAAGATATTTTAAAATTCAAAAATTTTAATCGCAAATTTCGCATACCTTTTGTAATATATGCAGATTTTGAATGTTTATTAAGAAATGTAGATCAAAAAATAAGTTTAAAAACAAAATTAAATGATATCCACGAACCTATGTCTTTTGGTATATATTTGGTTGTCGATGGAAATTTACCCGAATATATTTTGAGTGAATTACCTAACAAACCGATTATATATCGTGGAAAAGATGCAGCGAAAAAAATTATGACTCATCTTATATCAATTGCAAATACAATTGGGGAGATTTATAAACAAAAGAAACCCATAAAAAAAATGAGTGATGTTGAAAAGTTAAAATTTAGAATGGCTACTAATTGTGAAGCATGTGATTGTGAATTTAGCATGCTTAATACAGCAGTGCGTGATCACTGTCATGTTACTGGTAATTTTAGATCAGTTTTATGCAATTCTTGCAATTTACAAAGAATTAATCAAAAATTTCTCCCAATATTTATACACGGTAGTTCAAATTATGACAGTCATTTTATTGTTCGACAATTGGGTTGTGATTCACAAGATATTAATGTAATTCCTAATACTAGCGAAAAATACATAACTTTTTCCAAAAAAACTTTTAATGGAATTACATCAAGATTTATTGATACATTTAAATTTATGAGTTCCAGTTTAAGTAAATTGACTAATAATCTACCGCGTAATAAATTTAATCATACAAGTAAACATTTTTCTGAAAATGATATGCCACTTGTAACAAGGAAAGGTGTATATCCCTATAATTACACCGATTCTTGGAACTAGTTGGAAGAAGTTGAACTACCGTCTAAAGATAAATTTTATAATCACCTTGAAGCAAATGATATATCAGATGCAGACTATGAACATGCAATAACTGTATGGAATCATTTTAAATGTACAACTTTAGGGGAATATAGCGATTTGTATTTGCTTATTGATATTTTGTTGTTGTGTGATGTGTTTGAGAATTTTAGAAGTTTATCTATTGAAAATTATGGCTTAGATTGTGCATATTATTACACATTACCAGGTTTAACGTTTGATGCTATGCTTAAATTCACTAAAATTGAATTGGAATTATTCCAAGATTATGACAAATATCTTTTTATTGAAAATGGGATTAGAGGTGGAATAACTACATGTGTAACTAGACATGCTGAAGCCAACAATCCGTTGCAAAATAATTATAAATCAGACACACCTTCATCTTGTTTGATTTACATTGACGCCACGAATCTATATGGATTTAGCATGATGAGACCTTTACCATTAAAATCCTTCAAATGAGTAACAAAAAATTTGCATTCCTTCAATGTCATGTCCATTACACATGATTCACCAATTGGTTATATCCTAGAAGTTGATGTAGAATACCCCACATCACTTCATTCCCAACACAATGAACTTCCTTTCCTACCTGAAATTAAATGTCCTTTGGGTAGTAAGCAAGCTAAATTGCTAACTACTCTAGAACCAAAAAAGAAATATGTGTGTCATTATGTAAATTTAAAACAAGCGTTAAACCATGGTTTAGTTCTTACAAAAATACATAGAATTATGCGATTCAAACAAAGTCCTTGGTTGGCGTCATATGTTTTATACAACACACAAAAAAGACAAAATGCAAAAAATGATTTTGAAAAAGATTTTTATAAATTTGTAATAAATGCAATGTTTGGTAAAACTATTGAAAATATTAGAAAAGAAAGAACCTAAAACTTGTAAACACAACAAGAAAATTAAATAAATTAATTAGTCAACCATCGTTTTTGAATCGTATAATTTATGATCAATCGCTCTGTGCTGTAGAATTACAAAAAGAGTCACTTTATTTCAATAAGCCAATATATATAGGTTTTACTGTATTGGAAATAAGTAAAACCCATATGTATGAAATGCATTATGATGTGATGAAAAGTATGTACAAAACTAATCTTAATTTACTCTATATGGAAACAGATGGACTTTTTTATAAAATTTTTACAGACAATTTTTATTTGGATATAAAACAAAATTTAACTGTTAGAAAATATTTTGACATGTCAGACCTTCCTGCCACACATGAAGGTTATTTTAATGATAATGAAAAAAAATTAGGATGTTTTAAAGATGAGTGTAAAGGTGTTGGTCTATTAGAGTTTGTCGGGCTAAGAGCTAAATTATATACTTTTAAAACCGTAAATGATGTTACAAAAAAAGCCAAAGGGATAACCAAAGCCGCTCTTAAGACTATCCAGTTTGAGGATTATAAAAATTGTTTGAAATCTTTTATTAATATAAGAAAAAGTATTGTAACATTTAGATCAAAAAAACACATTGTACAAACAATAACAGTGGATAAATTGGCTCTTAGTGCTGACGATGATAAGAGATTTATTTGTGACGATGGTATTACAACATTAGCCTATGGTCATTTTTTATTAAAAGAATTGCTCAAAAATCAAATGTCAAAAGATTTAATGAATGATGGTGACAGTGATGAAACGAATTAAATGTGATATATTGTATTAAAGTGTAAAATAAAGAAACATATGTTATGTAAATAAAAGTTTTATTAGTTTAAAATAATTTTTCTACATTATTTTTTTAACAATTCCTGAAAGTGGTGTGTATTGGACAAGAGCATCATGAATAATTAGACAATAACAGGCTGTGTTGGCTGGAAAATCTTCAGCAGTTTGTAGTTCAAGTCTTACATCTAATGAACCTGTTTTTAATGTATCCACCTGCTTCGAACAGTCAATCACAAATAATGGCGTTTTTTGGAGAATAACAAGTTTGTCAAGAAAAGGTTGATCATCACTTCCTTGGTAATATGATGACTGAAATTTGCTATAAAAATCATATATAATTGCTTTGTTTCTATTTATATTATCATAAGGATAATATTTTGAATTTAAATAGAGTTTAATGTTCTCAATCTTGCAAAAATCAAAATGACCGGCAATATGTGTATAGCTATCTTTTTTCCTGTTTGAAATCCAATAATTACATATCGCGGTTTCTCTAACATAGACGAAGTTTTAACAGTCCAAGTTTGATTTTTTGACGATGGTAGAACAGGATAATCATGTAGTTGCCAGCGTCTGAAAGGTAACGATATTGGTCGATCTTGATCCGTCATTTTCAATAAAGACAATTTTATTTCATCATCAACTCGCACGTAAGGAATTTTCCATACAATTTTAGATATATTTATTTTAAAAGGTGTTGCTACTGTAGTTTTTTGAAGAATTGCATTTTTGTCTGTAGAAGATCGTAATAAAACTAACTCCTGTTTAACATTTAAAATAATGTGTTTATAATCTTCAGCGAAACCAAGCCAAAGTCTTAGTGGTATGCAATAAGAAAAAGTACCTTTTTCTGATAAAGACGATGTGTCTGTTGATCATCCAGAATTCTTGATTAAATTTCCTTCACCAGGCCGCAATGTTAAAATATTTTTCATAGTTGTTGTAATACCAACATTTTTAACTCTGTCTATTTCTGTTCCGCATAATTCATAACGTATTTCTTCAAACATAAATGCTATTGCATTGCTAATAAGTTCGGTAGAACTATCAATAGTTTCATCATCTTTTACTATTTTACCTTCTATTAATAAAAAACTTTTACTGGGTAATGTGTACACATCCTGTTGGTGTACAGGTATTCTAATTTCATCACCATTACCATATGAATTAGAAGAGTATGGATTATGTGAATGCCATTCATAATCTATAATAGAATCATTGTTAATAATTTGCGAATTAATATTTAATATTTGATCCATAATTGCTATTTAATTTATAACCAGGGAGGGATTTAAGAAATAAGTGATTACTCAATGTTAACTCTTCAAGTTTCGGTCGGCGAATGATTTTGGTTGGGCTTATTTGCAATTTATATTTTGGAATGTGAGTTGCTGTAAATACAAAACCCATGTTCAACTTGTATGAAGTCTACTTTAACACTGATGATAGGAAAAAAATTCTTATAAATGAAAACAAAAAATACAATTATAATATATTATTTACAGTAAAATACAGTATCATAGCCATCGCTTTACCACCTGTGCCTCCACAACGTCTATAGGCGAAAAGTGTTCATAGAAAGATAGCGGTGTCACTTTCAGCTGCATGCCGCTCGTATCAAAAATTGACTGTATTTCTTCGCAATGTTGATCACTGGAAATAACCGTAGCAGCAGCCTCCACATCCTTTTTGAAATCTTCTATGAACTCCCTCGCCGTCAGAAATGATTTGACGGGTTTCAAAAACCCGCCAAATGCAAACATCTTCTCCCTCTCCATATACAAAATGTCTACAAAGACGTTGTTTCTAGAACAGATGGTCAATGTAGCCATGATGATAAGTTGGATAAAAATGAATTCTAAATCAACGGTATTTATACTTATAAAATATCTTTAACACCCCCACTATTCTGGAAAAACAACAATCTTTAACCTTTAAGTTTTCAAGCTGATGCAATGTCAAGACAAGGTTAACTACAATCACATTTTTTCCTCGAAGCAACCAAACAATCTGATGCAATACTTTTAGAATGTTAAGCCAAGGTTGACTAAGAATATAAATGAAAACAAAAAAATAATACATTTTATAATATTTTTTATTACATAAAAAATACAATCAATCTACTTCCATGGGCTGTGGCACCCAACATTCACCCAATTAAGCTTCTACATCGTCTATCATTTCGATATGTGCGAAAAATGATGCTGGTGTTATCTTGATTCCTACTTCATTTTCATCAAAAAGCGCTTGAAGTTCTTTTAAATGCTTGTCACTTGCGATGATTGTCGAATTTTTAGCGTCCACATCGTTCTTGAAAATAAAGACGAACTCGTCAGCCGAAACATATGATTTGACGGGTTTTATATACCCACCAAACGCCCACATCTTTTTCTGATTTACCATCAAAATTTCTACAAAAACATTATTTCTGTTACAGATGGTTAGAGATGCCATTGTTGAAAGTTGGATAAATATGAATTCTAAATCGTTGGTATTTATACTTGTCTTTTTAACCTTGGAAATACTATTCTGGGAAGACAACAATATTTAACCTTTAAGTTTTCAAGCTGATGCAATGTTGAGACAAGGTTAGCTAGAACCACTTTTTCCGTGAGGCAGGCCAAACAAGCTGATGTAATATTTTTAAATCTCAAGGCAAGGCCGACTACAAACAAGTTCTTTCCTTGAGAGTAGCCAAAACAAGCTAATGCAAATAACTTTGAATGTCAAGCAGGCAAACAAATTATAACTGGTTTTTGAATGTTGAAACAAGGTTGACAAGATTGAAAATGTTGTCATGCGCTTCTTAGGTGTAGACGGATTATTATATTTTCATCTCTGAAATTTACTAACTTTTCATATTGATCTTCTAATATGACATTGATTTTATGTAACAGTCCTCTAGCGTTTATAGGCAAGTAAATTACGTTTGTAGGTTTTTCGACTATTTTGAATCCAGGTTCTACAACAGGATAAAATTCGTGTAATACGTGGCCTTCAATTCCATCCTTATATGACCCCCTAATTACATCGCATACAACCCTAATTACATCCACTTTGACAATAGCTGCTTGATATGTTGATGTTTGCCATTTATTTTCAGGCACTTCATCCGCATCTTCAAAACCTAATATAGATGCTATACTATCTTTTTAAAAAAAAATACGTTTATTACAAAAAACTTCAGTTTTTAAAGTATTATTATTTGCTTTAATAACAAGTTTTGTCGGTGTTTCATTAGGATATTCTTTGTTTTTTTTTTGCAGTTCATTTTTTAAAAAGTCGTTTATATCATCAATTTCATATGTTCCTTCTGGAAATACGATTTCTTCAGAGTTTCCATAATAAAATTTATCGTTAATACCTCTCTCTATATTTGGGATAGAATTGTAGGTCATTAGATCGACCAATCCTATTTCCCATTTTAATTATGAAGACAAATCGATGGGAGGAAAAAATTCGCATGTAAATTCCGAACTCCTTCCAGATATACAAATCATGACTGAGATGCGAGAAAGTTCAAACACAAATGACCACAATTTACAGATTTAAATTTTTGAAATTTTTTATAATTGAATTTAATAATTACTCGTTCTTTTGAATTCAAATATTTTTCCAATTCAACAGGCGGTCTTAAATTTCCAAAACTGTCAAAATATTGAACAATATTTTTTCGTTTTTTGTAACAAACCCAATGTGTACCATCTCCTTTGAAACTGTCAAGATTAATTATAGCTGAATCATTATCTAATACAAATCCTGGCAATGTATCACGCATGAACACTCCTCTGAAGTATGGTATTTTTAATATATTAGCGTAAGTTAATAATTCTAATGTTGATAATGGTTTATTGGCAATAGAATTGATTATTTTCGTCGAGTACTGCGCTTCTTTTTTTTTAACTGTTTGCCCAGTGCCTCTGTATGGTCTAACATATAAACCTTTTCCTTCTAGGTTGGTTACTTTTTTTTTTAATAGTCTCAAGCATTTTTTTAATTTTTGTAGTCGAATTGTTTTTATTTTTTCTCTTCTTAGAACCACTACCAAATTTATTTTTTGCCTTCATTATATTAGTCACCGCCCACGCTACACTTTTCCCCCCTAAACTGCTATCTTTAGCGTCTACTCGCTCCCAAGCTCTCTCGGCAAGCTCTTTATCAGCAATGGCTCGATTTTTACTATCACTATATTTATTATATGCTATATCGTGAATTTTACATGCAGAGTCTAATTTATTAATTCCAACATCGCCGCGTTTTAAACGCTTACTCAAATTTGTTCCAGGCCCACAATATTGATAACCCGGAATATGTAGTTCAAAAGGCAAAATGTCAATAGCTTTATTTACAATATCACCAAAAAGACCACGACCTCGTCGTTGAGTGTACATTTTTTAAATAAATTATATACTAGTTTGCAATAATGTTTTATACCAATCATTATATGTCAAAACACTTTTAGATGTGCCAGTTAGACTATTAACGTACGACATATACAACAAACTTAAAACTTTTCGCAAAGACACCGCATCTCCAAGATCTGATGTTTTTATATTCATTAAGCGATTGTTATGTAAATTAATATCCCTATCCTTCATATAGACATGATTGGTTAAATAACCCAAAGTAATTACATCTTTTTCCGTCTCCGGACTTGCGATGTTCTGCAATTTTTTATTTTCAAACGAGAAATGACCTTCTCGAGTTTTTATAGGAATTGCATATTGATTGAAATATTTTTTTGTTACAACATCATTATCCTCTGTTGGTGGTGCGATGTTACATATTTTTCTATTTTTACCATCATATATTTCTTTATTTTCACTATTAAATGACAAACATTCGTTTCTCATTGTTTTTAAATTTACTCCATCTGTATCAAGTAATGGTTCATGAACATTACATAATCTCTTATTTTGTATATTATAATCACCATTTATAGTTATTTCAAAGCCTCTACCAGCTGGACCCTGAAGTCCCCTCTGTCTTGAAAATTTAGAATGTCGTCCAAATTTATCTACACTCATTTTTAAACCTTTATTAATAATCCTGTTTCAACTAGTTCTTCTAATATTGAATTAATTTCGTTAATATGACCTGTATTGCCCGCCTGCTGGGAAGATAATAATAACTTCAACCGCTCACATAATTCGTTAACACTATTCCAATATACATATTGTGGCTGTGAATTAGTTACAATCATTTCTTCACCGAGTTTTTTGTTACGGCATTTATTATTTATTTTTAACCCCTGTCCAGTTGCATTAATCAATTTTGATATTATAGTCTTATATTTTTTACCTCTACTAGATTTCACTTTTCCTATTGCCGAATTATTTTGTCTATACACATTGGTTTCTTTTAAAATTTCTCCATAAGTGTTTAAATCTTCTTCTGTATACACGTAAGGATCTGGATCGTTCATAAAAATTAATTCATATAATCCCAATGTTCCAGTATATTGTTTGCCATTAATAACCAAATCGTCTTTGTCAAGTTCTAACACTTTATCACCTAACATCCAAGTGTTGCCAACAATGTGTGGACCAAAAACGATGTCAATTTTTTTACCACCCGCAATAATAAATTTGTTAAAATAAATTTTCGATATATGACCAGTAAAAGAATTATTAATAAAATTTGTAATACTTTGTCTTCCTTCAGGTGTATTAATCATTTCTTCACCTGTAGGCGATGATTCGTATACCTCAGATTCGGTATGTGTTGGTTCTATCTCCATTTCGTTATTTTGAATATCTTCCGCATCCATAGACGTTTCGTGTCTAGACATATGTCTTTTCCTGCTTTTAGTTCTAGCAACATCTTCATAATCGTAATCTTCATAGTCATCGGCATATAAATCTAAACTTAAATTTTCATTTTTTTTACGTTTCTGACCTTGTACAGGATTGTACAATTTTCGTTTCTCTAAAGGTTCGCCAAAATCTATATAATCTAATTCTTCTTCTTCTCTTTCTGCTTCATCTAATTCTAATCTACGTTTTACAGGCTTCCTCTCTATAGGTTCCGTTTCTAAATTTTGTTTTTCCTCAACTAATTGTTTTAGAGGATCAACAATAGGTTTCAATTGTTTTTCTAATAATTCCGCTGTCTCCATAATTCCGCGATTTAAAGTACGATGTTTGTCTTTAATATTTTTTCGTAATTTATTTATTTCTATAATAATATTCTCCGGTGTGTTAGTGTTCATAATGAACACTCATAACAGAATGACGTCAAATTAAATGTTGATAAATATATCAAATCCAAATCGATAACGACCTTTGTTCATTACGCTCTCTTTATCAATGACTATAAACGAGTTGCCGTCTTTATTCCATCCACGCGAACATATGTTTTTAAAAGTATCAAAATCCATATCTGTATTGACATGATCATTGTAGACATGACGCAAGTTTCGTTCATCTTGTTTAAACAATATAATAAGATTGGCATTATCACGGATTAATTGTTTTGGAACGTAACTATATGTCTGACACAAATAAAACGTATCAATGTTATTATGACGTCCCATTGTAAAATACTTTCTAATATTATTTTGTTTTTCACAAGCCACATCGTCAAATATCATAATTGAATTTGGTTTGATATCATTGGGATTTGGAATTTCTTCATTTTCAGTGAATGGATAATAGCCAACTTCCGACACATCATCTAAGACACATTGTAAAAATTTATATTTGGGTTGATATAGAGATTTAGAAAATACGTAAATGTTTTGGAAATATAACCCATTTTTGGAAACCAATAAATTGATTACCAAATTTGTTTTGCCTGTATTAGACGAACCGCAAATAATCGATCTAATATTACAAGGCAATAACATTCCATGTTTTTTTTGTTTCATTTTTATTTTTGACATTATAAAAGAGTCTAGATTTATAATTGGTAATCTAGATGATTGTTTTACAAATTTCATATTAAATCTTTTGCATTTATCCACGAGTCTTTGGATTTATCAAATCCCAACCACCGCACTAACAATTTGTCACCTTTTTTACGCAGCACTTTTTCTATTAAATATACATCACCAACCTTGGTTTTACTCAATTCTTCTTGATAAAACCCACCTTTAATTATAGTACCGGTTTCATCTTTTAAAATATATGTTACTGGAACTGTTGATTGAATTCTCCAAACTGTGTACACCTCATTACTCCAATTTGGTAAATAACCTTTAGTGAACGGTTTCTTATATCTACTTATTCTAACTTTATCACCTTCTTGAAATCGCGGTACTGCTGCAACTTTTAGATTTCTCTTTTTAACAATTCTTTTTAATACTAAACTTCCATTGTTTTTATTAACCTCATTTGGTTTCATACCTATTGTTCTATGCACAGTATTATTATATTTATCAACTATAAGTGGGAGTAAATGTAACCATTTATAATTTCCCTGTTCGCTAAAGCTTTGCCACATTTTACCCTTTAGTGTTCTGTTCAATCTTTCAACTATGGAGGCTTTTTTATCAGAAAAAGTAGAATAATGATTTACATTATATTTCTTTAACAACGATTGAATTTTTGTATTATAAAATTCAGTACCTTTATCAGTTTGCAAATTTTTCATAGGATACTTGTCTAAAATAGGTTTCAATGATTTTTTAATTTCAATTGCATTTTTAGATTTTATTGGCACAGCTAAAGCGTATTTAGTAAAACAATTTATTAAAACTAATATATACTTAAAACCTTTATTGGCTTTAGAAAATGGTATCATTTCCACAAGGTCAGCCTGATAAAGATCATTTAAACCTTTAAGTTCTACATATCGACTTGGAAAATTCCTTCGAACTTGTTTATGCAACTCTTTAGCAATTTCTTTTCTTATATTCATGTTTCCAGTACAACAGGTAATAGTAAAATGATTTACACATAAATTAATTTTTCAAAAAAATATATTTTATTTACAAATTTCCTAAAATACAATCGGGTGATGCCTTTTTATGTTCGAGGTTTGGCTCGTCGTCAGGCTGTGAATCTCCGAGTGTAACTCCACATTCCATGCAGGTGACATCATCATAGGAACCGGTATAGTAAAATCCGGATTGCACCATTTTATCTATTGACGGATAAGTTTTAGGCCATGTAGTGAAAGTCTCTTTCATCATTTTTTCAGTATTCACAACAACAGATTTAGAATTTGCATATTCATTAAAATTTATTGGTATATTTTTACTCTGAACACAATCCGGATTTAATACACCATGTAGAAAATTTAAATGTTTGAGCGATAACTTTTTTCATCAGAATGCCATCCACAACTGCAACACACAAGATTGTCCAACAACTTTGTTCGATAAAAACCTGATTCAGCCAAATTTTCTTTGGTACAATTAAATATATTACAACACATGTTAACACTTGTTCCACTCTCACTTGATGACGACATTATAACTGATGGAATAGTATTTAATTGCAACCGGTTTTATACAAATTTCCAACGGAGACTTGTTAACCTTGTTTAGTTTGTAGAATATTTTGCGTGCAGTAAAAACAGTCTTTCTTTTTCATCTCAAATGGAATATCAGACAAATTAAAAAATTTATGATCAGAACATTGTAAACAGTTTAATACGTCTATATCTTTTTTTAATTGTAATGACAATTTATTGAAAATATTTTCAACTTTCTCAAAATGATTTATAATAAATTCTTTTGGTAAATATTTAATTAATTCAACTTGCATGTCTTTATATCCTTCAGTTATACACTCTTTAATTGCTAAATTCACAGCTTCAATTCGGTCTTTAACTAATTTTTCCAATTTCCACCACTGAAGTAAAACATTGGCGTTGACATAGTCTATGCACAATTTTTTGAATTATGTTCAAACATACACGGTTTCAGCAAATTATTCCAAAATTGTTTTTTTAAAACACTTAAGTTGGGACAATTTAAATCATCTAAATTTAATACCGTTACATTAAAGTCTGATAAAAGAGTTGACAAATATTTTTGTTTTTCACTTCCTTTAACATAAACAGTACCACTTATTGATATGTTGCGAAACAAATCTTTTAAATCGCAATAGGGTTTGACACCCGAGTCCCATCTTAGTCCATGATATTGTGTTTCCAACCATATCACTTGCTTTTGTAAACTGGTTGGTAGTTGGTTAAAACCATAAGGCGGTTGAAAAAGTTGCAATTCGTAGACATCATCATTAGTAGATAAAATTGCTAATTCTTTAACAATAAACTCATTATTTGAGTTCTTAAAGCCTTGAAAATCCACGAGGAACTCCATTATGATACTAATAACTATATATCACTGTTCCTACTTTTTATACTATCTGTACAAAAATGATTCCCCTCCAATTCATTCAACGCCGATTGTATACAGCTCTCAAAGAGAACACATAAACAGTTGTCTATACATAACGGATCCGACCAACCACACATAGTATAATGACCAGTTTCGAGCACAAAATTGGACAGTCCATAATTAGTTATATAAGTTTGTGTCTTATCTATATAGAAATGGGCTCGTGTTTTTCCACATGAACAAAGATTCGGATGGATAAGTAATCTGTTGAGTTTTTCTTGTGCCGTCATCATGACAAAGTCTATAATTTCATATAAATAATCCTACATATCACACTTTAAATTCATCCATGCTGTCTTATAAATTGTTTTTAAATATTTTTTGAACAGTTGCTAGTAGTTCAAATTTTCAATATCTTTAACTCGACTGCAATCTTTTGTCGAACACAATTAAAAATAACTACAACATTATAAAACCGTAACTGTTACTAGTTGTTTATAATGCAATACATATATATTTATTCGCTATCATAGTGTTCATGTTTGAACATGTCAACATTCATACATATATTGTCATGATGTAGAAGTGACTTCATTATAATACGTAATTCGTGTTATCAATAGAATAACTCGTCACTGGTGGCGCTACAGATACGTAAAAACATAATAAACGATGTAGAGGTGACATCATTATAACATACGTAATTCGTTGACGCTATAGATACGTAAAAACATAATAAACGATGTAGAGGTGACATCATTATAATATACGTAATTCATGTTGGCAATAGAATAGCACGTCACTGGGGTGACGCTACAGATACGTAAAAAACATAATAAACGTCACTACACGATGTAGAGGTGACATCATTATAACATACGTAATTCGTTGACGCTACAGATACGTAAAAAACATAATAAACTATGTAGAGGTGACATCATTATAATATACGTAATTCGTGTTGCCAATAGAATAGCGCGTCACTGGGGGTGACGCTACAGATACGTAATTCGACGTCACCCGATGACGCGTGGATGGTGGAGTCACTATAGTGACGTATTGTGGTGATGACGTCACTATAGTGACGTATGGTGGTGATGACGTCACTATAATGACGTCAAAAATATGAGGGGGTGGTAATTACAGAAAACTACCCCCGGCAGGGTTGGCAACTCTCTACTACTCCTGCCAGTGTATGTACTCGTTGAATAAGCGTAAGGGCGTATTAATGGTGTCGGTAAGAGAACAATGCGAGTCGTAGTAGTTTAAAATAATCCAAAAGATAGCGCTGTGGAAACAGTCTACTTTATCGACAACAGTAAGTTCCCTTCTTTCCGGTTGTTAACTAAATGTTATATACATTGATTTTTGTTGTTTCTATACTGTCGTAAATTGGATTGTTTATAACTAAATCTGCTCTGTGGAAGGATTCTATAAGGTTTTTGAATAAAATGGACTTGTATAAAAAGACTCCAAACTTCAACGTTTTTCAGTACTATAAAATGTCCAAAAAAGATCAACATTTTTGAGTGCTGAAAAAGGTCAACATTTTTTAATACTATAAAATATCAATTAAAAGTTTGTAATTTTAAGAGAACAATGAAATTAATGTTCTAAGCGTCAAAATTATGTATGATGTTTATTTTGAATTTAACGGCCCATAGGCACCCTATGGACTTAGCGTATTGTCGTCAAGTATTTACTTGTATATAACGGGCCCTAAGTATTTAAGGACTCAAATTTTCGTTTACAGGCATGTAATTTGCCCGGGAAATGTAAAACAAAATAGAAAATCACTCTTTAGTTCTGGCTGTCTGTATTGAAATTGTATAATTTATTTTAAAATAATACACTTTATACTCATTCAAATTTTGAATATAAAGACAGACAGAACTACAAATGATGTTTTACACTTTATATACTTTTTAGATCTCATTTTCTAAAAATACTTATAAATTTCGAAATCTTAGTCCGTTGGGTTCAAAAAATAAATTTAATAGACCTACAAAATTGGTTTTACCACTATTCGACGGTCCACGCACGAATCGTATTCGGCAATAGTGGACTGTGACTTCTCTTTTGTCAGACTACATACACTTGATCCCAAAAATATATCATTACGCATTATGAAGTACTGTAACACCGAGTTGAAAGTAAAGAGTGAAACTCGTTATATACGATTCAATTTATAACCATTTAGTATTATAATTAATAATACTAGCTTTGTAAAAAAAAAAAATGTATATGCGTTAAAGTCAATAAATTAATATAACGGTATATATATCTCGGTTTTGTATATTGGTGTAATCATATAGTAGACTTATTACAAAACTTCTTTCTGTCTCACAAGTCGTATACTTTTTGTACTTTTTTCTACTTACTTATAGAGGTACAAATATAAAATAACGTTATTCTATCAACTACTTATCAATCACTTCAATTTGATTGCAAAAAAAAAATAAATAAATAAATAAATAGTGAATACGAACATGAAATTTGCAAGTTATATAATATATAAAAGTACCTCAAGAAAATTACCAACATCAGTTAATCAAGTTGTAATATTTACTATATCATAACAATTATCTAATAATAACAATTACAAAGATAGAGCTCAAGTAAAAGACATTTTATATTCATTTAGAGATAACGTGGTTTGTTAGATAATATTCAAATATTTGATAGTCTACATAAATACAAAATAAATTTTCAAACGTATTAAGTTAAAAGACAATTAAACAGAATATTTTTAAACTAAGAAAAAACAACAACATTTTTTACAGTGTATTAAAATACATACAACGCTTTCCCGTTTATATTATCGATAGTAACTTACTGATTATTTTCAACAATGTTCTACAACTAGACATTTAAAATGGTAATGATTTATTGTTAGTTGCATAAAGCTACTGGATGTCACTGGTTCATATAAATGTGTCGGTACATCCAGATGTTGTGTTGACTTAAAATTTGGCATGTAGATAACTACTATTGTGCACCCACTCAATTTTATATTGGGGGGGGGATTATATTGCTGATTATGAATTTTACGTCCAATTTATAACTGAGACTCGAAAAACAACATCAATGCTAAAAGTATATATTGTTTTGTTTCTGAACTGGTTTTTATGAAATTTATTTTATAACTTACGCCTCACTCCCCAACAATAAAATGGCGGAAAAACATTCAAATATTTTGGCTCAATATTTTTGAACCACAATTGATTGTAATCACACATATTATCCGTACGATTTTTGGAGCTAATATAAAATATACTAATATATTTATATATTAATTCTGAACATATTTTAACTTCATTGTTCTCAACCAATATTGTTGAAACTAACTGAAAATAATATTTGTTGACTCTGGTTTCAACTTTAACAACACAATCGACGTTAAACCAAAATCTGTTTTGAAAACCAAAATGGCTTCTAAAATTTCAATATTTTTACGACTCGACATATTTTTTATTGAAATTGTGTTGCATACGTAATTTATGACTGGATTTACTTTACTAACATATTTTAAATTGGGATAATATCTCCATCATAAAATGCACAACAGTCCATTCATTACAATTCAACATCAACAATATGGAGTTGTTACCAGTTGTAGCTCCCAAAGATGCTGGGTCGACCTACCGGGGACTTTAAAAACAAAAATTATATAGGAAACAGTGACCTTGATAGTACGACTTTTAGTCAACACAACCTTGATAGCACGAACCTCAAATAGAAGAGTCCCTCGATAACAAAACTGTTCCCCTAATCCCCTTCATGCTTCTTAGTCATTTGTTTCATTGAATTTTACTGTAATTTTTGGTGAGGATTTGTTTTTGTTGGTTTTTATTTGTTTTTAGTAATGGGAAAAGACGAAGTTTGTCTAATGATTTTTATACCATATCTATTATTATTATTTAATGTCAATAACAATATTTGCACTTTATTATTCTTTTACATTCGTTCACAAATTTAACAATAAAATTAGCAGTATCGTAAAATATATTTATCGCTTTTTAAATATTTCTCTCTCAAAAGCTCAATTTATTTAGATGCATACCTAACCTTTTTCATGTCACAAATACATGAAAAATTCACAAATACATCATAATTAATTCCAAATATTGACAATTTTAAAAATTGAATATCAACGTTTCAAAATAGGCTATAAAAAATATTTTTCTATGCGTAAAATATAGTTAAACGTAGTTCAATTATTCTACAAAATTGGCTACAGTGTCAATACTGGTTTCATAAAGTGGAAGAAGAACGAAATAGTTATTGTAACATTTAACATAACAACTTTTATTGCAAACAACATAACCATAAATATCCCATGAGGAAAAAAGTGTTGCAATATTCTGTGCACAGATTGCAATTTTTAGAACGTGACGTTTATTACTCTGGTTTGAAATTATTGAATAAACTTCCGGAAAACATTTAAATAGTTTAAAACTGGATAAATTTGAAAAAAAAAAAAAAATCTGTAAAATCTGTAAAATCTGTAAAATTCCACTTTTTTTTAAACTTATCTAGTTGGAACTGTATATTGCTTTCCCAGTCAAAGTATATAAATTATGGACGTAAAACCCAATTGCAACCACATTGGTTACATTGGCTAACTGGACTACTAATATCTCCATAATAATAAACATTCTTTCTCGTGTATAAGGCCGCTGCTAAATAGCCTACCTCCATATATTCGTAGTATCGTGTATCGTGTATCGACGAAATGGGGGGGGGATGAGATACTACACAAATATTATTCATTCTCAATTTTGGAGGGTTTTGGAACTCTAAGACATATAAACTCCACAAATTGGTTAAGTTCAACAGTATAAGTACTATAATATGATTAAAGAGTGTTAAGATTAAAGACTTACTAAAATAGTGAAATAACAATAAAAAATTGAAATTCCACATAATTAACAGTTTGAAACTGAGTATTGTACATCTTATTAGACAATTAAAATAAGCTGTTGGAACATTCATAGAGAATACCATAATATCATACTATTCAAAATATTATTTTTGAATACTTTTAGGTTGTTTGATTGCTTGACAGCTCTTCATGGAATTTCCACGGCCATTGTACAATGTAAAACATTCAAATTGTGGGCATATTTAACGTTTTAAAGATATTTTACTAGAGCCAATAATTGTTAGTCAAATCTTATTACGTTCTATAGAACTAAGTAAAGACTGTAAATTACAAAGTTGGTGTTTAGAGAGTAAAATTTAAGTGTAATTAATTTCGGATCGATGACTTTTTTAAATATTCAAAATTTGTATTTTTTTTTTTTTTTTTTTTTTTTACTACACTATGTAACAATGTTTTCAACAAATATTGCCCATGAATAAGTTTTCAAAACGCATACTTTGTCCATAATTTATATGTCAAATCTAATAATACGACACTTAAGTGCATCAATAATAGGTTTAAAACTGAAATACAATTTTAATAACCAAACCAACTATTTGTAAACCTTGTTTGGATTGCCGATATCAATAGTTTTACATTGCCTCGTATACGTTGTTTGTAAGATCTATATTTATAACATTTATTGGAAAATATAAAAGATAAGTCACTCAAATTGATACTAACAAAAGTATGAATTATAACGATATACGAATCGTATACGATTAAATTTGAGTCGTCACTCAAATTTATACTAACGAAAGTTAATAAACAACATATTTGAGACATTCGAAATACGATTAGATTTTAGATATACGATACACAAAGTATTTAATTATGAAAACAGTTATATTTAATCATAAACAGTTATTTGTATTAGTTCACTGTATAACTATCAAAAACGCGCTTGGCCAAAAACACAAAATCTCCAAGATATCAATTAAACAGATTGTTTAATGATTATTTATGATTATATTGAATCTTGGATTTGCACAAGAACCCTTATTCTCCCTTTGTCTTTGGAGTAGTATTATTATTAAGAGTATTTTTTTATATTAATTTTTAAATTTATTATAAAGTAGACTATATATAACTACAAGGAATAAGAATACCATACTCAGACAGACAATACTACCACAATTAAAATACAAGTCATTATTCATTACATTGTGAACAGTCTTTTACTTTACTCTCTCAGTACACTGTATAGCAGCTACAAATAACCAAGATACAAATATTTATTGCGGCTACAGATATCTTTGCAATTACAACTTTCGCGGCAGTGTCAAATTAAAATGTGAAAGAAGGTTAAATAACACAATTAAAAAAGCCTCAAGCTTAGAGACAGTTCTATAACACTTAGTCCCTTTCAAATGAGAATGACAAACTAGGCGTTGAAACGTCTTCGTTAAAGTCTTTACTTTGAGTAGAAATTAGTATTTTTAATTTTTATTACTAAGTTTCTAAACGTTTATTCCTTATATTTTAAGAGTTCAATTATCGTATGGTTTACTCATTTATGATAAACTAACACATGATTTCAAAACGAACAATAAATTTATTGCTTTTTGAAATAGTGCCAAATTTAAATTAATTTAGAGACGTTAACATGATAAAGTTTCCCTTATGAGCTATCTCTGAAAGTGTTTTGGTTTCAGGGCTTTGTTTATTCAATTTGCTTATTAGGATAACAGTACCAACCACAATGTTTTGTATTGAAATGTTTATTTCTATTTCTTCAGTATGTATTGCCAAAACTATCTTTGCTGTAGATTAATTAAAATACTCCCATGATTTGGGCACGTACAAATAATACAAAAACGACAGAATATTATAGGATAGTGCATGAAATACTTTTCCTCTAAATCGGCTATATAAAACAGGTGAAGCTTCTAATAATAATAACTTGGAAAAGAAACTGAAGATAAAACTAAAATCCCGACAATGGTTTTATATTGATATTTTGTACACATTCACTGAACACTGTTATATTGTATTAATTCTTTCACAGATTGAACTTTGGACTGTTAAAATAAAAGTCAACAGTGTCGAAGTTTTTATATTATTTTTAAATACATTTCCAAAATATTCGAACAACAATAATCTTTGAAAGAGAACAAAAATCAATGAAAGTATAATTTTGTATTCCTTCTAAATTTAAAAATAATCGAAATACGAGTTGATGGCATTTGCTAGTTCCAGACAAAATATCAAATTGATCGGTCATAATTATTAATAATTACTTTTTTATTTTGTTAAATACTCTATTATCTTCAGTGGTTTGAATATGGTTAGTGCAGATCTGTGATGAACATTCTTACCTACTATGGTGGATAACTTTACATATATACTGTATACTTGGATGTGTGTAAATCTGTGTTAGTTATGGACTAGGTGTATAAACGTCGATTTGTATGTCAAAATAGTCTTTATTTTTTGAATTTACAAATACAAATAAATAAACCAAGAGTCAAATTGTTACAGTACTAATTAAATCTAAAATTAAATTTATTAAAAAAATTATTACATTTGTAAAAATAACTTAATATAGTACATGTACTAGGGTTACATATCCACTGTGCTGGGGTTTCAGGCCACCATATCTGGAAACAATAAATAAATTAACAATGAATTGTAAACTTTTTAAACAAGTTGATTATGTTAAATATACAATTTAAGTAGTTATTAACTTTTATATTTTACAAATTTATTCACTTATGCTAAATATAGACCAAGTCAAAGATCGAACCCGGTTTCTTTAGCTTTGTATTGTAAAAACCTCTGAGCCAATTGATTTGCGCAATGTTTTTATCACTTGTATTAATTTATAGGAACAATGATTGTGGGCCGAGTGACACGGGTCAGTGGGTAGGGTATATATAAATGATAATTTACCCTGGTAAATACCTAAAAGGTGTGTATTGATGAAGTTAATAATATTTTTGGAAGTTACTATTGTAAAATAAAGTCAGGTTAATACAAGGTTAATTTTTGAGTAACAACTGTTTTCTTACAGATCAGAGAAGACATTAATGATACAATATTAACTGACAATACAAATAATATCTTTATTTTTCTGTGTAAACTTCACTTCTCTTTATTCCGTTCGTCAGGTTGCAAATTTTCTAAATGAAGAGTAGGACTAAACAAGGATTGAACCTGTATACAAGACACTAGCCTCTTGACTTTAGGTTCTTGTATTATTTTTTAAGCCCTTTATGAAAAAAGAAGTTTATAAAATTCAGTCGGTGAACAACCAATTAACTCCATCCCGGATGCATCAGGTATTTTGGGTGAAAATCCATATGTAAAAATCCATCCCTTATGATGCTGATAGTCAAAATCTCTAAAAGTCAAATTGGAGGGCATTTTCAACTCATTAAATTAAGAAATACTCAAATTTCACACTATGTTTTTGGAACTACAATAGTATTGATTTGATGATAACAATTGGTTTCCTTTCATTTAAATTAAAAATTCGAGTGTTTTTTAAAATAATTATTAACAAAATACGTACAGTTATTCATTGATAAAAATAACTTTACTCAGTATTCTTCAATTTTTCTGGTTTAAAAAAAATGATGATTGTTATTATGGTTTACCATCATTTGTGTATAGAAAAAGTAACACAAGATGTTAATCAACTCCCTTTATCGAGTGATAAAGCTGAAGTATAAAGTGAAAAACATCAACATAGCATAGTAGTCGGAAACTAAAAATAAATTTATAACTTAAACAAGGAATAAAGGTCCAAAGTGACAGACAATTGGCCAAGTATTCTGAGTCTATGTAAGTCCAAGGTAATAGCGAAGACTTTGTAGTTAACCTGCAAAAAGTATTATATATATGTACCAGTTTTGTCTGCAAATTTCTTGTCCGTAAATACAATGACAGAAATTGATAGTGAGGAAATTTTTACCAAAAATAAAGTATTAATAATAGTCTAACAAAAAAAATAAATAAAAATAAATAAAATAAATAAATAAATAAAAAAAACATTATGTGAAGGAACTAAGCAGATTAATGGTTTATATAAAACATGACACTCATTATAGATATATATTGCTAGCTGGAAATACAAAAAAATGAACATTTTCCACATAATAACTTATCTAAAATAAGTTCTAATTACTCTTAACACCTGATAGACAACTACCATAAATACACGGACATTGCTTGTAATCTGGAAATCATTCACATTCTAAACAAAAGCAGAACTATTGATGTACTAGAAGAGTAGTACCAAATATATAAACAATTAAAAACCAATCCAAACAGTTTATTAAATGATAAATTGAATTTTGCATTTAACTGTATATATGATAGATACGCTTGCTACATTAGATAAGAATCTCAATGATTATGAGTTTTAGACTAATAACACGATAAATTGTATAATCTCTTAATAAACAGTTGACCACTACATTAGTAAGATGTGGCCATATTACCTTAACTTTATTTTATATTATTTTCGACCTGTACTGCAGTACCAAATATTTTATATTTATTTATTTTTGTGCAATGTGTATCAGTGTGTTGTGTAAATGTGTTATTTCATCTGATGATGGTATATATTATACCGAAACAGCTGTAATGAAGTATTAATAAATACTAAGCACAAGATTGCTACTAGACGTAAGTAATTTAGTAATAGCCTTATTGTAAAGCATTCATAAGGCATTATGAAAATTATTAAAAAAGTTAAACCTGTAGAAACACCTGTTATGTTAAACTGGATTAAGAATTTACATTGTGTTGAACATTTTCCTTAAAGAGAATTAGTTAAAAAATTTTGTAGTTTTCAATAAGAACTTGAACAGATATTGCACATTCAAATAATGTATGTTGTATATATATAGAAAATCCTATGAAAGAAGATGTGACTAGAGTAGAAAAATAATGATATATGTAATTGGTACAAAGAATTTGGAAATTAAATATTTTAAAAGCTGAGATACATAAACTTTAGGGACATTTTGTGATGTGAACTATGCTGGTGACACTGATACTAGAAGGAGGACAACTGGATTTGTCTTTGTTTGCTGGAGGACCGTTAAGCTAGTGTTCAAGACGTCAACCAATTGTTCCATTGTCAACAACTGAAACTGAGTACATCGCCAGTACAGAATGTTGCAAAGAAGTGATTAACAAAATGTGATTACATTAATGAAAACTTTAGATGTAGTAAACATATTGATGTATACTATCATTTTATTTATGAGAGAATAGTGAGTGAGGATATTATTATGATTTATTGTCCTTCATATGAAAGAAAGAACAGCTTTGGTTAAAATTTGGCATGTGTTAAATATGATTTCCTATATTCTGAATTGTTAGTTTTAAAATAAAAAAATGACAACTTTATGTTTGAACAAATGTTGAAATTAGGGGAATATGTTAACTTATATAATTTCAACATACAATATATAAATAGGCAATATGAACATCTGTCTGTTACACCAAAAGTTCAACCAAGATGTTTTGACTATGTTATTATATAGTTGGTAAAGAGGTACTCTTTTATACCAAAATGAGAAAAAAGTGATATTTTTTTTATTAGTGTTGGTTATTTTGCTCCCTTCCACATTAAAAACACACACAAGGATAAACTAATTTATCTAATAAGAATAAGGAGTATTGCAGCACTCCACTCCCAAGAAAAGTGGTTAAGTTCGTGTTATTCGTTATCAATATTCAATAGTTAAACAAATTTTAGAGCTAATTTAAAGTAAAAAATTGTATATTTTTTTAAAAACCCTGTTTAAATGAAATATTAATAATTCAAACAAAATAAGGTTTATGAATGGTTGTGTGGCGGTCTCCTAAACTGCACATATTATAATAAAGCACCTATACCTCTACCTTGTCCTGTTTACTGTCTTTCATTTCTTGTTTAAATGTATTACTCCTTTTTCACTGTCACAAGCACACAGAACACTAATATATTATATTAGTTCTATAAACTTTTATTTTTTGTGAGGACTGTGTAACTCTTGAAATTAGACTGATGGCTGATGATAAACTAATCTGACCTAATATTTTTGAACTATGATTGAGTGCTATTAGTGTTTAGTTATTGTCTATCTATCTTTGTTAGTTTTTCTTTTTGTGTTTGTTATTGTAATGGTATAATAAAGGTCAATGGATGCAACGTTTAATTTGTCTTTGAATAAAGATTCTGGGTTATTTTTGAATTCATTATAACTATTATATTCTTCTAATGTGTTCAAAATTCATCCCTTTTTAGAGATGAATAATATTGATATATTCCTTTCGATATATATAGCTGTGATTTTCTTTTATTTTGTCGTTAGGGTAGTTATCAATCGATTGTTTTTTGATAACGCACCTTACCACATCGTTGTTTTTGAAAAAGCACCTAACTCAAAAAAGGCTGACATGGTTAAGTAGCTTCAAGATAAAGGAATCGCATTTGATGGAATAATGCTAAAACCTGAACTTTATGCCCTCATATGGAAATTCAAAGACATGTACAAAAGATATATCAATTTGAAGAGCTTTTGGATAATCACGGCCACAAAGTACATCGACTGCTTCGTTACCACCCCAAATCTAAATCCAATCGAATGTCACGAACAAAATGTAAAACACCATATTAGAATAGAATAGATTGAAGCCATTACAAGACTGATAAATACAAAACAAATACGACGGATTTTTACAAATACATTCCTGCGTGATCCCATATTTAAGGCTAATTGGATCAGAAAATACCTTTGAGACTTGCACTGTTTGTTTTCCATTTCATACATAAGTCTTAAACCAATATAGAGGTAGTTATCTGGTCCTATACATTTTCAAAGTACAAAACAAACAATATAAATCAACAAAATCAAAAGCTTTGAACAGATCAAGAAACTCTCCTCTCTACAACTGTTAAAACAAACTCATTTAAATTGATAACTACATCAATGTTGACATCTCTTTCCAGAAATCATATTGAGTTGGAATCATTTTGGGCCCTTTGAAACGACATGAATAATGGACCTTGGTTGAAGAAATTTTTTATAAACATTATCAATGGTTTAATGAATTCTTATTCATTCATTCAAAACCACTTCATCTCGATTTTTTATTCCCATAACAACTTCAAATACCCATTGTTTAAAACTCTATTTGATATAATATAATTTTTTTTTAAAACTCTTTTTAGTAAAACAACTCCACTAACTCATTGTTCAAAATTTTATTTTATGATATAATATAAACATTTTAAAATGCTGTAAGCTAAACAAATTCACAGAGTCTAGTAGTTAGCACTTTGGTTTCAAAAGTGATAGGTTCCTGGTTCAATCCCTGTGGGGGCTGAAAATTTATGGAATTGTCCCAGCTTTGTGAGTAAAATTGGGAACCTACAATTGGTATCAAACAGTGGTTGAGGTGGCTAGATAATGGCAATTGGAATATTGATGTAGTAACTACACATTACCTAACTGAAAAGCTTACTAGCAGATCAAGGCTCTTCACGGACTGTTACAACATGAAATTTTTAGTTTTTTTAAGTTAACAACCTCACAGAATCATTATTCAAAATGTTATTGTATTTGTAGCTACTGAATATGTTGTTTAAATTAATTGTTTAGATAAATTTACTTACCAAAAAAACTCTTCAAATATATCATCTTCATCAATTTGCATTATTTCCTGGCTCATGTCCAGATTGCTATCTAACCACTTGGTGAAGTCGCCTATGACACCAATATAACCCGTTTTGTCGTAATAAAGAGTTAAACGATTGTGGGATATTTTTGCAAAAGTTTTGGATATCTCTATAATATCCCCTCGTTTGAAAGAGTCACCTACTCCATCCCACAGGGACAAATTTATACGAGCTGTATTATCTGCCACTTTCATTATACGTACCCTGTGGGATTTGCTGACTTGTACTGGTATGCCAGTGTCAATTATTATAACTCTAACTTTTTTATGTTTCGTGCCATTGCGAATGTCTTTGAGCGGAGTTGGAACTATCATTTATGCTGGTAATCTGAAACAAACAAATGCAATTTTAATTCAAATTTCTTTGTATATACAAATTTTGAGTCTTTATAACAAAACATTTTCAACATAAATAAGCTGTAACTGAATAACCTAATATTTTCTATTTATTATTAATTGAGGTTATATGAACTACAACGGAAATACGTTGTATGGGAAATGATTTTTTTTGTTTTTGTCATACAGTAGTACGTAATAAAAATGTCTAAGCACTGTCCTAATAAATCTAATATCAACAAGCTATGTTGATCAAACTTTGGTGTAACGCGGAATGTGTTTTAATTACAAGTTGATCCGATTTCTAGACATGACATCTATTCAGACAGTTTGAATAGTTCAATTTTACATGTTTACCTTCTCACTTATATGTAGAGAGACATATATTTAATGTTCACACAATCAATTTCGTTTTTGTAGTTATTTTTATGTGATGCATGGGCTATGTGGTCTACTACCAAAATGAATATGTCCAAATATTGTCAATATTTTTTGTATTTGTATAATATTTTTAATAATTCAAAATTTGATATCAAAAATAATAATAATAATAATAATAGTAAAGGATGTGTAAATATAGTACAAACTGTACGCAATTAATATATATTACGTTTATTTCATATAAGTTGACACACGCCAACGAAGTGGAAATATAAAATTTTGAAAAATTTCAAAAATAAATCCAATTTTGGGAAAATAAAGTATTTTTGAAAACAATAAAGAAATATAAGATTAATTTCGTTTGAATAATAACACAAAAACAAAAATAAAAGAGTTGATGAAAAAGTGCAACTTTGCTAACGTAATAAAAGTGGAATAAAAAATTAATTGAAAGTTGTTTGCTATAATACACCTTAGTGTGACAACTAAAAATGATAAGAAGTTCAAATCCTAAAATAAAGGTTTAAAAGAATTAATAAACATATTATGTCCATCCCAGTCAATTAATTAACAACAAATTGTGAAAAAAAATGTGTGTAAAAAAGATTGTTCTGAATAACGAATAAAAATTCTGTTGTGGCTACTGGACTCAAATACAGTGTGTTTAGTTTAAAATCAATACTTTGCAATACATTTTTGATGAAATCAAAACATTCTAAAAGAATGCCAGTGAAGTCAAAATATAATGAAACGAAATTAAATTAAATTCAATTAAAAATTAAAATCAGTAAATGGAGCTAGTGGTGGTTTTTCAGTCAAAGTGGAACAGTGGCAATTTTGAATAAATTCAATTAATCCAATGATAATCTGAAAGGATACACAGATTTTGATTAACCATTCATTGGAATCACAGTAAATAAATAATTTTATAGGGATGTTTTTAATTTCCAAAAGTAATTTATTAAAAAGACTTAAACCTAAAACATTAAAATTTGTTTGTGTCAAACTTAATCTACTATACAGAACCTCTATAATGTAACTATTCCTAATATTGTATGTTTAAACTTGTGACCTATATTTAATATCAAACTGATTTACATTAAATAAATTTATTACAGTCATAATTTATAACTTAACAAATATAGGTCTACAATTTTCTGTATTACTAGCATAACTTATTAATCTAACAACGTTTTTTTAAAGTTTTATTAAAATGTCAATTCTGAAACCACTTTGAAATAAAGCAAAATATTTATTCCTAATATGTGGTAGTTGATGCCTATGATTCCTAATCAAGAACACAGTCTTTTCCAGTTTCTTTACTAAATCTGTGACGTGATACTGCCATGAAAGACTATTATCTATGTTGATACTAAAGAGCTTAAATTTATCTTTAGGATTTCATTTTGTGGGGAAAGTAATTAATTCAGTTCATTTAAAAACATATTATTTGTATTGAACCATAACTTTGCTTCTTAGTGTGTACTCTTTCAAATATTATTTAACTGCTCCAAATCATTATGACTATTTAGAATTGTAATGGCATCAGCAAAGTAAAATATAGTACATAATTAATCATTGATAAACACCAGAAGCAAAACAGATCCAATATAGAGCCATAAATTTGGCCTAGAATAAAAGCCCGTTACTCCTAAATTTCATAACGATATTTGTACTTGTGTAACAATCACACAAACAATTATACAGGTGAAACAGGACTTTACTTCACTTCTTCAAAAAGTAAATACCATTCACTATGTAATTACCACATACTGTCATCCATAAGATAGCATGTTACACTGTAAAAGTAGAAATACAATGAGCTATACAATGAGCTGTTTCAAGTTGTGGAAATAGTTAAAGATTTTCAAGTACTGGTTGAAGATTTTCTTAAATTTTGTGGTCATTTGTCTGCTAATTATGTCTTCATAGTTTTTATCTATTAAGAGAGAAATGTATGTCCTTTATGGATGACTAAAAAATATATTGTACTTTAGTCGAATCCACATATTATCATTATAGTTTAGAATGTAGGGATGGCTTTTACTTTTAAAATGTATTACAGCAGAAACATCTTACGGACGGACAATGAAACAAGATATCCCCCGGGTTGTTTTAAGTTTTTGGATACATTTCATTTAATGTGTAAAGTATAAACGGAGAGTTTGGAAACAAGCTTTAACCTCAGAACTGCTTATGTTTTTCATATGTTGGAGAGCCCAAAACAGGCTGTGGTTTAGGTTTTTCTACAACTGTTCATTGAGAAATGTTAATTTAATTTTCCATATGTTACAGATTGTGCATTATATAAATTCAAAGAATGTGTATTAATATAGTATCTCTACATAAGAAATACAAACTTTCTTTGTAATATATAGGTTAATTGTGTAAATTTTATTCGCTAACTTAAAAGCAAAACCTATTAAGAGAATGACATTCATTGTGGATGTTGTTAGATCTATGGTCATAAATCAGCTGATTCTAAAGCTGGAGTAGCTGCACTAGGATCTGACAGTCCAGCTCATAAACTTACTCTTCTTTCTAGATGCCAAGAAAGGATCTGTGCAGTATGCACTCACATAAACTCGAGGTCAGCAATATCTGGTGTCCAGGCTGACACTGTGGTGTTATCCTGAATGTTGTCACAAGTTAGAATACTACTCCAGAAGCAAATATGGAATGAAAAGAAAATTGCTACCAGTGTTAAAGAATACGAATAAACTCTCAGGGCTCATTATAATGAATATGGGTGTGGCAAAACCTAACAATCCTATACCTAGATTTACACTTTTTTAATGTAGTATTGGGTTAGATTTCTACTTTCATGTATCTTTATTAGGTCTCTCTTGATCAATTCTTGTTCTTTTCTGACCCTGGTGCTATTAGAGTATTCAAAAGCTAGGTGTCTTAAATTTTTCTTTTTTTTAAAGTGATGTTGAGCGAGAAGTGTTTTACCTCTAAACAACAAGAAAGAAAGGAAAAACTCTGAATGAAGAGTACATACGACATTTTTCATATTTCTTTTTCATATTTTATTTATTTATTTTATTTTTTTTACTTTACATTTTCAATTTTTAGGATTTGAGACCAATTTTGCAATTTTATTAAATTTTTTTATCATCAATAAACGTTCACTTTATATGAGATATTTTCAGTAATGAATATTATAATTCATTGCATGTGTACAACTATTGTCCACTTGTACAATTTTTTTTCATGTAGCAAAACCACTTATATTAGAAAACACATTATAAACTCTTTAGATTATTGAAAAGAACATTACATTTTGCTACATTTTTATATATTAGAATTTTGAAAATTTCAATACAACTATTGGCTACATAGATCAAAAGCTAGACAAACTTTAATTAGGGGAAAATAAATATTAATTTTTAGTTATGTGTTTCAGGTAAGATCAGTAGGTAGGGTATTTATAAAGAGTTATTTATCCTGCCTTAGGTAAATATCCAAATTAGGGTAGCTTAAATTAGTGAAATCGAACCCAACCAACTTTTCGGTATTTTTAAACATAATCTCTCTACATTATTACAAAACTTATTTTTAGTAATATATGCCAGGTAACATAGGTAAGTAGGATATTTATAAAGAGATGTTTACTCCTTCCTTAGGTAAACAACCAAATTACGTAACCTAAATTAATGAAATCAAATATAACTTACGTTTAAATATTATGAAACTTATAAAATTTATATTGATAGGAATACTAACCTAATTATTATTAATAAGTGCCAGGTAAGTCACCAACCAACCTAATACCTTAACCTTAGGTATTAGGTTTTTGTATTTTAGGGCATTTAAAAAGAGGTATTTACCAATGTCTTAGGTAAATATCCAAATTAGGTATCCTAACTTAGTGAAATCAAACCTAACTAAATTTTCGGTATTTTGAAATTTAATCTGTCTACATTGTTACTAACCTAATTCTTAGTAATGTGTGACAGGTTAGATTAGTAAGTGGAGTATTTATACAGAGGTGTTTACCCCTGCCTTAGGTAAAAATCCAAACATCCAACTGACGTTTCAATATTTTGAAACTTATCTTATTTATATTGATACTAACCTAATATTTAGTAATGTGTGCCGAGTAAAATCAGTTGGTAGGGTATTTATAAACAGGTATTCACCCCTGTCTTAGGTAAATATCCAAATTAGGTAGCTTAAATTTGTGAAATCAAATCTAACTAATGTTTCAGTATTTTGAAACTTATCATATTTATATTGTTACTAACCTAGTTTTTAGTAATGCTTGTGAAGTAAGATCACTAAGTAGTTTATTTAAAAATAGGTGTTTACTCCTGCCTTAGGTAAACATCCAAATTAGGTAGCCTAAATCAAATATAACTAACGTTTCAATATCATGAAACTTATAATATTTATATCGTTAGGCCAACTAATATAGTTTTAATAATTGTATTTAAGGTAAGATGAGTTTTTAGGCATTTACAATGAGGCAATCTTAGGTAAATATCCAAATTAGGTGTCTACTCTAAATTAGTGAAATCAAACCTAAATAAATTTTCGAAATTTTGAAACCTATCCTGTCTACATGGTTACTATCAAAATTTTTATTAATGTGTGCCAGGTGATATGATAAGAAGGGTATTTAAAAAGAGGTGTTTACTCATGCCTTAGGTAAACATCCAAATCATGTAGCATAAATTAATAATATTAAAAATTACTAACGTTTCAATGTTATGAAACTTATAATATTTATATTGTTAGACCTACTAATATAATTTTTAGTAATGTGTGAAAGGTAAGATCCGTTTTTAGGGAATTTATAAAGGGTATTTAACCCCAATCTTAGGTAAATATACAAAATTGGTAACCTACATTAGTGAAATCAAACCAAAATAACTTCTCTGAATGTTTAAACTTATCCTTTCTTAATTGTTACTAACCTAGTTTTTAGTAACGTATGCCAAGTAAGATCACTAAGTAGTTTATTTAAAAAGAGGTGTTTACTCCTGCTTTAGATAAACATCCAAATTAGGTAGCCTAAATTATTTAAAATCAAACCCAACTAACGTTTCGGTATTTTAAACCTAAACCGTCAACATTGTTACTAACCTAATATTTAGTAATGTGTGCCAAGGAAGATTAGTAAGTAGGGTATTAAAAAAATCGAACTAACGTTTCAATATTTTGATAATTATCCTATTTATTTTGTTAAAACCAAAGTTTTAGAAATGTGTGCCTGGTAAGATCAGTTGGTAGGTCATTTGTAAACAAGTATTCACCCCTGCTTTAGGTAAATATCAAAATTAGCTAGCTTCAATTAATTAGTGAAATCAAAAACCTAACTAACTTTTCATTATTTTGAAACCTAACCTGTCTACAATGTTATTACCCTAATTTTAAGTAATGTGTGCCAGGTAAGATTAGTTGGTAAGGTATTTATAAAGAGGTGTTTATCCCAATTAGGTAGCCTAAATTAGTGAGATTAAACTAAATAACTATTCGGTATTTTGAAACCTAACTAGTCTACATTGTTACTAATTTAATTTTTAGTAATATATGCCAGGTAACATAACTTAAGTAGAGTACTTATAAAAGTGTATTTACCCTTGCCTTAGGTAAATATCCAAATTAAGAGGCCTAAATGAGTGAAATCAATAGTAACTAACCTTTCAATATTTTGAAAAATATCCTATTTATGTTGTTACCAACCTAATTTTTAATAATATGTACCAGGTAAGAATCAGTAAGTATAATATTTATAAAGAGGTATATTACCCCTGCCTTAGGTAAATATCCAACTTAGGTAGCCTAAATTAGTGAAATCATACCTAACTAACTTTTCGGTATTTATGACACTAAATATTCCTTATTTAAAACAAAACAAAATAATGATAATTATTTAAAACTACATAACAACCTTGCTATTTATTTAATTAAAAATTGATTTGTAGTAAAATACCAAAACAACATATTATATGTATATCTTTCATTAAAAAATATTTTACATCACTAAATATGTTCCGCATTTCCACTAATCTAACCTAACCAAACAAAGAGAGTTGCCAATATGAGTTATTTTAGAAAGATATTTTGATAACAATGAAATACTTCATTTTATGTTTTTACATCAGATTGGATTCATTAAACAATGCAAAATCCGAATTGTATTATGTAGAAGGTTATTAATGAATTCGTCTTTAATAGAATCAACACATTTTAAAAACTAAACCGTAATCAAACAAAAGCTACTTACTTCTATCACTCAACATTTAATGACTCTTCGCTTTATGAAAAAAGAAGAAAGGAAGATAAAATAAAGACTCCTATCCTTTGAATACTCTAATAGCGCCAAGAGTTGGTTAAAAGAGACTGGTTATATAATACAAGACTACAAGGACTAAAAGGTGTAGATCCAGCTAGACTTCTCGGGTTTGCCAAGGAAGTAGGCTACTCATCAAAGTTACCCTGAAGGTAATAGTTATTGTGGTTTTATAGTTATTTGATAATGATGGATTGTTCGTATTATTAATAAGAACATTAGTCATATATTGTGTGTATAAAATACAAGACGTTTTGAGAGTATAAATCAACTCTCGAGATCAAGTGTGAAACTAGAACATAAAAGAGAAAGGGAAGAAAAACCAATATAGCCTAGTAGCCTAGTGTTATGTTCTTGTTCATAGTTCATAATTAATTAAATAAATACACATATATAAGAAGTAGGCTAGGATACTTATGAGTTTAAAATTGTAAGACACGTCTACATAGGTTGTAGATAACTTCTATACTAACTGTCTGCACATAGCAACCAAGACCCGTTTCTACAATATTTACTTTAAATAACACCTAGGGACATGTTGAAAACTGAACCTAAATCTATAACCTAAAAAAACTCAATATTTTGACTGCTATGGCCTAGGCTTGAGTATTTTATTAGGTTTAGTTTCCAACATGGCCCTAGACTACTACTATGCTATGTTGGTGTTTTCTCTATAATGTTCTAGGTTTTACACTTGAAAAGTAGAGTTGATTTATAATCTTGAAGTATACATATATTATATATATATGTTCCCGCAATACATAAAATCCAGGCATTCTATAGAATACCTATAGTCTACATTTTGTAAAATGCCTACGGTTCTTCTGGCAAATTATTAAAGAAACCGATTTGCTCAGAAATTATTTATTTACAATATAAAAAGGAGGAAATAGGCTTCGTGTGTACTAAATATTTACTGAAGTAAAACTCTACTAAATATTTACCTGTATTCAAAACTCGGTAAATGTGGAGAGAAGTTGTCCCAACGATTTAAATGTCAAATCTCGGCAATTTACCTTTAAAATAGCGTTTTTAACATCATTTCGATACTTATTAAATACGTTTACCACTTTTTATCTTTCACAATTCATTATTTCTATTCTAAATCAGCTACATGACCTATAGGCTAGTTCTTTTACTAGATCTGGGTTTCAGAGACCTAGTTATCCGGAATCTTATATCATAGAAGCGTAGTAAGTGCTCATGCGTCCTACGAGTGAATTCAATTTGGCTACCCGATTGAATATGTTAAAATTTGTCAATTTCATAGATTGTTAAGTAAATAATGAATTGTGAGAGATAAAAAACCACTAGATTTGTTCAATAAATTCTATTTTATTCAAAAACGCGATTTTTAAGCGGAATTACCGAAATTTTGTATTGAAATCGATCAGACAACTTCTCTTCATATTTACCCAAAACTCTACCTGAAGTGCAGCAGCTATTCTATAAAATGCCTAGACAAAGCATGAAATACGCTTGATTTCACACTTTACCTAATGCCAACTTTAGGAAATTTATAAAGGCCTAATGCCTAAACAACGTATGCAATTCCTTATTTAATATATTACCGGTATATATGTAACATAGTAAAATATGTTAGGAATCCAGTGTTTTCTTTGTTAGCCTAAATAGTTAGCACCTAATCAGTAGGCCTAACAAACAGTAAAATATAAACTAGCCTACATTAAATATTCGCGAAACAATTCAAAGTGTTTATTACAAACACTAAAAACATGTTTATGGAATTAGGTTTTGAAAACAATATAAACTTTTTAGCTCATATACAGAACAACTGAAAGACAAAATAAACGTAAGATTGCTCTAACCTATCTTAAACTTTAATTGAAATACTTTCCACCATTACACTAAATTATACGACAAGATAATTGTTTTATACATATAATTAGTGTAATAGACTTACATAACATATATACATATAACCAAACCAATTAACAAAATTACTTTTTTTTTACTTACCTAGTCAAGTTCGTCCGTAGCGTGTTCTATAAATTAGTTTAATTCTGCCAATTTTAATGAACATATATTTAACATCTATGGTCACATCAAGATGGAAGAATAGATTTCATCTTCGCACATGTGAATTGGAGCTTAAATGACGTAACCAATATAATATAGGCTACATAAGCTTATACTACAACATATATATATTAAATACAGCAAAAAATATTTTAATAACTTTTTGTAGCCTACATTGATTGATAAGCTGGTTTATATGTATAACATTTATTATTATTATTATTTTATGGAGGAAGTGAATTATATTCCTGAGAAACTTCAGGGAGATCTAAATTAATCCAGCCAGTTCATTTAGAAGTGTTGTATAATTATGATTTGTTCATATTATTAGGGTAATTTATTGAATAGGCCTAGCCTCAAAATGATGAAAAATGTCCAAAATAACACAGACAGATAGCTTGTATTATTTTCGTGAAGATTATAATTTAATTTGAAAGATTATTGTTTCCTGGAATTCCCGAACGAACCAAGTATCAAGATTCTTGTTTGCTTCGGTATCTCACACTTCAACTTATTTGCTGTTCTTGGTTAGGGTTGCCACAAGTCCTGAAAATCGGGATTGTCCTAATTTCAGTAAGAGAAAACTTTTCACGCCCGAAACCAATGAAAACACTATAATGTCCCGAAATGGATGTTTTATATGGTATATTAAAAAAAAACTTAAATGTATAGATTTTTTACAGCCAAGGTAATTGTATTTTTATTTTATGTTATTCCAAGAGCGGATAAAATATAATAAAAAATAAAATATCAAACCCTGATCTCTTAAAAATAGGGATGTGCCATGCTGTTGTTTCCCAGTAACTGATGTGTAGGCATCAGTTGCAGTTGTACATCAGTTTAATTAATCAGATGCGAAACATTAGTTTGTTGACTGGCTGGCTCTCTTTTTTGATTCTTTTGAGATCAAACCCAGGTACCTCTTCCACACAAGGTGAAAGCTCCAGCTACTTCACCAACAGAGAGCCCACTACATAAGTAAGACAAATTATCAATAATCTTTTAATCCTCAAGTTTTTAATTTATTTTAATGAACTGTTTGAGATGTCTATAAAACATTTTGTAAAATGGTTTATACTGTTAGTTTGTAGTATAGAGTACTATAAAGTTATAATAATAATTACGTATATCTGTTAGGATCTACATAATTAGTTATAGTGCAATCTTCAGCCAATTCTAGCATTATCTTATTATTAAAATTGAATAAGTTAGTAAACCATCAAAGTATATAACTCGGGAGGCGGAGCCTGGTGGTAGGGGGCGTGGCAAAGCTGCACATATAGACGAGTCCCCATATAGAAAGAGGAGCACTTTTCCCTATCGCCGTAATGTTAACTAATGTACCTTTTTCTCAGCAACTATGATAGATAACTCAATTCTGTTTTTTCTCTCTTATATATTGAATCATTTTATACTTGTGGAATCACTATACTTTGTCAAGTTCATGTTGGCGGGTGGGCCCGGGACTACCTGAGGCCACCCTTATAATCCCTCGCCGCGTCCTTCTGAGCTGTCAGCTGCCTAGGCGATGAATCACCTACTGGCTGTGTTTATACAAAGGTACACTTTCTTAACAGAATAATAATTTAACATGTTTAAAAGTATATTTGAAATCTAATAAAAAAGTTATGAAAAATGATACCAAACTCGACCTAGGTATTAGAACATTTATTACGAACTTTATTAATAATTGTTTACATTGTGACTGCGACTATTTATTTAGACAATTTAGAAGGCAAGTTTTAAGTTGTAATGGATATAAAAAGCTTTACTTAGTTCAGACCGCTGTAGGTTTAATGGATAATAAACTATTGTATTTGTATTGTTGTGTAGGATTTGTATTGAATAGTATTATATTCCATTGTATATAGCATATTGTGTATATAACTTTTTCTCCGATTGTTATTGTAATTTGTATTAAATACATTATATCTCAGTAAAAGATTTACTATTTTTAACAAATTCTACAGTCAATTTACTTTTACCCAAACAGTCCCCAAGTAAATAGACCAGAAGATGGGCTGGAGGTCAAAATAACAGTCATCGTACATTGCCAACTGGTTTTAAATTTACTAATGGATTGGTTTACCTTCGTTAGAAGGGATCCTACATTCTTTAATGTTCGCTTTGGGTGTTCTTGTCATTACCGTGTAGTTGGTTTTATTCATTATAACTAAATATAAATGGGGGATTAACAGAACTAGATGTCTGTAGTTACTTGGAAGGGACAAAGGTTTAAGACGATCCCCAGGTCCTTAAGGATTTGATAGGAATTATAAATGTTAAGGGTGAACCTGAAAACACATAACAATTTCTTTTTACTTTCTCATATTTATACTTAGTATAGAGAATGCTTTATGATTGATTGATTTTTTTCATACATGTCCCTTTTGAGGTTCCTTGAGTCCAAAGTATTGTTTACAGAATCATGACTGTCTGTCTAATGTGGGGTGTTTATTTGTGACATATTTTATTATAAATTGATATGTGGCCATATCTCGGACGGTACGTTTTTTGATTTTTTGGAAAACTCAAAATTTTTATCTTTTATTCAGAATAGCTTCTATTGTCTCAAAATTAGGTTAACCATTTTCATCAAATTTTTCTCACTTGTATGTATCTCAAATAAAAGTATTGGTCGTCATCTCTCGCCAATAGCTTGTCGTGAGTTATTGGTAAAAACAAAACAAAAACAAGGCATGAGGCTATTATTAATTTATAATTGGTAATCTATTGTTGCATGGGCGGATCTAGGGTGAGTGTTTTAGTATTCAACTGGACTTTAGCTAAAGTAGTACGTTATTCTAAATGTAAAGTTCCTGCATCAAATGGTAACCAATCGTTATAAACTATCGAACTGACACTTTTGGTTACCATTCATTTTGAATTGATTTTGGGAATTGGTGAGTGGAAAGTTTTTGAACCATTTAGATTGCCTATATCGCCTATGTTAGCTATAATGTCTGTTTTGCATGTATTGCCAATACTGAATATCATTATTTGTATTAAACAAAAACGATGACGAACAAATACAAATTATTAATTTAAAAATATTTATTTTGAACTCTTTTTGTTACCAAATTAATGGAAAGTTGGGCATCGTAGCTTGTAATTTTTCATTTAAAGTTATGGAATTTGTCAACACTGCTTTTTTTAACAAAGAGCGTAAACGTAATTGCTCAGAATGACTTAATTAGACTCAGATTTCTTCAGTAATTACAGAAACAACACGCCGACATTATTTACAGTTATTTACAAACTGCTTTATAAGATTCTACAAACAGAGTTTGTTCACATTTATTACGAATAGATTTGAATACGAGGATAAAACTAATTTGGCAATTCGTGAGTGGTTTTCTTTACCAAAACTAAATTGCTCACTGAAATACACATTGTACACAGTAACTATTATTCTTTACTCTACACATAACTTTCTATATACTCCACGACATTGTTGTTGAAACGCGTTTGATTAGTAAACGTAATTTTTATGAGATCTTGTGTTCGAGTTTTATTCTATCTAATATTATTTCACAAGTCAAGCTCAATATTTATTTAGAAAGTTATGTGTTAGGTAAAAAATTGATTTTTACTTTTTGTGGATATAACCGGTTTGAAGTCCACCGTGCCCCAAAAAAGTGGTTTTTGGAATGATGTCTGTCTGTTTGTCCGTCTGTCAAATTTCGGTAACTTTGCACATTGAGCCAGACCTCAGCATTTTTCTTTTTTATATATTGGCCATGGGGCGGATATAAAATAAGTAATAATTCAAAATCGACTCTACAGATTTCAATATAATTTATATGAAATTTGAATATCGATGTAATTAAATGGAAGAGATGATCCAAACATATAAACTTCGCCACATTAATAATGTGATTATTGTTATTATTATTATTATTATCATTATTATTACTAATCACACAAATTATCAATATAGTAATTAAAACAGTGTTACAGGTTCAGGAATAATTGGCAAAAAAACAAAAATGAAACAAGAAAGACTGGTCATAATTAAAAGCTAGATTATAATAAATAAGATTTACTGTAAAAACACGTTTATGTCACAAGCGAAGCGAGCTTAGAACTGATTTGAATATTCTAGTCGGAAAATATCCTTTTTTACAAAATTCATAGAGAATATGTCATATTTATATTTTACACTTTCCTGTAAATGTTGAGAGTTTTGTGTCAATTTTTGATAATCCCTTCCGTTTTTTTGAGCAAACGACATATCTCAGAAAATACTTTTTTAAAGAAAAATTTCTAAGACCAAAAATTTCATTTTTATTGATTTATATTTAAAAACATTCTAAAGTTTAATTTTCAGTCTTTGTATATAAACCAAGTTATTATTTATATCAAGGACAACATTATAGAACGATATTCTTCTTCAGATTTTGTCAAGGGGTATTTACAAAATTATTCCTACAGTTAAATTTTCACTTTATTCATCCCTGATGATTTAACTAGAACAAAAATAATCCATCCAAATTGTATCCATAAATTCCGAACAGCCTATATAATCTAGAGCCAATAACTTCGTCATCTTTTCAGTCGCATTAAATATTAAGGTTATTGTGATCAAAGGTAACACACAGATCAAATTTCTATAAAGGACTGCCTACATAATCCCTTATCTCTTCAATCTACAAGTAAGCTTCACTCGTCAACAGAAAACAGCTATTGTAAGAGGTTATGTTATCTATAATTCATTAATACATTGTGATCTGGTGTATATGGAGGGAATCAAATGTATGTAATTTGGGTTTAGTTTATGAAAGATATTTAATATGTTATTATAATAATATTTAATAATGTCTGTTGTGTATATTTATTATTGTTTAGCTTATTTTGCTGTTCTTAATTAACGTTTTCCACGTAAGTAGTGGATGGACATTTCTTGATTGTTCAAGGTATACTTTTACCTTGATTTATTTGTTTATCAAGTACACATATACATATTATTATATAAATTTTAAGCTTACTATTTTATAATTTAATTTTTTTTTAAAGATTTTTTTTAAATTGTCTTTGGTAGTATTCTATCTGACACTGACATCTCATAAGTCCTTGTTGTTTTGGAATTATATATGTCTCTATGTGTTGTCAGATAAATACTCGTAACTGTTGTGCTAATTTCTATGAAATTTTGTCTGTGTTCATAAATACAGAGAGGAGTTTTTTTATTTTTATTATTCTATAAAATATATCTGAATATTTTAAATTTCTCACAATCGGTCATTTTGATTTTTTATCAAATTTTACGAAAATGAAGCTCACAAACCTTATTTTGACCAGACACAAAACATATTATGCAATTTACAATGAAACATTTTAAATACAATGTAAGATAAATAGATATTGTACTAGACGTTTTGTGTACTAGATCATTCTGTCGTTTTGTGTTCTTAAAGTATCCACCCTGGTGTTGACACGTTATTTCAAAGTTACGTTTTAACAATAGTCTGAGACTTGTTTAAATTTTGGGAGCAACTGCAAAAAAAACAAAAAACAAAAACATACATACAAAAACACAAAATTATTTCATTTATCAAAAATTAGCTTTACAAATGTGAAGTGTGATTGTTAATGGCTCCAACACATTTGAAAAATTCCAAATAAAATATATTACTGTACAAAAATATATGTGGGGGGGATAAAATGAGCTTTGACCGCCTACAATAAAAAATCTATTTAGATCAAATATGCCGAGAAAGCATTTTTCTTGCACAGGCTAAGCTAGCTTTGAGCATATTTAAGATTTAATTTATTAAGTTCATAATAACAACTTTCGATTTGACTTTTTTTGAAAATTTGAAGTTTTTTTTCCTTTTTTATTTGGTTTTATGGATGGGTCAGTGGTAACACTTTACAATGTCTTTTCCATGTTCATTTTATATCAAAATTAAATAAATATATAAATTACGATTATCGAAAATTACTAACAAAACAAAGACATAAAAGTTGTTTTTAAATCTTTATTTTCACATAATTTACACTAGCAATTTCATCAAAATGCTATTGAAAGATGAAAATTAATGACGCGAAATCGTGTGCAAAATTGAAATTCAATAAATGTTAAGATTTAGGAACAACAATAAAATTGTCAAAAAACCAGAATTAACATCAAAAGCTCCATCAAGAAGCTGTTATCTCGGAAGGAAAGAAAGATTAAACCCAATTTAAATATATAAATAATTTTTCAATGGTTCGTTTTCAATTTTAGATTAACAACTACCGCACTGATATTTTGGTAAGGATTAGTTTTGTTAGTTTTTATTTTGAATGGGTGAGTGAGAAAGTTTGTGCAATATTTTTTCCCGGTTTATGTGATAATTTAATGAATTTAGAATGTTTGTAAAACTATTTAAACATTTTTCAGTTTTTAACATTTTACAAAAACTAGAGCACTATTGAAATGTTATCGTTTTATATTTTATCAACTCACAGGTGTAAGTTTTTTGATGGAACTCTAATTTTTGTAGGCCTACAGAATCGTTGGAAGAAAGCAGTATGCCGAAATACGAGAGTGTTAAAACCGCAGCAATAAATTGAAGAAATGCGGCCATTACTTTCTAAAGGGAGTATTAATAGTGTAATAACAAAGGCCTTATAGCTCCAAGTTGTATATAATATGAAGATTTATTTGATGTATCCTAACTTTAAATGTTGGCAGAATATTATTCTTGCCAAATATTCAGCGGTTTTAAAGCACTTAAATGTTACTGTTTAGTTTTTTTAGACTACACAAAACTGATAGAATGGTACATGATTTCTTTCACACAGTGATGGAGCACAATAGATGTAGATTTTTTGAGGCTATATCCGTGCTGAGTTCATTGAGTAAAAGAAAAAGTGTTTTTGAATGATGTCTTTACAGCCACATTCCGTCTTTTACTCAAATTTCGTTAGTGGCCTTATTGTGGTCATATTTCGGGAATTTTTTTATCATTTTTTTAAGTTATTTATTTTATATAAAAATATACAAACAAAATGATGATCTTATTCTCCGCTATTTTATGAACAGTATGCTTTAGTTCATCCCCGTAAAAAAAAAGTTACAGTTTCATAGCAATGCAAACACCTTTTAAAAATCCACAAATTTCGACTGAGACAAAGTTATCGATTTTGTCTACACTTTTATAATTGAAAGCGCAATAACATTTAACACAATAGACTGATTTCAGTGAAACAAACATTATAAATATATAATGAAAAGTTTGTTATATTTTTCCTTGTTTTCTTTAAACCATTATAAAGAATTGCAATTTTCAAAAAAGGAAAAAAGTGCCACGGTTTATGGTCGTTTTTTTTTTTCCCTTCTCCCACACAAATACTTTTTACTCCGATTGCTATCAACTACAACTTTTTTTAAATATTTATTTATAAAAGAAAATCTTAATGTGAATTTGAGGCAATTTCCACAAATACTTTTAACCCTAGTGGCTCAAAATTGTGCGATGAAGTGGTTTTTCATATGTATACAACCCCCACTCTTGGAACGATTTTAATCAAATTTTATTATTGGTCATATCTAGGAATTTTTCTCATTATTTTATAAATCAAAATTCGGGTTTAGATATTATGAGGAAAATACACAAAAATAAAATTTTTACAAAACAATACTTTTTGGCAGTGTGTTGATGGTAAATAAAAAAAAGACATAGTTGTTATAAAATACATAATTTAATCAAATCTATATTATTGAATTTGTTCCAATTAACTCGTACATTTTGAGATATTGAGCCGTTTCCAATTTTTCAAACAACCTGTTTATGAAGAAGCTTCCGCAAGCTAAGCTTATATCTTTGACTCTGTACTGCCGAATCCCGTAATTATATGAATATCACATTTTCTTGGGAGATCAGGGTTACCAATTACATTTTTGACAATAACTTAAACATCGTAGAGAGTTGGGGTTGGTACCATTACGTGAGGAATTGAAATCTGGAATTTGTATTAATTTAGTGAAATACAATTTTAACAACACACATGAAATATGAACATAAATAGTTTAATATGGTCGACATTTTGAAATAGTTATTTTCTTAATTTCAATAGGGTTCTATATTGGCACACTATTGTCACCTATACCAAATTACATATATATTATTTTTTATAATATTAGAAACTATAACCTTATTTGGTTCCGTCTTAGACGCGTTTCAGAGTAGGAACTCCATCTTTAGTAATCACTCGATAGATGTTGATAAAACGTTAATACAATTACAGGTAACATAACACAAAACTATACACACATTGTTTGTTTATTTTATTACAATTAGTGTGTACTGATACATGTTCCGTGGGACACACATAAAGATGTAGTTCCGACTGTGAAACCCATCTAAGACAAAAGTGGGAACCAGTTTCTTATATTACAAGATATTATATTCCTATATCAACTTGAACACATAAAATTAATTATCCCTATCATGGTTAAGTACAGACAACGACGAAGGACGGACGGAATGTCGAAAATCACTTTTTCATTTTTCTGAGCCCAGGAAAGGTGAAGAGCAGTGAAAAACTGAAGTCTACATTTGTTGCGATTATCAAACCCACTCTGTATTTTGTATACTGTGTAAATATTGTGAGGTCACTTGTAATAATTGTGCTTTTTCTTATGTAAGAAATCAATTGTCAAAATATGTAAATTTTAAATCTCTCCTATACCTACACACCTGCACTTTGAGGGTCCTGTGATCGTAACTTCACTTCTAAAAAATAGCCAATAAATAAATACCATAAAATATAATTTTAATTCCCCTTTCAAAATTGTACCGACAAAGGGTATGAGATACGAAATATGCATAAGAACATTTGTGCTGTGTTATATGACTTGTAAAATGTTACATCAAATAATTTTAAACTTTGTTTTTTCCATTTTGAGGACCAAATATTTGTATTAAAAAAAGTCATAAAATACTGAGTATATTATACTATATTATACAGATACTACAGGACACAAATTTCTTTTCCTGCCTTTTTGTGTTGTTTACAAACTTAACTTTGACAATAATATTTACAGGTCACCAGTTATACACATTGAGCTATTGTATTTTATAGATACAAAATGAACTACCAAAACATTGATTTTTATTTTGGAATCATTTAAACAAATTTTATTTTTATTTAACTTATTGAGAATAAATCAGGGTAAATATGGATTGTAGCATACGTGTTAAATATTTGTATCTGTTTTGTGAAATCGTTAAATACATACTTTATTATGTACAATTCACATCCTACTGATTATGGCATGTGTCCCAACCCCATTTTCAATTCACCAATTACATTATTTATGTTCGAAAATAACAATTTAATCCTGCTTTGGTTATGTTAGTACAAGCGATGACGTCAATCTGTGAGCCCTTCATTTTGATGTTGTAATCTCTCTCTCTCTCTCTCTCTCTCTCTCTCTCTCTCTCTCTCTCTCTCTCTCTCTCTCTCTCTCTCTCTCTCTCTCTCTCTCTCTCTCTTTACAACATACCTGACCTTCACGTAAATAACTTTCCTACGCCTAAACATTCATTAAAACCCATTTATATTTCAAATCTACTGACTGTTATTGCAGTCAAACAACGTAATATCTATGAGGCATGTCACTTACATGCAAAAATCCACTTACAGCAAAGTACAATCCGTACTTGCATAATTATTATTTTCTTACAAAAATAATATATTGGGTGTATTGAAAATAGGGGTTGGGGACACATGCCATAATCAGTAGGATGTGAATTGTACATAATTAGGTACGTATTTAACGATTTCACAAAACAGAAGCAAATATTCCACACGTATGCTACAATCCATATCTCTAACATCAGTAACAGATTCAAACATTCTTACAAGTCCAACAAACCAAAAAATTTTTTATAAAATTAATATTTTTTTTGAGATTTGAAACTTTAAAAATATTGGTTTTAACACATCCCAAAACTTTAAAGCTTAGAAAATGTAAAAACATTAATTTTATTGAATATTGTCAAAATAAATTTCTCATTTAAATATATATATTAAAAAATATATATATTTAAACAAATTATTATATTATATAAATTGTAGTTAAAAAAATCTTTGATCCTCCATTTTGAAAAAAAAGAAATTTTCACTGGGTTTAAATTTTGTATTGAGGTAAATAAAAACATAACAAATTGTAATAACAGTGTCTTATTGTCTTATAGTACAAAAGTCTTAATAACAATAATAATACATATTAAATTATTTTGTACATTTCACTAAATATTAATAAATAATTATACTTTATAAAGCTCATTTTATATATCACAGTCGTTTTCTTAAATCTAAAATAAATATACACTACAAACATTACACATTTACACAAATCTTTGGTAAATTACATAAATAATACAATAAATTAAACACAAAAATGAAAAGATAACTAGGTTTAGTTTTTGTAATTAATCAATTTTTTTTTTAACCGAAAATAAAAGAAGATTTTATTTATATACTATTAAATATCTGTTGAAAGTGTAATATCGGTAATAAAAGTAAATAATGGAACACATAAAACTAGAGAATTTGGTATTTTATTAATAATATCATTATTTATTATTCAATTAAAACTTTAACAATTTAATTTTAATGTATAAAAATGATATTAAGAAAATTTAAATACTTAATGAAATATCATAATAACATTATTTTATCATTTTATAATGTTAAAAAATTAGATATTGTATTTAATATGAATATCAATAATTTATCAATGTAATAGTAACATTTGCATTTAATAATTTAATTTGTAATTTAAAATATAACTCGCTTCCGAGTAAATAATTATAAAAATAAACAATTGTTAGAAACTATTACTTAAATTCATTATTCATTTTATATAGTTTTGAATTACATATTTACCATTCTATGGAAACTTATAACAGTCCTAAACTGATAAACAAGATGTAAAAACATTGAAATTTAAATTGTGCTTTAAATTTTTAAGAAATTGTATTAAAAGGTCTTAAAAAACTAATTTTATGAATATATAAAAACTAAGTAAAATTGTATGGTATTAGGAAAAATCTGTTTTTTCTCTCTCAAATTTGCGGCAATTACATGATATGTTTTGACTTCGTGTCCATAATAATATTAAATTTAATTGCCATAATAGTCAATTTACAAAGATATAAAAATAAATAATTCGTTTACATATAAATAATAACAACCCATGGTTTTACCGTGGAAGATTAGTTTCATCGACACACGCACACCTTGTATGAGTCTTAACAATCACTGTGTCATAAGAAATACTACCTTTTTTGTATTGAGGAGTATCAATAACATGAGTGACATGGAAAGTCAACTGGATATCTTCAGTTTCCACTGGGCCGCAGGTGAACTTATCTCCACTGAGGCAACAACCGGCAGCGGAGTCACAACGATGGAGTACTGTCATTCCTGGGAAGAACACTTTACCCTCCAATCCAGTGTTGATAACGTCAGACACTCTGAGAGCACGCATTTGCGGTTCCTTACAAGCGAAAGCGTGCACTCGTTTGAATTGTTGGTGGAAACTAGGAGGTTTGCTTGAAGCTAGAACTTGTAAGAGGACGATTTGTAAAATGAGAAGAGTCAACACACCACTCAAGTTAGACATAACGACTTGTAGACAAGACACTCACTTCACTGACAACTGATTCTACAATGACCACACACTGCACGATTCAATTTTATAAAGATGTTCTCCTGAGATGTGAGGGGAGAGGGAAGTCGGAGACTGACGTCAAAGGGACACTTTCCTTGTCTAGTTACATTGACTAAATCACCGCAACACTTTACTGCCTTCCTGAGGGGAATCCTTGTTCTACGGAGTTGTGTTGGACTGTTGATATTCTAAGTAAAGAGAACAAATCAAATCTTTAGATATGTTTTCTGGTGTATAAAAGAATTAAAAATCAGATTTTTGAGGGCAACTCAACCTCACTGTGCAGTGATAACAAATACATAGTAGAAAATAATTAAGTGCGTAAACTATAAGACGCTATCTTGCTCCAAACTGAAATTGCAGCCGTTAAAATAATAAATAAACTGTGCAAAACATTAAACCAACCAAATCTATTCGTCACTTTGGTAAGTGTCAATTTAGAGTCCTCAACGTACATCGTATTTGAAAGCATGCTTTAAATGGCGGTTGAGGTACATTTTGTTTTTTGTTAATTAATTCTTAACCTGAGTATATTTTATATTTACTATTTTGCAGACAGGTTTGAGCCATTAATCTTCACATTTTATTATAATTTGACCTAAATCGTTAGAGTTGTTTTTGAGAAATTTCGTCTCTTAAGAGCCACGTGGCCAGTTTTTTTACCAATAACTTACGAACCGGAATTTTCGGAGAGGTAGCCAGCAAATCATTTTGTTTGGGTCCTCAAAGGCCCAATTTATACATGATCAAAATTATATCAAATTGGTTTAAGCCGATTTTGAGAAAATTATAATTTTGTGTAATTTCCTTATGGAAGCTACTCCTAAATTTTCTATTATAAAAAAAAATTAAAAAAAGTCCCGAGATATGGGCTCACGTACCAAATTTGATTAAAATATGTCCTCGTGTTCAGAGATTGAGGCGTGGTTAAAAAGAATTCAATCATGAATGAATAATAGTCAGAGAGAGGAGTACAATTATGTTGAAAGTGGAGCTAGTTATATAATTTAAGAAGCGTTCAACTCAAATTGGCCGTATAGCTCAAAGTTGTCCCTATCGTTGCACTTATAGATTAGGCTAATCACAAATTGTTTGATCACAAAACTGTTAGCATAGCCTACAATAAGGTCTTCATAAATAAAAATTTCATAATGGGTTTGTAAAGGAGAAGGCCACCATTTTTAAATTTTCCGATAATTCATTTTGTATAACAATCATACTCAATGAATAGTAAAACCAGTCTTTCTTCAATTTGACTTGCTACAACACCAGCTATTACATCTGTTATTGTCGATTTATTTACAACTTTGAGGTTATGTTCTCAACAATTGTGTGTTTGTTGGTAAACAGGCTCTTATTAATCATACAAATCACTCTTGTTCATCATTTTGTAGCATTCATAAATAAAATCTGCAGTCAACTTATCAACTCCGTTCCTACCGCTGCACCTTCCGTCCCTTGACAGGTGCTGCCGCGTAGCAGACTTTACCAGAAAGTATCGCGTGATGCATGTAAGGCAAAGTTCAACCGCAAGCAAGCCTGGTCTAAATAAAATACTCTCACTCTTGCTTTAACATTCGTAAAATGTAGTTAATACTCAATCACGTCTCAGTCAAAATCTAAACTTACCAAAATGCAGCAGTAACAAGTTCTTTAAAACAACTAATCAATATTTCAGTGATGTGTTTTTTTTTTGAGTGCTAAATAATATAAAGTCAGTTAAAACTTTCATATCACGGCACACGTTCACATGAATGTTCGACAGGATTTCCAGGTAACCAAATTTACAGATTTTATCATATCATAAATTTTGTTAATGTTTTAAAATTTATTCATTAAAATATGTATTTCATGTTTTATTTAATATTCAATGTTTTTCAGAAACTAAATAATTATAAAAAATTTCTTTTCTTAAAACATAGTTTACAAAACCTTAAGCAGTCAGATTTTAAGTTTTGAGCAATTATGTGAAATTAGTGCAAACTAGTGTTATACATTAAACAATCAGAATATTTTATTGAACATGTCAAAAAAGACTAATTAAAGAAGTCTCTTCTAGACCAGAATATTTGTTTTACAGATTTTACAGATTTTTCAAGTTTCATACAAGCTTTGTTTTAAACAAAACTAAGTATATATAAATAGCTTTATAATCATCTAAGAAGCATTTAATTATAAGCTTAATGAATTTCTGTGATGCAATCAATATTCTTTAATTTTGACAAATAACCAGATATTTTTAATAAAGAACATTAATGTTACGACATGTCTGAAATTGCACAGATGCTAGTAAACGTGTTTTTTTTGCTTTAGCTAAAACGCTGGTCGGAGAAACACACCAAATCTTGCTAGACTTTGCATACTCCAGCAAAAAGTGAATAGCATGTTTCTGCCTGTTGTCTTTTTTTAAAAAAAAAACAAAAAACATGGTTTTGTTTAACAAATCAGAAATTTTCCAAGTGCACAAAGTGACTCTTTTATTTGAAAACTGACTTTACAGAACTTTGTTGAATATATATATATATATATATATATATATATATAGTAAATGTACCTAATCTGGTTTAGCAAAATGTGTTCCTAAAACTGTTATTTGAATGTAATCTTGTATAGCTATTTATAAATTATATGAAAAATAATTGGGTGGTGCCTGCATGCAAACTTTTCGGTCCTTACAGCCTCCAAGAGGTTATTTTCTAAATTAATAAAAAATTGACGTCAATTTATAAAACTTCAATATTCAAAATTTTTCACTTCTTTTTTTTTATAAACTTTTCATATTACAACAAATTCTTTTATTTAAAATATATATGTATATTGGCCAATTTAGTATTTAAGAAATTTAACAAACAAATCATATTATGTAACATTTAATCTAATAATGAACTTGTTAGAATTAATATAAATTTTTTTTGAATTTAAAATATCAACCTCATTTATAGAATCTTTTCATTGTTAAATGCTGTAACTGTTTTAAAAAAAACTATTATTTAATAAACTAAAAGGGGGGGGGAATAAATATCAGAATCTTTTCATCTTTTTTTTTTATATTGTAATTTTACATTAAGGGCGTATAACCTTTTTTTTAGGATTAATTATAATCCTGTTAATTATTAAGCTGTGCTCATAATTTTTTTTTATTGTTAAATTTTGTAACTGTTTATATAAACTTAAAGAAAGAAAGGGGGGGATAAATTTTCAGAATCTATTCATCAATTTTTTTTTATTATTATATTTTACATTAAGGGCGTATAACTTCTTTTTGATTAATTATAATCTTGTTAATTATTAAGCTGTGCTTATGATAGTCTATCTCAGGATGTTTTTTGCTTTGTAAATGATAAAATCTGAACCGTCGAAATTTCTTTTCTGTTTAATAAATTTGAGCCTTGTTAATTATTAAATTTGTCTTTGTCTTTTTTTTTTTAATTTTCAAACATTGTTACCATTTGGTTCCGCCTTTTGTTTAATTTAAGTCCCCTGGTAACAATTTAATGCGAATTTCAGTTATAACTGAAATTAGGAAGGTATTAATCGAATTTTCATTTTATAAACGTAATAAAAAGAAGTATTCTATGTTACAAGATAGTTTAATGTATAAGTAATTATTTTGTATTTAAATGTAGAATAGAATGTGGATGTAGTAGGTCAGCACTGTGCCTTTATGAGTAAGAGGTTCTGAGTTCAATGCACAAACATTTACCGAGTTGATCTAGCTTTGTGAGGAAAATTAGGAACTTGCAATTAGTAAGGAACTCTGAGAATAACGGCGACGGGAACTTCGATGTGCTACACACATTTACGTGATTTAACAGACGTCTTGCAGTCCAGATTAATCACTGGCTTTGACTCTTTGAATGAGTGAATACAATGTAGGAATATGTATAAGAATATAAGGTGCATTTCAGTATAGTCTGTGTATTATGATGCTCTAAAAAAATATAATTTGATCATTCTTGATCTTTCCAATAAGGTTTCTCTTGATTAACCTGACGCTATTAGTGTATTAGGGTGCTAGGGGTCTTCATTTTATGTTAACAGGCGGGTGTTAACATATCTCCCATAAAAAGATTGCTATAAGTTGAAGGAGGTAAATTATTATACAAAGTGTCCCGTAACTAAGCTGCCAAATTTTATGAAATGATTCTGTGGGTCAGAATAATGAAAAAATTAAGAATACAATATTTTACTAAAATGCTTACTTTTAAAGATATCTAACAAAAATAAAGAAATATAAATTTGGAAATAGAAAATATACTGAGTTCAGATTTAGTATACATATTTTGTATGTTATATTTTATAAGTGTAACGAAAATAAAGACTTTATTTTGTATATTTTTAAAATTGCGGGCATTTAAAATATTTAATATAGAATATCTCGAAAACCATTACCTTTACAAAATGTTTCCTTTTTAATGACAAACCATTATTTTCAACGACAAACCGGTTTTTTATTTTTTCGTAAGTCAAAAGAGATAACCTAGTATTAACAAAAAAACAGATTGGCCTAGAACCAAAATATTTTAAAATTCTAATAATTTTGATACAAATTTAAAAATCCATTGGTTCTGAATTGCGTAAAAAATTTTAATGTGACCTTTAACTATTTCAAAATGGTGCCTATTTATTTTTTCGTGCTAAATACCACGAAATATGTACAAAATAAAAGATATGTAAATGGTATTTATGTAAAGATCCCCTTGTATTTTATATTCCATTTAAATTTATATTTGTGTATATAAATATTACATGAATGTAATATCAAGTTTTGAGGGACATCTGATAAAAGTAAACAATGTAAATCTTAATCTATTTCATATATTTATAACTGTATGAAACTCGTAACTGTTAATGAAAAGATCAAAAAAGTATTAATTAAGGAAGTTTTTATGTTTCGAACTTATAGTGTAAAAGTTTAATAAAAGGTCAAACGTGAGAGTCTGTGTGCACATAGGGACAGCTACAGTATATTTATAAAGTCCAAGTCTTTTAAGTGGCAGTTTAAATTGTACATGCACGTGAAATTTACCACAACCTACGGATTCTAATAAAGAGAAATCAATGAAAATACAATCCATCTTTTAATATTCAATTGGTTGTCTCTCATTAAATAAAAAGTGAATTTAAAACTTATACTCTACTGATTTATCATTGTGTGGTTTAGTTAAGTTGTATTTGTTATACAAAAAACTATAATATGTGACTTCGTATTGCATTTTAATTTCAAATACAAATATTTTTTTCAGATTTGTAGTTCACGCTTTGTTCTCAAGTTAGGGTGGGGGGGGGGGGAAGATGATATCAGACACTTTAAATTTGACCTAGCTCCAACATATTATTTTTTCGTCAAAACATCATATATATATATATATATATATATATATATATATATATATAATCAGAATAACTTTTAGTTTTATTTGATTTCCCCACACATAATATTTAAAAAATTCCACTTTATATTTTTTACCCCTTAATTAACTACCCCAAAGTCTTTTTTTTCCCACAGCTATATTTTTCTTATGAGTGGGACAATACAAAGAATATAAATGCATATTTTTAAATAAATAGGATTTATCGTATTGTTTGTGTAGACGGGTTGTGATTTACAGACAGACAGACTGAAATACACGAGGATGAAATTATAAGGATCCTTGGTTTTACATACGGACCCTAAAAACGGTTTAAATTCAATTTCTCATTCTATTCTTAAAATGTTTTATACGATTCCTTGTTATGCATCTTCACGTCATTTTGACACTTTGGAGCACACGCGTCCATACCTTGGGACTTCCAGTAACAGTTTTGACATGCCGCCATTTTAAAAATCAAATATAAAACCTTGTAAATATATATCATTCATCATAGCTGCAAAGAACTTTATTCCGATTGATAGAAACGTAACAAACATACAGAACTAAACATCAAATAGTTTAGGTTAAAAAGGATCTCGCTTCGCTCCAATGAATAACGTTAAATTTGTATTTTTAATTTCAACAAAAGATCTTTCAAAAGGAATAAATTAGAAAGCGGCCTTGCATCAATGCAAACTATTACCGAGTAGCGGCGCCAATCTAAAAATAACACAAACAGGTTATGTCGGTACAGGACCTTTGGTTATGCGTATTATTGTGCAATTTTATGAGGTTATTTACAGTTTCCGTTTCATTTTCTATCATAATACTTTTTTTTCTGATAAATAATAGTGTCTGTGTTCTATTTAGGTTTACAGAACAATTAGAAATATTAAATTCAACACACAATATGCTAATAACTTTATGGACTCCGTTTAGTACAATTGGACATCATTGAAGTTAACCTTTTAATGTAACCTAACAAAAAATTTTGTGTTTACATTTAGTTCAGTAACTTTTATTTTCATTTTTATTATATTTGTGATGTGTTGACTGTTTTCAATGGTAAAATTATGTTATATAACTACTTAAAATTAGTATTTAAAGCATTGAATATTTGAAAATGGCTAGCCAACCTAGTACAAGTACCATAAATGCAGATGATTCTTTTGGGATTTTTCTACAATTTAGATGAAGACCAAATTTTAGACATATTATTTAATGGAAATCTTTCAGAATCTGACTTGCTGTACGATGAAAATGATGATGCAACTGATATCCTAAATGATATAAATAATGTTTATCAAGGTATGCAAATCAATGAATCAAGTAACACAGTTGGCACCGAAATAGATGTTCCTACTAGTGATGTTGATACTCCGGTGAAATAGATACAGTAATCGAATTTATCGGTTTTAAATGATTTCAATATTCGTATTATTTCGAATTCGAGTATCTGCGCAGAATGATTTTGCGCTTCGGATTCGAACTCAGCTTTACCAATCAGCGAATTACTAACGAATATTATATCGCCTCCTTGCTCCTAGTTACGAATATTTTGTCAGGATATTTTATTCCGAATCCGAGGATTTTAATAATCGGAACGTTCCGAGGATTTTGATACTCGGATTCACCGAGTATTATAATTCGAACTCACAAACCACTAGCTCCTACTTTTGATCAAGAAACTAGATTACATGTTATAGAAGTAGAAGACGCACATGAAAATGTAGACAAACTTTAAATTTACTATCGAAAGTACCTGAATTGTATTCTGATATTGTTTTAACACCCCTAAGAAAGACATCAAATGGCGACATAAATCTTTTCTGAAACCAACAGACAAATTCCAAAGTCCTATTTTAGATATTGAAACTCTATTTTTCCAATAGATTATTTTAATAGATATATATCGGGTAGTTTGTTTGAAGTAATGTCCAAGATGACAAATATCTCTGCTTTGCAAAAAGATAATACAAATTTTTAACCAACACCACCTCCGATCAAATTTAAACATTATTTGCTTTACACATAATAATAGGGACATTTAAGTCTCCGAGAGTATCATTATATTGGGATACAGCATTGAAAATGAATGGAGCAAGGTGAAACAATTCGGTAAGTGTTTTAAATTTGAACTAGAAACAATTCCATATTGTCTCAATATTTGTTAGTTGTCAATACAACAGTACAGGGTAAGTTTGGTAGTAATTTTTAAAAAATGACCTTCAAGGCCTCAGGGTTTTCAAGAACTGATTTTAGAGAGGGACATGAAATTTGATACAGTGTGTTCATATAGAACTCTATTGAAATTCAGAAAAATAAAATTATAAATGACAAAATGGCGGCCATTTTAAATAGTTTATTTGTTCAAATCTCTATGTGGTGTGTTATTCAAGACACTAAATTAGATACAATTCTGTATGTAATGATATCAATCCCACATCTCTACGATGACAAATAAACCAGGCAGAATTACGAGGTTCAGAAAACTTGTGTAACAACTGTTTAAAAAAAAAAAAACTTAAATAAGACTACTTGCAGTTCCACATCTCCAACAAGATTCAAGAAACTAACTTTTGGGAATTACATTTAAGGATCTGATGGAACTGGGTAAGTAACATGACAACTTGTTTAGATGTGTCAGAATCTTTTCCCAAAGCTTGTTATATTAATTATGTAAACACTCTGTATATATTTTGCGTAAAATTTGGTACGAAATCCTCCATGGCTAGGATCGATGCACATTTCCTGTGTTGATCTTTCCAAAGGGTGATCGTAATAGATATTATAAATTTGTAAGTATAAAAACATTAGTTTTGTATAAATACTGTGGTTGGCGCAGTGCTAGGTTAGTTATAGTTTAGTTATTGTAGCTCCTGTACCACTGAGGATAGCGACATTGTCGTTGAAAAGTGTTTGATTAAATAAACGTAATTTTTGTGAGATCTTGTGTTGGAGTTTTATTTTATTTAACTGTATAAGGTAATCTCTAATTTACTTTTTCGTTAATAGAATTATTACGTTTTGAAAGTCAAAAGTCGTGATTAAATATGAAGGAATTTTGGATTTTTATCTCTAATTGAAACTCAACAGTGGTCAATAAATTTAAAATTACAATTTGATTTTGTCTTATTGGAAAATAATAGTAGATTTTGGAAATGGGGTCACTTTAAGGTAAAAATATAGTGATAAAATAGAATTTTTAACTGAAAAGTCACGTTTTTCCTAAATAAATGAAGCGAGATTGGATGGGCTTACTAAACTAAATTTTGTTGTAAATGAAGTATACTACCATACTGAATTTTTTAGCACATTATTTCACCATTTAGTCTTGGGTTTCTTTATATGGCTCATGAAAACCTAGCCGATGTATATGTTTACTTTAAGAGACCTGCCTTACGTGGCTATTGGCGCTATTTGGACTATCCATGACTTTCGTTAAACGATTTATTAATTTTCTTCCTTTGGAAGAATGGGATTCAACAATGGGAAGTATGGAAAATCATCGCCTCCTGAAAATATTTTAAACGTCAAATGCTCGTAACTTTAAGCTCCTATTACTTCTAATTGATTAGGTTTATCATACAATAACCAAGAATAAATAAATCTTTAAGATATTATATTTTATAGAATTCTAAAACACTATAAAAAGGTCCCTATAAGAAATTAAAACGTTGGGCATCCTTATTGCAAAATGAAGACCATTTTTCAAAGTTTGGAAAACGGATTTTTAAGTTATATGAAATATAAAACGCCCCCCCCATTTAAAGTTTTCAACAGATTAATAGTTTACGATGTATCCTACCAATACATCATCCTATAGGCTATATGAAAAGGTAAAGTTATCAGATTTCAATTGATTTGAAAATGATTGATTTTTTAAAAATATATTACTTCTTTACCGACTTTTACAGAGATACATATAAACGAACCAACTTCAAACTTTGAAAAATAAATATAACCTAAATTGCTGCCTTTTAAAGCATAAACATGCTGCCAAATCTTATATTTACATGAGGACAGAACAGTTTAGTTGTTGAAAACGGTCAATATGAATCATTGAGGTCAGTGACATGAATTGTCTTACTGATATCTGAAGTGGTAGGGAAATTACTAGCCTACTATATTCTCAAGGAATACAACATTCTGAATTGTTAGGCATGTAGCGGTGTTTCCCCTGTCATTGTAGCTGTATTTATCAACGTTCTCTAAATGTAATGGCTAACAGTTGGTTTCATGGGCCTTATAAGGCCAAAGTTTGTTTAAAATAGTTGTTTTATAAGTTTTCTGAACATCATAATTGTGTATATCACTATTTCCTTTAAGTTAGGTAGAGTCTTAAGGCTCCCATGCACGTTCATGTTAAATGCGTATTTCTAATGATTGACGTCAGACAAAAGAGAAATGAAGTTATTTACTTAATGCATTTTCCTCATACATTTTGAAATGAGCAGTGGTAGACATTTACGCAGTTAAATGTGCATTTTGCCATTTTATTAATATCTCTGCTTCATTTCACTGTTTTAACATTTCTTGTTAAAATTTGTTGTGCATACTCGTTCATATTTTAGAGTAATCCTGAAAGCGTTGTTAATTAATTTAATTCTTCTTGTGAAATATTTTATTATATTTCTTTAGTATAAATCATGAATAAGGAACTCCAAAGATAATCGAAATCATCAAATAGTAACGATTATAGTAACATTTAAAAAAATGGTAAAGCATATAACACTCTAATAGATATTCTTAAAAAATTGATCGTACAACAAGGAAAACTGTTGGTAGTAAAATAATCCCTTTCCTATTTATTTTAGAAAATAATTTTATAAAGTAGTAAGCTTGTAAAGAAGTTGGAAATGCGTAACGAAATTTATCATTGTAGTGTGTAATATGACAAATTTCAGTTTCTTGTCGACCATGAAGCAGCTGTGGCATAGTCAGGGCCCAAACAATTACCAATATAATAGAAAAAGGAAATAACATAACTTAATAAATTAACAACACTGAATAAACTCCTAAAAAGCTTCACTTGCACTATTTGGAGCGCGAATCACGTAGTTGGCAGAAACGTTTTTTAAAATTTCAATAAGGTTCTACGTACACACTATAGTCCTCTATACAGAATTTCATATTCCTATCTTATTTTTTGTGACCATTATTGTGCTTACGTACAGACGCTGATGACGACAATTACAGGCTGATACTACTTTTTTTATTTGTAGATTTAAAAAAAATACGAACCAAAAAATCAGTTGTCAAGCCAAAAGTTCGGTAGTTGTCAAGGTTAAAGTGAAACGATAAAGAAATGTCATTTGTGGTTTCATCGTATTTCCACGCTTTTTGTTTCATTTTTTAAAGAACTCAAAATTTAGGTTTACCTGTCATAAGATCAAAACTGAAAATTTTGAGTTTCTGAAAATAAACTACTTGCTCAAGTACTCTAAGGACCAAAACAAAACTCATTGGTTGTCATACCTCCAAAAATGCCTATTCAACAATTATCTACAAAAAAACAAAAACAGCAAATGGAATAGTTATAAAAAATCTAAATTTTCAAAATAGTTTCTACCTATTTTGTTGAAATTGTGAAGACTAATGACCCAATCCATTGTGTAAGATGACGTAAAAGATAATTACCGTACCGTAAAAGAATACAAACTTTGAGTCCCATCATTAAAAACTATTTACGCTCTGAAATGTAAACTATTTATGGCATATGCTAAATGAAGCAAGCTTAAGTTTTATTTAAATATATATAAAAACAATTAAGTATATAAAAATCACAACATTTTGATAAAGAAAAAGCCTTCTCATTCAAACTTATCTGTAATAATATTCCTCCTCCCCCCCCCCCCCTTGTTGTGTAAAGGCCAATTATCTTGTGGTCATCATCGACTTAAAACAAGAAGAAAAGAGTGTACAATAGACTCCTAGCTCTTGAATACTATAATTAATTATTAGTGTCAAGATTGGAAGTGAAAAAGAGTTGGTCAAGACAGACCTCATAGGAAAGATAAAAAGAGGGATCTAACCCAAAACTATATGAAGAAAGATGCATACATTTTGTTTATCTACGGGATTTAGTTTTTACAAACTAAAGGGAGATAGTTTAAGGGAGATAGTTTTTACAAATATAATTTTTATAAGTATGTGTGAAAAAGTTGGTGCAATGTATATATATATACTTTGTCTAACAATATTCCACCAGACAAAAGCAGATTATTGTATAAAAAAGCAGATCCTTTATATGAAATACCCAAATTATATTATTACTCCAATTTTGGCCATGTATGTTTTAAGAAGTGATTTGCAATAGAAGTATTAAACTTTTTTCAAAATTAAAACAAAATAAAATGTAAAGATATTTAAATGTAGCCTAAGCTTGATTCGCTTGTGATATAAAATCGTCCTAATTGTAAATCGTATTTGAATGAAATTTCGTTTTTAATGCCAGAGGTCAAAGTACGAATGTGGTTTACGGACTAGGACTTTAAATTGAAAGAAATCAAATACTCGATTTTGAGAAATTACAATTTTAGAATTAACTGAGCCACTGATAAAAACATTTTTTTCTTAATTTACCACATCTGTGTTGTAATTTCAGTTTACCACTCCGAATAACGTGTGAGATTTTGGAAATGTATATTGTGGGTTTTTACCAGATCTTTATAAGGAATGGGAAACTTTTGGAAACTAACGTCAATAAGACGTGATTTTTGAAACATAATTCTAAAATAAAGATATATTTATTTTAAAGTAAAATAGCAAATTATCTTGTTCATTTCTCGTCCTTTTTGAAGACATTTAGAATCAAATGATTACTCTTTTGGATGGTTTTTTGTATAAAAATAGAATCTAGTATTAAAGTTATTCCTGGATGAACCTTTTCTCACACAAAGGGCTGTGTCAGAGTCTTACTGACTCTGACACAGCCCCTCTTGGCTGTGCCAATTGCCAAACATCCCAATGCGCTGCGCGGTAGTGTTTTCCTAGCCCAACAATGCGCTGTGTCTATTTCAAGTTTTCATTTGTTGTTTGCTGACAAGTGAGTGAACATGGGCTCTCGTCCTCTGAGAAAGAAAAAAATAGCGTTATAAAGTGCGGAAATCTGTCAGTTCCATGTACACATCTAGAGAGCAAGAAGGAGTGTTTAAACTTTTAATCCACAGACATTTGCTCGACGACGAAGTGAAGTTCAAATCTTACTTCAGAGTTACTAGGTGTCAGTTTGAATACTTGCTTAGTTTGGTAGAAAATGATCTTGCAAGCGAGTCCTGCAACAGGATTACAATACCGATATCAGCGGCGGAGAAGCTGGCGCTTACATTGAGGTAAGTTTGTAGAATTTATTTATTGGAAAATTTAAACAAGCTAATTTATTAGGCCTACGTCTAATCAAGTTATACGTCTATAGTTAATATAGCGAATCATTCTAGAAAATATTTCTTTATTTTATAAAAATCGATAGTAAAATTTTTTAAATATAAAATGGATAAAAAATGTAGTTTCTTTGGACAAAGTTACTGAACTTAACTTAGAACTACTGTACACACTCAATTAGTTCTTTTTGAATTTTGTGGCAAAGAAAGAAATCTACAGTACAGACTCAATATTATTTTTATTTTAGAAATTTTTTTAAATATGACAATGGTGTACATATTTTTCACATTAAAATTGATGTACATTGAAAATGGTTGATTGGAGAAGGTAGTCGTTTGATAGAGCTGGTGATGGAGCAGGTGATGGGCCAGTCGTTGGCACGGAGCCGTAAGATGATGAAGACGTAGTCTGACTAGAGAAGTCATCCACGTAGTTGAAAGTGCCTAATGTTTCCATGTTTTTGCATCTTTTATCACGAACTTCCATTTGGTTAATGATATTGAAAACTTGCATTTTTGTTTCAACTTGGTTGTCGTCACTGAACTTTTTCACAGTGGCCGCCATTGCTTTGAAGAACAAGTCTATTTCATTATCTTTATCTTGAGAAAGAAGCTGATCAATGCGTTTTCTGTTTTCAGCCCTTTGTTCTTCCCTCGAATTCAATAGTTTCATGAAATCCTTATCCTTTCGTGCTTTCTTGTTCTGTTTGTTTTTCTCAGTATCAGTAGTAGTTTTTTCATTTCCATTTTTTTTATCAATTCGATTCACGGAAGGCTGAAATCGACTGGGAACAAAAAGAAAGTGAATTTTGGAAACGTTGGGACTTTCCGAATGTGGTTGCCGCATTAGACGGAAAACACGTCAGAATTGTAGCATCAAACAATACTGGCAGTTTGTTTTTTAATTACAAAAAATATTTTTCTATTGTCTTATTAGCATTAGTAGATGCTAACTGTAAGTTTTTGATTGTTGACATAGGGTCTTATGGAAAGGAAGGTGATGCCGGTAACTTTAAAAAATCTGATTTAGGACGAATGATTGAAAATGGAACAATTATTTTCCCTCCACCAAAGTATTTAACGAATTCCAACATATTACTGCCTTACGTTGTTGTGGGAGATGAAGCATTCAGACTTGACAAACACATGATGAAACCGTACTGTAAAAAACAGGCAATGGCAGAAAAACGCAAACGACACTTCAACTACTATTTGTGTAAAGTCAGGAGGGTGACTGAAAATGCATTCGGTATATTGTGTTCTGTGTTTAGGATTTTCTTTACACCAATCAATGTAAAACCTGAAACAGTGGACTTAGTGATTGTAGTGTGTTGTTGTTTGCATAACTTCTTAAGAAATCCAAATCATGGAGAAATTCTAGACTCAGTTCACGATTTTCCCGTAGAGAACATGATTCCTTTGGCAGGTTGTGGGGGGTTTGCTAAAGCAGAAGGTTTCAAAGTTAGAGAGCGATTATCCGAATACTTTGATGGCAAATATGCAAAAAGGAAACAATGATACAACACTGAGAATTCCAAACACCTGTAAATTAGTGTATCTTCGTTGTTTATATAATTATGTTTTATTTATAAATAACCTATTTAAAATATAATAGTCAAATTTTGTTTACACCTATACCAATTTCAAGTAAAAACAATCTCCAACTTTTTTTTAATACTGTGGTCAATAATTGCTGAATTATTTGTATTACTTGTTTATATGTTTCATGACTGTAGTCGTTCGAATCAAAACCTGTAAATTTATTTTCAACTTTCAAAGACATATGTCTATAGGCCTATCTGAAAAGAAATACAATTAATTTAACTAATTATAAATAGATTCCAATTAGCCTATTACACAACAATCATTGCATAAACTTAGCTTAGGCTATCATATCTAGCCCCCATTGGCTACTTTTGGTTTATTTACATAAAAAAATATACGTACCAGTTTTATTGACCAACTGACCAATCTCCTGCAACACCAAGTCCTTCTTGAGAGTGTTTTTAAACTGCTTATCGGCCATATTCCACAATATTGGATGACCACCGACTAGCTCGATAAGCTGTTCATCCTCACTGGCCGTAAACTTAGCCATTGTATCACTATACACAAGAGAAAACTGCCCAAAAACTCGTCTGTTGCGTAGCGTGGTCCGCACTTGACTGCTCTCAAAGGAATCGTCCAGTTGCGCAGAGCGTACTGCGCACCGCGGAGGGGTGTAGGAAAACGATGCCGTCTGATTCCGTGTTGTTAAGTAGACTCCGCACTGCGGACTGCGCATTGCGCAGTGCGCTCCGCACAAAATGCGGAGCTAGGAAAACCCAGCTTAATCAAGAATCAATAGCATATGGCAATGTGGCAGGCCACGTTTTTGGAATTCTATTACATAAACATATGCATTTACCATTCCGAAAATATTATTTTTCAACACATCTCTTTTTATTTCATTTATTTTTCCTCTAAATACCCTATAAACAATGTCAGAACGATATGCAGGGATTTCGTTTGCATTAAGAGACGAAAGTATATCACGCATATTAGGATTAGGCTACAGGTAATTGTCAAACAAATATCTGACTTACTAAACTTTTTAAAGATTGCCATGGCGTCTTGATACCCTTGAATCATGTTCCGTGGGCTACCTTCAAATAAAGATGGTAGCAGATCAATTTTATATGTAGTAAGATTATTAAGTTGAGATCTATTCAATACAAAATCTTGGAGACCCTTGTAATGCTCGACGCGGAGTTCTGAATGATGGTTTCTTATGTAGTAATAGCTCGCCTTCGACTCGTGTGTACATGTCTACAACAAACTGTTGAAATAGTTTTTTTGTGGCATGAATATGTGAGAACCCCTCACGGATCTTTAATCGATAACATGCAAACTATAACATTGTTAGCCTTTCTCGTTGTCGTTGTCTTCTTTGGCCATTGTGAATTAATTTTGGATCCCATCCCGGTTCTCCAAAGGGAATATACCATGGGGTTGTAGTGAGGGCTCTAAACCGAAAACAGTGTGGGTCCACCTTGTCGGTGGGGCACTACGACGTGACGGTTTCTGGGTTGGCTCCTCTCAGTGGAACTGAAAACTGCAGCTATTTCATCAGCGCTAGGTTTATTGAATCTTCCCATAACCATTGGAATATTGTCAATAAATGGAATTTCTAGGCTGCGGTTTTGTTCCTGGTGTTGGATTCAAAAAAAACATTCACAAAAAAAAATATTTACAAGTTTTCATTTTATATTAATCTATCTATATATATATATATATATATATATATATATATATATATATATATATATAATATATATATATATATATATATATGGTAAAATAAATGTGGGAGTTTTGTTTTTAGAAAAGGCTATGAATAATGCTAGTTTAAATAAAATTCCCAAAAAAATCTGTTAAGAACAGAGATTGGTGCCAAACAGACGTCCTTCCTAGAAAACCAGGAATCATCAATTATTGCTGATTGCCCGGGCCACAAAAAAATTTGTAAGAAAAATTTTTCATTAACTGAAACTTCAAACTAAAATATTAGAGAACTAAAATATTTAAAACATTGCATATCGGATTTAAACATTACTTCTTTAATTAGTGATTAAGTGATAAAGTAAAAGTAATTGTTGTGAGATCTTGTGTTCGAGTTTTATTTGATCAAATATTATCTCTAAAGTCAAGCTCATTATTTATTTATAATGAAGACGTTGGTTAAAGTAATTTAAAATGTTATTTCATAGGATTTCCTAGGTACTGCAAATTATAGTGACAACAAAACAACAATCTACCCTGTAATAGCTATGTACCCCCACCCTCCTACCACACCAATTACACTTTTAGCCTTTAGGTGCCAATATAGGCATTTTCTCTTGTAGGATATTCTACTGCATAGGATTGTGCTTACTACTTACTAGGTTGTTTTTGTGAAAAAGTCGAATTTCTCTATAATACCAGTCTCTCAGTGCAATTTATCGATACAACATTTGACAACACGGAAACGTTTAAATCCGAACTGTCTTTATTTGGGAAGAGTAAACTCTCCAAAAGTTCTATGTTATAACCTCCAGTCTTCACTACGGAATAAGGATATATTAAGGAAGGCATAAATGTTGTTTTAGGGTTTTACTTTTAGGAGTACCAGTAGTAATATTTTATTAAAAATCATTAAATATAAGCTAATTTGTTATCTTTCTTACTTGTTAGTTGTTACCGAATTCCTCTTACTCCTACTGTGTTCAGCTAATATATTATTTTTGAACAGTCAAATGTCAAGAACAGTAGGTAAGCCTAAATATTAATAAACATGGGAAAACTTTACGCTACCAGAGGTTAAAATAGCAATTAATTTAGATTTTTATTAACTTATAACAATAACTATTCAAATTAAAACCTATTAAGTAACAAGAAACATAATCTTCATTTATTGAAGGTTGCATTAATAAATTGTAAGCCTAAATTTAATGTAGCATAACAAAAGAATAAGCTAATCTTATGATGCCAGATGGCTGAAACAGTACCTTCCAGACTAAGATGTCAGTACAATGAAAGATTCAAGATCTACCTTCAAGGAATAAATCAATTACATCATAATGATTACTCATTTCAGATTATGTAGATAAGGAACTTGTTAATTTGTTTTTAGTAAGACAATAAATATATAAGCCTACAATGGATACCAACTGGGAATGACAGCAAATGAGACAACATAAATAACTTCAAAATTTGTTAATTTTATTAGCAGCTAGGAGACAATTTTATACATTGTATTAGCCTTGTCAAGATCTTTAAAAATTACACTACATTAAACAAAAAGTACAAGGCACAACAACAAAATCATATACGTCCCAAACCCATTTGCCATTAGCTGGCCGCCTTATGAATTCATCTATAGAATAAAAAATGTTATCTCTTAAATATCGTAGTATTTCTACTTTTGAAGGGCTTTTTTTCTGTTATTGTTTTGATTTAATGTGGATGTTGTGGAGAGAGTTGTGGAGGATGACTCCAGAAATTGCTGGTGATTTTGCAGTTTGAGAAATCCTTTATTTTGGTACAATTAGGTTGTGTGTTTTTCTTTTGTCATATTTATGTATTTCACTATGGTTTGTCAGTGTATGAAATTAGAACACACAATGTCATTCAAGTTGTAAGCTTAGGGGAAAGTAAAATATCCAGTTTTTTTAACAGAGGATGTCAAGAGTCTATTGTCTTCTTACCGAAAATAGCCCAAACTGCATACTTTTGAATTAATACATTTTTTAAATTGACTTGTTTGAAGCACTTCCCCATATAACAACACCATATTGGACATGGCGGTAAAATGGAACATAATATTCAATTAAACTGGTAAAAGTGCCATAATATAACTTTTTAAAAACACAAATTGAAGAACTCAATTTTTTGGACAAAGGATTTACATGGTTATTCCATTTCTATAATTGCCAATGTAACAATACTCTTTTTCAATATAAGACGTTGACAGCCCTTGTATTCCAAAAATAGTGGATAAAACTATGGAAGAAATTCATACTAGATACTCTGAACCGGCCATGCACCGAAATTCATACGAAATGTAGCCATGTAGCAGGGATGTCACAAGCTATAGCTATTTTTGCATTGAGAGTAAAAACGAGACGTACTGTAAATATAACGCAACAATATTTGCACAGTTTAGGGCTTGGTGATTCATCTCATTTGCTAAAAATGTGGATTTGAATGTGAGAGTTTTGAGCCACATTCTACTCCTATGTATTGGTTCGAACTCTGTAAAAGTCTTAGAAAAAAAAAAGAGGAAAATGAGAAGTCCTATTAAAGAAGAAAACATAACAGTGCTGGTTACTAGCAGTGAGGGTAATTAACATAGATACTTCCTGATGCTGGATGCTTGAAACAACAAATAAATCTATGACAAATGTTGAATTTAACATATGATGATGCACTTTGAGGCAGTGAAACAGTTGTAATAAAAAATATTAAATAGGAATTGTAAACATTCATAACGAAAAAAACAAAATAATAGTCAAATATTTTAGTTTGTCGATTTCTAATTTTTTTTCATAGGTTTGTAATGTACTTGACTCCTCTGTACTGTAAATACCAAAAACTTTGAAATTTTTTACTAGCTAATATTTATGAGACCTATACTACTTGTGATATTTTCTACGGTTGTGTTTCAATTTATCCATAGTTGTTTATATAAATAGAAAATTATGTGCTGGTCATATCAAAAGACTATTAAGTTGCTCAAAGTAAAATTGTCTACAATAAGAATTAATTTTAAAATATAAAACCATAGAAATAATAATGAACTATTGATCTGAAAACCATTTTTCAAAATATAATGATTCCAATATTTAATTTAACCTAACGTTTCAACTAATTCAAATGTAATAATTAAATGACATTGAACAATGATATTCTACTTAATATAATAATTAAAAATCTCACAAATAAAAATCCCAAACACGTAATATATAATAATAGTTATTAAATCATTCAAAGTTGTTGAAAATTACCAAAGTTTTTGTTTTCAGTTTTCTTTTTGTTTCTATTATTTGTTCAAATTTCCCTAATTTTTGTTGTAATCATCTTCTCCTTGCATTTAGGAGTGTTAGCATATCCATCTTTTTCTATTCCTGTTGTAGAGACCTCGCAATAGACACAATCATTGTGAAACATTCATGAAAAGATTTTAAACATGGATTCTTGAGACTGCAAATAAATCAACATGAGATGACAAACACATTTATTTTGTTTAATTGTTTTGTCTGCTTAATTACAGGCATTAATCGAATGTCATGTTTTGTTCGTTTTTAATAACGCAGAACTCGTTGTGGCTGTGTTAAAATGACCCCAATGTGTAATTTTATGGCCTGGATGTTTCACGTAGATATGTTCATATATTCAAGCAAAGATTTTGCTTGTAGATGTTATTATTTTCTTGGTTTGTTTTTAAGTAACAACCTAACATCATCTTGCCCACAACCAACAATCTCTTCAAAATTATGCATATAAGCGGTATAAAATGCTTGGAGAATCATAAATAATCAATGATAGTTGTACCTATAATAGGTAAACGTCATAAATAAAAAAATTGAGGATACCTGTCATAAAAAGTAAATGAAAGAAAAAATCATTTTTTCAACAACGACTGACAATTTTTATGAATATTTTGCTAAAAGTTCTAAATAAATTATGAAATCCCAGTTAAACATTTATCAGTAACAAAAATAAAAGATTTAGAATAATTTTTGCAACATGAACATTAACGACACAAACATAGTAAATGTTTTGTTTTGTTCGGGAGTAATTAGCCAAAATAACTAACATGAATTTCGGTAGTAGATATTAAAAACTTTAGTTCAACTAGGTACGCCTAGGACAAACAACAAATTAGAAGCCCCATTTAAATTTAAACAGCAATAAGAGATATTTCCTAAAACTAAGTTGGCAAACAACATTCTTTTCCTACCAAGTATTAATTCAATTACTATTTTAAACATGATGAACTGTGAGGCCTGTCTTGAAACATATGAGAAATTTTGGGCACACATTATGTTAAAAGTTTGTATGTATTGGAATGTTTGTGTTGGTGTTTAAAGTAATAACAAGTGTTGATCATCAAAACCAAAATAAATGTGTTTGTCATTTCATGTTAATTTATTTGCAATCTCAGGAATCCATGTTTAAAACCTTATCATGAATGTTTGACAATGATTTTGTATATTACGAGGTGTCCATTACAACAACAATAGAGACCTCTCTACAACACATAATTTTCTATTTATATAAACAACTATGGATAAAATGAAACACAACCGTAGAAAATATCACAAGTAGTATAGGTTTCATGAATATTAGCTAGTAAACAATTTCAAAATTTGTGGTATTTACAGTACAGAGAAGTCAAGTACATTACAAACCTATGAAAAAAATTAGAAATCGACAAACTAAAATATGGACTATTATTTTGTTTTGATTCGTTATGAATGTTTACAATTCCTATTTAAAATTTTTTATTACAACTGTTTCATTGCCTCAAAGTGCATCATCATATGTTAAATTCAACATTTGTCATAGATTTATTTGTTGTTTCAAGCATCCAGCATCAGGAAGTATCTATGTTAATTACCCGCACTGCTAGTAACCAGCACTGTTATGTTTTCCTCTTTAATAGGACTTCTCATTTCCCCCTTTTTTCTAAGACTTTTACAGAGTTCGAACCAATACATAGGAGCAGAATGTGGTTCAAAACTCTCACATTCACATCCACATTTTTAGCAAATGAGATGAATCACCGAGCCCTAAACTGTACAAATATTGTTGCGTTATATTTACAGTACGTCTCGTTTTTACTCTCAATGCAAAAATAGCTATAGCTTGTGACATCCCTGCTACATGGCTACATTTCGTATGAATTTCGGTGCATGGCCGGTTCAGAGTATCTAGTATGAATTTCTTCCATAGTTTTATCCACTATTCTCGGAACACAATGGCTGTCAACGTCTTACATTGAAAAAGAGTATTGTTACATTGGCAATAATAGAAATGGAATAACCATGTAAATCCTTTGTCCAAAAAATTGAGTTCTTCAATTTGTGTTTTTAAAAAGTTATATTATGGCACTTTTACCAGTTTAATTGAATATTATGTTCCATTTTACTGCCATGTCCAATATGGTGTTGTTATATGGGGAAGTGCTTCAAACAAAACCATTTTAAAAATTTCGTAATTCAAAAGTATGCAGTTTGGGCTATTTTCGGTAAAAATACAAGCGACTCTTGCCATCCTCTGTTAAAAAAACTGGTTATTTTACTTTCCTCTCAGTTTACATCTTGAGTGTCATTATGTGTTCTAATTTCATACACTGAAAAACCATAGTGAAATACATAAATTTGACACAAGAAAAACACACAACCTAATCGTACCAAAATAAAGGATATCTCAAACTGCAAAATCAAAAACCATTTCTGGAGTCATCCTCTACAACTCTCTTTCACGTCCACATTAAATAAAAACAATAAAAGGAAAAAAAGCCTTTCAAAAAAAAGAAATACTACGATATTTAAGAGAAAACTTTTTTATTCTATAGATGAATTCATAGGGCGTCCATCTCAAGACAAAAAGGTTTGGGATGTGTATGATTTTGTTGTTGTTCTTGTACTTTTTGTTTAATGTAGTGTAATTTTTAAAGATCTTGACAAGGCTACTACAATGTATAAATTTGTCTCCTAGCTGCTAATAAAATTTAAAAATGTTGAAGTTAATTATGTTGTCTCATTAGCTGTCATTCCAAGTTGGTATTCATTGTAGGCTTATATATTTATTGTCTTACTAAAAACAAATTAACAAGTTCCTTATCTACATAATCTGAAATGAGTAATCATTATGATGTAATTGATTTATTCCTTGAAGGTAGATCTTGAATTTTTCATTGTACTGACACCTTAGTCTGGAAGGTACTCTATCAGCCATCTGGCATCATAAGATTAGCTTATTCTTTTGTTATGCTACATTAAATTTAGGCTTACAATTTATGACTGCATCCTTCAATAAATGAAGATTATGTTTCTTGTTACCTAATAGGTTTTAATTTGAATAGTTAATGTTATAAGTTAATAAAAATCTAAACAAATAGCTAATATAACCTCTGGTAGTGTATGGTTTTCACATGTTTATCAAAATTTAGGTTTACCTACTGTTCTTGACATTTGACTGTTCAAAAATAATACATTAGCTAAACACAGTAGAAGTAAGAGGAATTCGGTAACAACTAACAAATAAGAAAGATAACAATATAGCTTACATTTAATGATGTTTAATAAAATATTACTACTGGTACTCCTAAAAGTAAAACCCTAAAACAACATTTATGCCTTCCATAATATATCCTTATTCATTAGTGAAGACTGGATGTTATAACATAGAACTTTTGGAGAGTTTACTCTTCCCAAATAAAGACAGTTCGGATTTAAACGTTTCCGTGTTGTCAAATGTTGTATCGATAAATTGCACTGAGAGACTGGTATTATAGAGAAATTCGACTTTTTCACAAAAACAACCTAGTAAGTAGTAAGCACAATCCCATGCAGTAGAATATCATACAAGAGAAAATTCCTATATTGGCACCTAAAGGTTAAAGTGTAGTTGGATGGTAGGAGGGTGGGGGTACATAGCTATTACAGGGTAGATTGTTGTTTTGTTGTCACTATAATTTGCAGTACCTAGGAAATCCTATGAAAAATATTTTAAATTACTTCAACCAACATATTTATTATAAATAAATAACGAAATTTACACATAGTTACAGGTATTTCACTTGTACATATATTTTGATTGTGGTTTCAATTAAATTGAAAGAGCATTCCTCTCGCTTGTCTCGTCGTAATTGTAGCTCAAACACGCGTTCAAAAGCTTTCAGTTAAAGGCCGCGAGAGGTCTTGCAGGGCTTGCTAGTTTCCTTTCACTAGTCTGTGAATGATTATCGTATTTGACCTATTATATAATTACACGATATAGTTGATAATACGTCAATGGTCAATTACATAGATATAATCATGTTTTACTAGTGACGTGTAATGAGTCTCCTTGGGTACAATTAGCTGCTGGAGGTTGGCAATATTTGATTTTGAAATATGGAACCAGAAGTAGTAGTTAATTGTTTTGAATTTAATATTCTCCAAGGGTGAAATAAATAAATAATAATAGTGTAACTTACATTTACTTTAAGTTCTCAATTCATACATAATGAATAGACTTTCCTTTACTTTCTGAGAGCGCAGTACTGAGACCGGGGTTGAACCGTTCGTTTCACTTGAGATAGTATGACACAGTTTTCCATCAAAAGAAATGGATATAAATAGCTGTTTTCGTATGAACTTGAGGAGGGTTTCTCATATCTACACTAAGAGTTCATATCTGCATTGCCGGCGGCAATCTAAAATAAAATTTGGTCTGGGAATCCCTGAAGAATCTTAATGCTCTGACTTTGGAAAAACGGGTAACTTTGAATTGGGTACCAAGGGATAAGGGAGTTGAGATAAAACGAGAATGCGGATACATTGGTTAAATGGTCAATGCATTTTATTTCGAAGGACCTGAAGCAGTAGTAGGAATACCAAGAAGGCCATCAATAGATGTGTCGTAATGATGCCATTTCTGCTTCATGAGGATCAATGTCATTCATATCTTCGGTTAGTTTCTCTTTGAAGGTAGTCCATAATGTTATAGGTGACATTGGTTCACAGAAACAGCAAATGAATGCAAACAATTGCCTGAGCTGATGTGGCATTTGTATATTTATTAATTCCTCCAAGCGAAGCTGCCATTCTTGATAGATTTGAATGAGTCCAAGTGATAGAACTGCCTCTTTAAAAGTATCATATGTTGTACCATTGTAGTGCCGTAAAACCTCAAACCATGTAGCACCCTTTACATGAAGTAATAATATGCGTAAATAAAACCTATTTGAAGCATTAGGTGCCAAATTATAAGCCTTCCTATAACTTTACTACCCCCTCTCTGTCGAGGAATCCACGCATTACCCGCAAACCTGCAATGTTGCGGAATTTCATCAATGAATACATATTCATTGATTTCATTGTATAAATACTGGCGAGCTATTGGTTCGCGGTTGTTTAAATTAAACTATGCTGTGAGAGTTGTATGCTTTTCTTCAAATGAATTTAGTGCATCCTGTTCATTTCCTTGTTTGAAATATACGTTTTGGCGACACTCTTCATGAACTGCTAATCGAATAATTACATGAGATTGTTCATGCATCTCATTAGAATGGAGGCGCCAAATGCTCTCATGAGACGTTACATATCGGAAAAGTTTTTAGTTTCATCGTAGACTATTGCATTATTAGGTTGGTTAACATTACATACAAATTCTATGCATTCAGAATCATAACCTTTATATACATACTTAAATAAATACTTTACAGAACGAACTGTGGAACAAATTTTTACATTAATGTGTGCATTATACTTAGGTAACATATAATTGTTATAAGGGACAACATCTCCACTATCAACTTGGGAAATACCTTTCCTTGCAACTATTCCATTATTTCTTCGGCGGTAGTTAGGGGTATCCATTGATATTTTCTATAGTTTCCTGTAGAAACTCTTTTAGGTATTTCTTAGTGCTACAATAGTTTTTCATGCAAAGAGATTTATTATTGCGTTAACCACATAGTCCGAGTATCATATTTTTTAAGACAATATTATGAAGTGTAGGAAATTCTTGTGGATCTGGTAGTTCGGCACAGACGCATTGGTCAATTTGAGCTGGTTCTCGGAACTTTGACCCTTAATCAAGAATCAATAGCATATGGCAATGTGGCAGGCCACGTTTTTGGAATTCTATTACATAAACATATGCATTTACCATTCCGAAAATATTATTTTTCAATACATCTCTTTTTATTTAATTTATTTTTCCTCTAAATACAATAGAAACGATGTCAGATCGATCTGCAGGGATTTCGTTTGCATTAAGAGACGAAAGTATATCTGGCCAATAAGTATTACAGGTAATTGTCAAACAAATATCTGACTTACTAAACTTTTGAACGATTGACATGGCGTCTAGATACCCTTGAATCATGTTCCGTGGGCTACCTTCAAATAAAGATGGTAACACATCAATTTTACCTGTAGTAAGATTATTAAGTTGAGATCTATTCAATACAAAATCTTGGAGACCCTTGTAATGCTCGACGCGGAGTTCTGAATTATAGTTTCTTATGTAGTAATCGCTCGCCTTCGACTCGTGTGTACATGTCTACAACAAACTGTTGAAATAGTTTTTTTGTGGCATGAATATGTGAGAACCCCTCACGGATCGTTAATCGATAACACGCAAACTGTAACATTGTTAGCCTTTCTCGTTGTTGTTGTCTTCTTTGGCCATTGTGAATTATTTCTGGGTCCCATCCCGGTTCTCCAAAGGGAATACACCATGGGGTTGTAGTGAGGGCTCTAAACCGAAAACAGTGTGGGTCCACCTTGTCGGTGGGGCACTACGACGTGACGGTTTCTGGGTTGGCTCCCCTCAGTGGAACTGAAAACTGCAGCTATTTCATCAGCGCTAGGTTTATTGAATCTTCCCATAACCATTGGAATATTGTCAATAAATGGAATTTCTAGGCTGCGGTTTTGTTCCTGGTGTTGGATTCAAAAAAAACATTCACAAAAAAAAAAATATACAAGTTTACATTTTATATTAATATATATATATATATATATATATATGGCAAAATAAATGTGGGAGTTTTGTTTTTAGAAAAGGCTATGAATAATGCTAGTTTAAATAAAATTCCCAAAAAAATCTGTTAAGAACAGAGATTGGTGCCAAACAGACGTCCTTCCTAGAAAACCAGGAATCATCAATTATTGCTGATTGCCCGGGCCACAAAAAAATTTGTAAGAAAATTTTTTCATTAACTGAAACTTCAAACTAAAATATTAGAGAACTAAAATATTTAAAACATTGCGTATCGGATTTAAACATTACTTCTTTTAATTAGTAATTAAGTGATAAAGTAAAAGTAATTGTTGTGAGATCTTGTGTTCGAGTTTTATTTGATCAAATATTATCTCTAAAGTCAAGCTCATTATTTATTTATAATGAAGACGTTGGTTAAAGTAATTTAAAATGTTATTTCATAGGATTTCCTAGGTACTGCAAATTATAGTGACAACAAAACAACAATCTACCCTGTAATAGCTATGTACCCCCACCCTCCTACCATCCAACTACACTTTAACCTTTAGGTGCCAATATATGCATTTTCTCTTGTAGGATATTCTACTGCATAGGATTGTGCTTACTACTTACTAGGTTGTTTTTGTGAAAAAGTCGAATTTCTCTATATTACCAGTCTCTCAGTGCAATTTATCGATACAACATTTGACAACACGGAAACGTTTAAATCCGAACTGTCTTTATTTGGGAAGAGTAAACTCTCCAAAAGTTCTATGTTATAACCTCCAGTCTTCACTAAGGAATAAGGATATATTAAGGAAGGCATAAATGTTGTTTTAGGGTTTTACTTTTACGAGTACCAGTAGTAATATTTTATTAAAAATCATTAAATGTAAGCTAATTTGTTATCTTTCTTACATGTTAGTTGTTACCGAATTCCTCTTACTCCTACTGTGTTCAGCTAATATATTATTTTTGAACAGTCAAATGTCAAGAACAGTAGGTAAGCCTAAATATTAATAAACATGGGAAAACTTTACGCTACCAGAGGTTAAAATAGCTATTAATTTAGATTTTTATTAACTTATAACAATAACTACTCAAATTAAAACCTATTAAGTAACAAGAAACATAATCTTCATTTATTGAAGGTTGCATTAATAAATTGTAAGCCTAAATTTAATGTAGCATAACAAAAGAATAAGCTAATCTTATGATGCCAGATGGCTGAAACAGTACCTTCCAGACTAAGATGTCAGTACAATGAAAGATTCAAGATCTACCTTCAAGGAATAAATCAATTACATAATAATGATTACTCATTTCAGATTATGTAGATAAGGAACTTGTAAATTTGTTTTTAGTAAGACAATAAATATATAAGCCTACAATGGATATCAACTGGGAATGACAGCAAATGAGACAACATAAATAACTTCAAAATTTTTTAATTTTATTAGCAGCTAGGAGACAATTTTATACATTGTATTAGCCTTGTCAAGATCTTTAAAAATTACACTACATTAAACAAAAAGTACAAGGCACAACAACAAAATCATATACGTCCCAAACCCATTTGCCATTAGCTGGCCGCCTTATGAATTCATCTATAGAATAAAAAATGTTATCTCTTAAATATCGTAGTATTTCTACTTTTGAAGGGCTTTTTTTCTGTTATTGTTTTGATTTAATGTGGATGTTGTGGAGAGAGTTGTGGAGGATGACTCCAGAAATTGCTGGTGATTTTGCAGTTTGAGAAATCCTTTATTTTGGTACAATTAGGTTGTGTGTTTTTCTTGTGTCATATTTATGTATTTCACTATGGTTTGTCAGTGTATGAAATTAGAACACACAATGTCATTCAAGTTGTAAGCTTAGGGGAAAGTAAAATATCCAGTTTTTTTAACAGAGGATGTCAAGAGTCTATTGTCTTCTTACCGAAAATAGCCCAAACTGCATACTTTTGAATTAATACATTTTTTAAATTGACTTGTTTGAAGCACTTCCCCATATAACAACACCATATTGGACATGGCGGTAAAATGGAACATAATATTCAATTAAACTGGTAAAAGTGCCATAATATAACTTTTTAAAAACACAAATTGAATAACTCAATTTTTTGGACAAAGGATTTACATGGTTATTCCATTTCTATTATTGCCAATGTAACAATACTCTTTTTCAATATAAGACGTTGACAGCCCTTGTATTCCAAAAATAGTGGATAAAACTATGGAAGAAATTCATACTAGATACTCTGAACCGACATGCACCGAAATTCATACGAAATGTAGCCATGTAGCAGGGATGTCACAAGCTATAGCTATTTTTGCATTGAGAGTAAAAACGAGACGTACTGTAAATATAACGCAACAATATTTGTACAGTTCCGGGCTCGGTGATTCATCTCATTTGCTAAAAATGTGGATTTGAATGTGAGAGTTTTGAGCCACATTCTGCTCCTATGTATTGGTTCGAACTCTGTAAAAGTCTTAGAAAAAAGGGGGAAATGAGAAGTCCTATTAAAGAAGAAAACATAACAGTGCTGGTTACTAGCCGTGAGGGTAATTAACATAGATACTTCCTGATGCTGGATGCTTGAAACAACAAATAAATCTATGACAAATGTTGAATTTAACATATGATGATGCACTTTGAGGCAGTGAAACAGTTGTAATAAAAAATATTAAATAGGAATTGTAAACATTCATAACGAAAAAAACAAAATAATAGTCAAATATTTTAGTTTGTCGATTTCTAATTTTTTTTCATAGGTTTGTAATGTACTTGACTCCTCTGTACTGTAAATACCAAAAACTTTGAAATTTTTTACTAGCTAATATTTATGAGACCTATACTACTTGTGATATTTTCTATGGTTGTGTTTCAATTTATCCATAGTTGTTTATATAAAATAATAGAAAATTATGTGCTGGTCATATCAAAAGACTATTAAGTTGCTCAAAGTAAAATTGTCTATAACAAGAATTAATTTTAAAATATAAAACCCTAGAAATAATAATGAACTATTGATCTGAAAACCAGTTTTCAAAATATAATGATTCCAATATTTAATTTAACCTAACGTTTCAACTAATTCAAATGTAATAATTAAATGACAATGAACAATGATATTATACATAATATAATAATTAAAAATCTCACAAATACAAACCCCAAACACATAATATATAATAATAGTTATTAAATCATTCAAAGTTGTTGAAAATTACCAAAGTTTTTGTTTTCAGTTTTCTTTTTGTTTCTATTATTTGTTCAAATTTCCCTAATTTTTGTTGTAATCATCTTCTCCTTGCATTTAGGAGTGTTAGCATATCCATCTTTTTCTATTCCTGTTGTAGAGACCTCGCAATAGACACAATCATTGTGAAACATTCATGAAAAGATTTTAAACATGGATTCTTGAGACTGCAAATAAATCAACATGAGATGACAAACACATTTATTTTGGTTAATTGTTTTGTCTGCTTAATTACAGGCATTAAACGAATGTCATGTTTTGTTCGTTTTTAATAACCCAGAAGGCGTTGTGTCTGTGTTAAAATGACCCCAATGTGTAATTTTGTGGCCTGGATGTTTCACGTAGATATATTCATATATTCAAGCAAAGTTTTTTGCTTGTAGATGTTATTATTTTCCGGGTTTGTTTTTAAGTAACAACCTAACATCATCTTGCCCACAACCAACAATCTCTTCAAAATTGTGCATATAAGCTGTATAAATTGCTTGGAGAATCAAAAACAATCAATGATAGTTGGTACCTATAATATGTAAACGTCATAAATAAATAATTGAAGGATACCTGTCATAAAAGTAAATGAAAGAAAAAATCATTTTTTCAACAACGACTGACAATTTTTATGAATATTTTGGTTAAAGTTCTAAATAAATTATGAAATCCCAGTTAAACATTTATCAGTAACAAAAATAAAAGATTTAGAATAATTTTTGCAACATGAACAATAACGACACAAACATAGTAAATGTTTTGTTTTGTTCGGGAGTAATTAGCCAAAATAACTAACATGAATTTCGGTAGTAGATATTAAAAACTTTAGTTCAACTAGGTACGCCTAGGACAAACAACAAATTAGAAGCCCCATTTAAATTTAAATAGCAATAAGAGATATTTCCTAAAACTAAGTTGGCAAACAACATTATTTTCCTACCAGGTATTAATTCAATTACTATTTTAAACATGATCAACTGTGACGCCTGTCTTGAAACATATGAGAAATTTTGGGCACACATTATGTTTAAAGTTTGTATGCATTGGATTGTTTGTGTTGGTGTTTAAAGTAATAACAAATGCTGATCATCAAAACCAAAATAAACGTGTTTGTCATTTCATGTTAATTTATTTGCAATCTCAGGAATCCATGTTTAAAACCTTATCATGAATGTTTGACAATGATTTTGTATATTACGAGGTGTCCATTACAACAACAATAGAGACCTCTCTACAACATATAATTTTCTATTTAAATAAACAACTATGGATAAATTGAAACACAACCGTAGAAAATATCACAAGTAGTATAGGTTTCATGAATATTAGCTAGTAAACAATTTCAAAATTTGTGGTATTTACAGTACAGAGGGGTCAAGTACATTACAAACCTATGAAAAAAAATTAGAAATCGACAAACTAAAATATGAGACTATTATTGTTTTGATTTGTTATGAATGTTTACAATTCCTATTTAAAATTTTTTATTACAACTGTTTCATTGCCTCAAAGTGCATCATCATATGTTAAATTCAACATTTGTCATAGATTTATTGGTTGTTTCAAGCATCCAGCATCAGGAAGTATCTATGTTAATTACCCGCACTGCTAGTAACCAGCACTGTTATGTTTTCCTCTTTAATAGGACTTCTCATTTTCCTCTTTTTTTCTAAGACTTTTACAGAGTTCGAACCAATACATAGGAGCAGAATGTGGCTCAAAACTCTCACATTCAAATCCACATTTTTAGCAAATGAGATGAATCACCGAGCCCTAAACTGTACAAATATTGTTGCGTTATATTTACAGTACGTCTCGTTTTTACTCTCAATGCAAAAATAGCTATACCTCGTGACATCCCTGCTACATGGCTACATTTCGTATGAATTTCGGTGCATGGCCGGTTCAGAGTATCTATTATGAATTTCTTCCATAGTTTTATCCACTATTTTTGGAACACAATGGCTGTCAACGTCTTACATTGAAAAAGAGTATTGTTACAATGGCAATAATAGAAATGGAATAACCATGTAAATCCTTTGTCCAAAAAATTGAGTTCTTCAATTTGTGTTTTTAAAAAGTTATATTATGGCACTTTTACCAGTTTAATTGAATATTATGTTCCATTTTACTGCCATGTCCAATATGGTGTTGTTATATGAGGAAGTGCTTCAAACAAAACCATTTAAAAAATTTCGTAATTCAAAAGTATGCAGTTTGGGCTATTTTCGGTAAAAATACAAGCGACTCTTGCCATCCTCTGTTAAAAAAACTGGTTATTTTACTTTCCCCTCAGTTTACATCTTGAGTGTCATTATGTGTTCTAATTTCATACACTGAAAAACCATAGTGAAATACATAAATTTGACACAAGAAAAACACACAACCTAATCGTACCAAAATAAAGGATATCTCAAACTGCAAAATCAAAAACCATTTCTGGAGTCATCCTCTACAACTCTCTTTCACGTCCACATTAAATAAAAACAATAAAAGGAAAAAAATCCTTTCAAAAAAAGAAATACTACGATATTTAAGAGAAAACTTTTTTATTCTATAGATGAATTCATAGGGCGGCCATCTCAAGACAAAAAGGTTTGGGATGTGTATGATTTTGTTGTTGTTCTTGTACTTTTTGTTTAATGTAGTGTAATTTTTAAAGATCTTGACAAGGCTACTACAATGTATAAATTTGTCTCCTAGCTGCTAATAAAATTAGAAAATGTTGAAGTTAATTATGTTGTCTCATTAGCTGTCATTCCAAGTTGGTATCCATTGTAGGCTTATATATTTATTGTCTTACTAAAAACAAATTAACAAGTTCCTTATCTACATAATCTGAAATGAATAACTATTATGATGTAATTGATTTATTCCTTGAAGGTAGATCTTGAATCTTTCATTGTACTGACACCTTAGTCTGGAAGGTACTCTTTCAGCCATCTGGCATCATAAGATTAGCTTATTCTTTTGTTATGCTACATTAAATTTAGGCTTACAATTTATTAATGCAACCATCAATAAATGAAGATTATGTTTCTAGTTACTTAATAGGTTTTAATTTGTATAGTTATTGTTATAAGTTAATAAAAATCTAAATTAATAGCTATTTTAACCTCTGGTAGCGTAAAGTTTTCCCATGTTCATTAATATTTAGGCTTACCTACTGTTCTTGACATTTGACTGTTCAAAAATAATACATTAGCTAAACACAGTAGAAGTAAGAGGAATTCGGTAACAACTAACATGTAAGAAAGATAACAAATTAGCTTACATTTAATGATGTTTAATAAAATATTACTACTGGTACTCATAAAAGTAAAACCCTAAAACAACATTTATGCCTTCCTTAATATATCCTTATTCCGTAGTGAAGACTGGAGGTTATAACATAGAACTTTTGGAGAGTTTACTCTACCCAAATAAAGACAGTTTGGATTTAAACGTTTCCGTGTTGTCAAATGTTGTATCGATAAATTGCACTGAGAGACTGGTATTATAGAGAAATTCGACTTTTTCACAAAAACAACCTAGTAAGTAGTAAGCACAATCCCATGCAGTAGAATATCATACAAGAGAAAATTCCTATATTGGCACCTAAAGGTTAAAGTGTAGTTGGATGGTAGGAGGGTGGGGGTACATAGCTATTACAGGGTAGATTGTTGTTTTGTTGTCACTATAATTTGCAGTACCTAGGAAATCCTATGAAAAATATTTTAAATTACTTCAACCAACATATTTATTATAAATAAATAACGAAATTTACACATAGTTACAGGTATTTCACTTGTACATATATTTTGATTGTGGTTTCAATTAAATTGAAAGAGCATTCCTCTCGCTTGTCTCGTCGTAATTGTAGCTCAAACACGCGTTCAAAAGCTTTCAGTTAAAGGCCGCGAGAGGTCTTGCAGGGCTTGCTAGTTTCCTTTCACTAGTCTGTGAATGATTATCGTATTTGACCTATTATATAATTACACGATATAGTTGATAATACGTCAATGGTCAATTACATAGATATAATCATGTTTTACTAGTGACGTGTAATGAGTCTCCTTGGGTACAATTAGCTGCTGGAGGTTGGCAATATTTGATTTTGAAATATGGAACCAGAAGTAGTAGTTAATTGTTTTGAATTTAATATTCTCCAAGGGTGAAATAAATAAATAATAATAGTGTAACTTACATTTACTTTAAGTTCTCAATTCATACATAATGAATAGACTCTCCTTTACTTTCTGAGAGCGCAGTACTGAGACCGGGGTTGAACCGTTCGTTTCACTTGAGATAGTATGACACAGTTTTCCATCAAAAGAAATGGATATAAATAGCTGTTTTCGTATGAACTTGAGGAGGGTTTCTCATATCTACACTAAGAGTTCATATCTGCATTGCCGGCGGCAATCTAAAATAAAATTTGGTCTGGGAATCCCTGAAGAATCTTAATGCTCTGACTTTGGAAAAACGGGTAACTTTGAATTGGGTACCAAGGGATAAGGGAGTTGAGATAAAACGAGAATGCGGATACATTGGTTAAATGGTCAATGCATTTTATTTCGAAGGACCTGAAGCAGTAGTAGGAATACCAAGAAGGCCATCAATAGATGTGTCGTAATGATGCCATTTCTGCTTCATGAGGATCAATGTCATTCATATCTTCGGTTAGTTTCTCTTTGAAGGTAGTCCATAATGTTATAGGTGACATTGGTTCACAGAAACAGCAAATGAATGCAAACAATTGCCTGAGCTGATGTGGCATTTGTATATTTATTAATTCCTCCAAGCGAAGCTGCCATTCTTGATAGATTTGAATGAGTCCAAGTGATAGAACTGCCTCTTTAAAAGTATCATATGTTGTACCATTGTAGTGCCGTAAAACCTCAAACCATGTAGCACCCTTTACATGAAGTAATAATATGCGTAAATAAAACCTATTTGAAGCATTAGGTGCCAAATTATAAGCCTTCCTATAACTTTACTACCCCCTCTCTGTCGAGGAATCCACGCATCACCCGCAATCCTGCAATGTTGCGGAATTTCATTGTATAAATACTGGCGAGCTATTGGTTCGCGGTTGTTTAAATTAAACTATGCTGTGAGAGTTGTATGCTTTTCTTCAGATAAATTTAGTGCATCCTGTTCATTTCCTTGTTTGAAATATACGTTTTGGCGACACTCTTCATGAACTGCCAATCGAATAATTACATGAGATTGTTCATGCATCTCATTAGAATGGAGGCGCCAAATGCTCTCATGAGACGTTACATATCGGAAAAGTTTTTAGTTTCATCGTAGACTATTGCATTATTAGGTTGGTTAACATTACATACAAATTCTATGCATTCAGAATCATAACCTTTATATACATACTTAAATAAATACTTTACAGAACGAACTGTGGAACAAATTTTTACATTAATGTGTGCATTATACTTAGGTAACATATAATTTTTATAAGGGACAACATCTCCACTATCAACTTGGGAAATACCTTTCCTTGCAACTATTCCATTATTTCTTCGGCGGTAGTTGGGGGTATCCATTGATATTTTCTATAGTTTCCTGTAGAAACTCTTTTAGGTATTTCTTAGTGCTACAATAGTTTTTCATGCAAAGAGATTTATTATTGCGTTAACCACATAGTCCGAGTATCATATTTTTTAAGACAATATTATGAAGTGTAGGAAATTCTTGTGGATCTGGTAGTTCGGCACAGACGCATTGGTCAATTTGAGCTGGTTCTCGGAACTTTGACCCTTAATCAATAATCAATAGCATATGGCAATGTGGCAGGCCACGTTTTTGGAATTCTATTACATAAACATATGCATTTACCATTCCGAAAATATTATTTTTCAATACATCTCTTTTTATTTAATTTATTTTTCCTCTAAATACAATAGAAACGATGTCAGATCGATCTGCAGGGATTTCGTTTGCATTAAGAGACGAAAGTATATCTGGCCAATAAGTATTACAGGTAATTGTCAAACAAATATCTGACTTACTAAACTTTTGAACGATTGACATGGCGTCTAGATACCCTTGAATCATGTTCCGTGGGCTACCTTCAAATAAAGATGGTAACACATCAATTTTACCTGTAGTAAGATTATTAAGTTGAGATCTATTCAATACAAAATCTTGGAGACCCTTGTAATGCTCGACGCGGAGTTCTGAATTATAGTTTCTTATGTAGTAATCGCTCGCCTTCGACTCGTGTGTACATGTCTACAACAAACTGTTGAAATAGTTTTTTTGTGGCATGAATATGTGAGAACCCCTCACGGATCGTTAATCGATAACACGCAAACTGTAACATTGTTAGCCTTTCTCGTTGTTGTTGTCTTCTTTGGCCATTGTGAATTATTTCTGGGTCCCATCCCGGTTCTCCAAAGGGAATACACCATGGGGTTGTAGTGAGGGCTCTAAACCGAAAACAGTGTGGGTCCACCTTGTCGGTGGGGCACTACGACGTGACGGTTTCTGGGTTGGCTCCCCTCAGTGGAACTGAAAACTGCAGCTATTTCATCAGCGCTAGGTTTATTGAATCTTCCCATAACCATTGGAATATTGTCAATAAATGGAATTTCTAGGCTGCGGTTTTGTTCCTGGTGTTGGATTAAAAAAAAAACATTTACAAAAAAAAATATTTACAAGTTTACATTTTATATTAATCTATATATATAAGTTACGTCTCGTGTTGAGACGTTTGGATTTTTAAAAAACAAATATTTTTCTTGTATCTATTTAATAAAGATCCAATTTATTTGTTACAAACAATCTATTATACTTGTAAACTATTTATAACAAATATACGTAAACACTAGTATACATGTAGATGTTCACGGAGAGAGTTTCTAACTACTACTAAAGAATAATGGCTTTCAGCCTCTACACCTAAAGAATGCTTACTCAGCTGATTTACAGTGAACGTTATCATTATTTCACAAAAGAATGCTTACTCAGCTGACTTACAGTGGACGTTATCATTAGTTTACATAAGCTATACATTATTTGTGGATATAACTCCTCCATCCCTAAATAGAACTTCGGGGATGTGCCGAGATCTCTGCTGTGGCTGAGGTGTTGGCTGACTCGAAGTCAAATTCGGTTTCTTGGTGTACCTGTATGCTGCGTATAACATAACAGTAATTACAATGCAATACAGTATTATTGTCCATACACTAAAGTCTGTAGTTAATTCTACCGTTTTGTTCACCTTTGAAATTGTATTTAAATTTATATGGTTTAAGTCCAGTTTATGCAAGTTGATGGAAATATCAGGCTGCTGATCTACCTGTAACACAAAGTCTGTAGCATCTAGTATTCTAGGATGCCCTACATTAGTATTAGAAGAATGCAAGAGTATTTGATTATTGTATTCAACAATATCGTTATTGTCATTAATATTTAATAAAAAGATTCCATTTAAAGATATTTCGTTAGTTTCTTTAGCACTTATAACTTTTAAAACTTCTTTCTCAGGAAAGATTATGAGATATTGTTCAATTTCTGGTATCCAGTTAATAATGTTTTTACTTATTTCCAAGTTCACATATTTACATTTATTAGGGGTTCCAAAGTTTATTATCGAATTTTCACACATAAGTTCATGATGAGTAATTTGGGAAAACGAGCATATTTGGGCATTGTGGATCTTGCTATTACATTTATCTTTTAAACCTAACATTACAATTTTATTAGACACAGTTTTATGAACTAAAACATATCTTGCTCTAGGTATAACAGTTACATAATTTGATTCATATAATGTAGGTACGGAAGTCAGTTTATACAAGGTATAATCAATTGGTTCCACAATGGGTAAATTAATAAAATATACAATTTCCTTAGAATTAATATTACAATTAACTTCTAGTAGGTTTTCAATTTCCCAAATATTATTTAAACTAGGTTCAATAGGTAATTTACCTTTATAATGATTCTTAATTTTGCTTATTTCTTCAAACAGTTCTTGTGCAGATATTACACTTGGATGTAGCGTTCCTAATTTACAAAAAGTTAGAGAATTCTCTATATCTTGCACCAGCTGTAACATTATATTATATACAATATTCAGTTGATTCAGTATATTTCTAAATTGCTCAACTTCAAATTGTTCATTGATTCTTTGGTATACAACTAACATTTTATATTTTAATTCTTGAAAGTTTTCTTCAATGACATTTATTGTTTTATTGAATTCATCAATTATATTTACATTAATTGAATATTGATTATTTAATTGATCTAATACATTACTTTGGTTATTCTTTAAATCGGTTAATATTTTTTCATATTTTTCACCATCATTTGCATCTAGATTACCTGTGATTATTTTTACAATTGATCCTAAACCATTTAAAATGCCTCTTTTACTTCTGATATCTTTTATCATAATTATTTCTAATTTTTCTTCTATAACACTCTTTGTATGATTAATATACTTAAAGTAATTGAACATGTCCCTTATTTTATCCTTCTTATCTGATACTTCCCTATTATACATGTTCACCCTACAAGTTTCACAGTTTTCATTAAAATAGTTTAACACATGATCATAGTATTCTCTTATATTATAAAGTTGGGATATAAATTTTTCAAGGTTAAAATTGTGTACAAAGGTATGGTAGGATGTTTGGAGTTTAGCAATGCCAAGGTCTATTGGTATCACTCCCACATTTTTAGAGATGTCTTTGATTTCTACTGCGGTTGCTGAGAACAGCGAGATGGACCTGGAACACACGTAAAAGGTTTGGGATGAGAATCTTTCTTCTTTTTCCTGGGCCTCTTAATATTTGACAAATGTATTTTTCCTTTTGTGTTAAAATGTCTGGTTTTTATGTCGGCTGTTTTCTTTTCCGGGTTGATGGATATAATTTCCTCTCTATTATATTTATTTTTGGTCTTACCCTGTTTTTGGACGGTTTTTACATAGACTTCTTATGGAATTTCCGGAAGCGGTTCCTTGTTTACGTTTCTTTCTTTTTGAATTCTTTCTTTAAGTTTAAGGCTTATCTCTCTTATGTTTTCGTATAATTTCTTCGTTTTTTCCTTATGAGAATTTACATAGTCGTTCATAATTTTGTTTTCTGGATTTACATCAAAAATCGAATTTGAATTAACGTGCCCATATAGTATCTCAAAGGGTGTTAGTTTTGTGACAGAATGTATGGTATTATTATAAGCTATCACGGCGTATTTCATTTTCTTTGTAATTGTGTCATTTTTAAATTCCGGTTGATTGTTTAATAGTCTGATGTGCTCGACTAATGTGGAGTGAACACGTTCACAAATTCCATTAGATTGGGGGTGTTGAGTACTTATAAAATGAATTTTGATTTTATGCAACTCCATAAGTTCCTTAATCACTTTATTATTAAATTCTGTACCGTTGTCAGAGATGATAACGTCTGGTACGCCATGTTCTACGAAGTAGTCTATCAGCTTGTCACTTATCTCTGTAGCATGTGACTAGCTATTCTATACAGCTGCACGTGTTTAGAGAACGTATCTACTACGGTTACAAACTTTGCTTTATCGAATGTCACCGTGTCTATTGCTATTATCTCTAAGGGTCTAGAAGCTGTGGGTGTAAGAGATAGTTCTGTTTTTATTGGAACTCTTTCATATTTAGTTTGTAAACATATTTCACAATTGTTAATAAATTCTTGAACACTATTCCTAATATTTGGCCAATAATATTTTCTTTTGATTTGATTATATGTTTCGGTAATACCTCTGTGATTGGTTTTACCGACATGATAGTTACTTACAATTTCTTCAGTTTCCTCAGGATTGGTTATATCTAATAATTTTTCATTACATTTGAGTAAATTTAGTTGCGAACTCTTAAAGTTTTTCATTACGCATGCTGTGAATCTTTCATAAAAATCATTTTCAAAATATAGATTATATTTAACGTTAGGTACGAGATATTCCTTTACAATGTTTATTAAATCTTCTTCAAAATTGTTTTCTGATATCTCTACAATAAATCTAATTTTTGTTAATCCGAATAGTTTTTGAATTTTTACTTTTCCTGGCTTTTGTTTAACTAGGGAAAGTATAATTTGATTTTTTCCGAAGTTCACGGGTTCGTCTGATATTGGAATTTCTATTTGTGTGTTTCCTTCATAATTAGAATGAATGGTCTGTGTCTGTGTCTTCTTCTTCGTCCAGGTTCACTACCATTGATTCTACGTCATCAAGTTCTGGGAAATATGATCCTATTAGTTCGTTACTTGGTCTTTCTAAATCCGGGTCAATTTCTTCAACATTAGTCATTTTCTTCTGGGTTACATTTAATTGAATTCTGGAAAGTGCGTCTGCATTTTGGTTGGTTTTTCCTTTCTTATATTTAATTTCGTAGTCAAATTCTTCTAACTTTAAACGCCATCTTAATAATTTGGAGTTGGGCTCTTTTACTGAAAATAACCATTGTAAGGGTTTGTGGTCAGTATAGATTTTGAACTTTCTTCCGAACAGGTAGGGTCTAAAATATTTTGTTGCCCAAACAATTGCTAGTAATTCTTTCTCTATTGCTGAATAATTAGTTTCGCTTTTGTTTAAAGTTCTACTAGAATAGGCTATTGGTAAATCTGCTCCTTTTACATTTTGACTCAAAATTGCTCCAATTGCAAAATTACTTGCATCGGTTGTTAAGGTAAACTCTTTCTCAAAATCTGGATATTGTAAAATGGGTTCATTGCACAACATATTTTTGCATCTTTCAAAACATTCAATGTATTCCGGCTTATTTATATCAATTTTTACATCCTTTTTTAAACAATTAGTAAATGGTTTTGTAACTTTTGCAAAATCTTTAATGAATTTTCTATAATAACCTATTAGTCCTAAAAATCCTTTAATTTCTTTGGTGGTTTTTGGTATAGGATAGTTTTTAATAATTTTGATTTTTTCAGGGTTAGGTTTAACTCCTTCTGGTGTTACTATGTGTCCTAAGTAAGCTACCTCTTTTCTCAGAAACTCGGTCTTGTCTAATTGTACTTTAAAGTTAGACTGTCTTAGTCTTTCAAAAACTTCACGTAAACGTTTTAAATGTTCTTGCAAACCAGTTGAATATATTATGATATCGTCCAAATAAATGGCACAGATTTCATTTTGAATCCCACGTAGGATATTGTTCATAACTCGTTGGAATGTTGGAGGCGAATTCTTAAGTCCGAATGGCATTCTCAAAAATTCGTAATGGCCTGTTTCAGTTGAAAAAGCTGTCTTCTCCACGCTATCTTTGTCCATTTCCACCTGATGGAAACCAGATGCTAGATCTAAGGTCGTGAAGTACTGAGATCGGCCCAATTTGTCCAAAATATCCGTAATATTTGGTAGCGGGAATCTATCATCGATTGTCTTCGCATTAAGACCTCTAAAATCTACCACTAGTCTAAATTTCTGTTTCCCTGAGGCATCAGCTTTTTTTGGTATAATCCAAATGGGGCTATTCCAAGGTGATTTAGAATGTCTAATTATTTTCTGTTTAAGCATGTCTTGAATTTGATTGTTTACTTCTTTTTTATAGATTTCTGGGTATCTGTAACTTCTATTATAAACTGGGATTTCATCTGTTGTCCTTATTATGTGTTTTACTTGGTTGTTAAAAGTTAAATTATTTTCTTCAACATGAAATATATCCGCGTATTCTTTAATTTATTTCATTATTTCGTCCTTTTCTTCAATATTCATATGATCTGTCCTAATTTTATTCAGGTCTAATTTCTTGTTTTTGCAATTTATTGAGTTAAAATTAATTTCCTTATTTTTTAAGTTAACATGATTTTTATTTCGGGTGTCCACTATTTCGAAATTATCTAATGATTCAATTTCCAATGGTTTTGGTGTTATTTCTATTTTATTTAGAGAATTATTAATAATTGGGCAAAGTGCTTCATTATTTTGTATAGTCACAACACATTGTGGAATTTCTAGTCCTTTACAATAAGTATACGGAATTACTCCTTGACCGTCACACATATTTTTAATTTTTAATTTCACTATCTGTTTACTTCTTGCTTGAATTACATAAGATTGTAGGTTTTTATTTTTAATAGTATTAGATTTGTTTCTTTGTTGCTCAGGTTCTTCCGTGTTAAGATAGAGTATAGGAAACTTCCTATCTGTTTTATCTTTACTTGGTAGAGTGATAGTGTTCTTAGTAAAGTCAAAGCTTAGTTTTAACTCTTTCATGTTATCAATTCCTAAGAGTAAGTCGAATTGTTCATGAAAATTAAACAAATAGAATTTAGCGTCTTTCTTGCCTAATAATGGTAATTCACAACTATATTTTTCTCTTGAAGTACCGTGTGCTGTAGTTATTTCAAAAGGTTCTGATTTTATTGCGTTTTTATACATCTGAAATGCTAGATTTTTTTTTATAAATGATTTAGTACTTCCCGTGTCTATCAAGATTTTTAAGTTTGTTTCGGGGTCATGAATGTATGGCAATTCATTGCTGTCGTTATGAATATTCATTATGTTAAATTTATTCCTAGGCTTGCTGCTCCTAAAAAATAATCATCGTTTGGTTCGTCTTCGTTTAAATTCAACATTTCAAACTGTTCTTGAAATATTTCGGGATTTTCAGAATTTTCATTATAATTTTGCTCTGTTTGTCGTAAATCTTGTTCAAAGTCTTGTGATAAGTCACACATTTCTTCAGCGGGTTTTCCGGTTATTTGGTACATTTTTGTGTTCCTAATGGTGTTATCTGTCTGTCTTGTCGAAATACTCATTGGTGTAGGTTTGTATTGTTTTTGATTTTGATTGAAATTTGTATTGGTCCTTTGCTGTTGATTTGTGTTAAATGGTTGTCTTAGTTGAGATTGATGATACGGTTTGTTAAAATAAGGGTTTTGGGTATTTTGGTATTGGTTATTTTGGTAAGGTAATTGTTTAGGTTGGAAAGTTTTCTGTTGAACGGGTCTTAGCATTTGAACGGGTTTGTTTAGAGCAGGTCTGTTATTCTGATACAATTTAGAATTTTTAAATTGAAAATCATTAGTCAACATATTTAAAGCCTCTTCTAAACTATGTGGGTTTTTTGTTCTCATTAAAGATCCTACTGGTTCATGTAATCCTCTTAAAAGTACTCTTAACGCTAGTTTTTGTACATAAACACATAACACATTAATAGAAGATGATGGTTCCTTATTAGTAAAGTAAGCGATTTGTAAGTTTAAAAGCTTTTGAATTCTTTCATAGAACTTAAATGGGGATTCATTTACTTCTTGTTTTAGTTCGGACATTTCAAGATTTAGAGTAAAACAATCTCTTTTGTCTGAATAGGTGGTCAACAATGTCTTTCTAACGTCTACCCATGAATACGAGTTAGAACTTACAATAACTTCTAAAGCCTGTCCCTTAGTTTTACTTAATATAGATGAAAAAAGATATTCATTTTGAAAATCTTCGGGATTTGATCCTACATAAAATTTAGTTACTATTTTGTCACACATTGACACAAATCTAGCGAGCATAGTTGGTTCTCCATTATACTTGGGAATCATTTCTAAATATTCTTTCTTTAAAGTTGGGGTCGTCATGTTTGTAAGTTATACTTAACTAAACTAAAATAATAATGCTTAGATATAATTAAAGTTTTTTAAATAAATAATTAATACAGTATAGTATAATATATTGAAATATATTTTTTTTTGTTGTTTAAAATCTTTCAATTATTGATAGATAATATTGTTGCATGTAAAATGCTTTGTTTCTTTTCTACTCACAAGATCCACAAATATATGCTCATATTAGGGTCCGGGTAGTTGATTTTTGGAGTTTTGAAGCGACGTTGCTCCTCTTGTTCGTTGCGGTGTTGGTTGGCGAGATGCCCTCTTGTTGGTGAGTCCTGTTGTCTGGTATTCTTGCAAACGACAGTAATCGACGTAGTATCTTTGCAGATTCACTTCACAGTCACTTTCGAGTAATATCTTTCGATACACGCCCGATGCGTTGGTTTCGAATGTGTCTACGAAGGTATTCGTTTCGTTAACGGTTGAAACCGAAAAATTAGCTTTTAATTTTCGAAACTTGTCCTACCGACTGCGCCAGTTACGTCTCGTGTTGAGACGTTTGGATTTTTAAAAAACAAATATTTTTCTTGTATCTATTTAATAAAGATCCAATTTATTTGTTACAAACAATCTATTATACTTGTAAACTATTTATAACAAATATACGTAAACACTAGTATACATGTAGATGTTCACGACTTCACGGAGAGAGTTTCTAACTACTACTGAAGAATAATGGCTTTCAGCCACTACACCTAAAGAATGCTTACTCAGCTGATTTACAGTGAACGTTATCATTATTTCACAAAAGAATGCTTACTCAGCTGACTTACAGTGAACGTTATCATTAGTTTACATAAGCTATAAATTATTTGTGGATATAACTTATATATATGGCAAAATAAATGTGGGAGGTTTTTTTTAGAAAAGGCTATGAATAATGCTAGTTTATATAAAATTCCCAAAAAACTCTGTTAAGAACAGAGATTGGTGCCAAACAGACGTCCTTCCTAGAAAACCAGGTAATCATCAATTATTGCTGATTGCCCGGGCCACAAAAAAATTTGTAAGAAAAATTTTTCATTAACTGAAACTTCAAACTAAAATATTAGAGAACTAAAATATTTAAAACATTGCATATCGGATTTAAACATTACTTCTTTTAATTAGTAATTAAGTGATAAAGTAAAAGTAATTGTTGTGAGATCTTGTGTTCGAGTTTTATTTGATCAAATATTATCTCTAAAGTCAAGCTCATTATTTATTTATAATGAAGACGTTGGTTAAAGTAATTTAAAATGTTATTTCATAGGATTTCCTAGGTACTGCAAATTATAGTGACAACAAAACAACAATCTACCCTGTAATAGCTATGTACCCCCACCCTCCTACCATCCAACTACACTTTAACCTTTAGGTGCCAATATAGGAATTTTCTCTTGTATGATATTCTACTGCATGGGATTGTGCTTACTACTTACTAGGCTGTTTTTGTGAAAAAGTCGAATTTCTCTATAATACCAGTCTCTCAGTGCAATTTATCGATACAACATTTGACAACACGGAAACGTTTAAATCCGAACTGTCTTTATTTGGGAAGAGTAAACTCTCCAAAAGTTCTATGTTATAACATCCAGTCTTCACTAAGGAATAAGGATATATTATGGAAGGCATAAATGTTGTTTTAGGGTTTTACTTTTACGAGTACCAGTAGTAATATTTTATTAAAAATCATTAAAAAATGTAAGCTAATTTGTTATCTTTCTTACTTGTTAGTTGTTACCGAATTCCTCTTACTCCTACTGTGTTCAGCTAATATATTATTTTTGAACAGTCAAATGTCAAGAACAGTAGGTAAGCCTAAATATTAATGAACATGGGAAAACTTTACGCTAAAAGAGGTTAAAATAGCTATTAATTTAGATTTTTATTAACTTATAACAATAACTATACAAATTAAAACCTATTAAGTAACTAGAAACATAATCTTCATTTATTGATGGTTGCATTAATAAATTGTAAGCCTAAATTTAATGTAGCATAACAAAAGAATAAGCTAATCTTATGATGCCAGATGGCTGAAAGAGTACCTTCCAGACTAAGGTGTCAGTACTATGAAAGATTCAAGATCTACCTTCAAGGAATAAATCAATTACATCATAATAGTTATTCATTTCAGATTATGTAGATAAGGAACTTGTTAATTTGTTTTTAGTAAGACAATAAATATACAAGCCTACAATTTATACCAACTGGGAATGAAAGCCAATGAGACAACATAATTACTTTCAACATTTTTTAATTTTATTAACAGCTAGGAGACAATTTTATACATTGTATTAGCCTTGTCAAGATCTTTAAAAATTACACTACATTAAACAAAAAGTACAAGGCACAACAACAAAATCATACACGTCCCAAACCCATTTGCCATTAGCTGGCCGCCTTATGAATTCATCAATAGAATAAAAAAAGTTATCTCTTAAATATCGTAGTATTTCTACTTTTGAAGGGCTTTTTTTAATGTGGAAGTTGTGGAGAGAGTTGTGGAGGATGACTCCAGAAATTGCTGGTGATTTTGCAGTTTGAGAAATCCTTTATTTTGGTACAATTAGGTTGTGTGTTTTTCTTGTGTCATATTTATGTATTTCACTATGGTTTGTCAGTGTATGAAATTAGAACACACAATGTCATTCAAGTTGTAAGCTTAGGGGGAAGTAAAATATCCAGTTTTTTTTAACAGAGGATGTCAAGAGTCTATTGTCTTCTTACCGAAAATAGCCCAAACTGCATACTTTTGAATTAATACATTTTTTAATTGACTTGTTTGAAGCACTTCCCCATATAACAACACCATATTGGACATGGCGGTAAAATGGAACATAATATTCAATTAAACTGGTAAAAGTGCCATAATATAACTTTTTAAAAACACAAATTGAAGAACTCAATTTTTTGGACAAAGGATTTACATGGTTATTCCATTTCTATTATTGCCATTGTAACAATACTCTTTTTCAATGTAAGACGTTGACAGCCATTGTGTTCCAAAAATAGTGGATAAAACTATGGAAGAAATTCATAATAGATACTCTGAACCGGCCATGCACCGAAATTCATACGAAATGTAGCCATGTAGCAGGGATGTCACAAGCTATAGCTATTTTTGCATTGAGAGTAAAAACGAGACGTACTGTAAATATAACGCAACAATATTTGTACAGTTCCGGGCTCGGAGATTCATCTCATTTGCTAAAAATGTGGATTTGAATGTGAGAGTTTTGAGCCACATTCTGCTCCTATGTATTGGTTCGAACTCTGTAATAGTCTTAGAAAAAAAGAGGAAAAAGAGAAGTCCTATTAAACATGAAAACATAACAGTGCTGGTTACTAGCAGTGCGGGTAATTAACATAGATACTTCCTGATGCTGGATGCTTGAAACAACAAATAAATCTATGAAAAATGTTGAATTTAACATAATATGATGATGCACTTTGAGGCAATGAAACAGCTGTAATAAAAAATATTAAATAGGAATTGTAAACATTCATAACAAATCAAAACAACATAATAGTCACATATTTTAGTTTGTCGATTTCTAATTTTTTTTCATAGGTTTGTAATGTACTTGACTCCTCTGTAATGTAAATACCACAAATTTTGAAATTTTTTACTAGCTAATATTTATGAGACCTATACTACTTGTGATATTTTCTACGGTTGTGTTTCAATTTATCCATAGTTGTTTATATAAATAGAAAATTATGTGCTGGTCATATCAAAAGACTATTAAGTTGCTCAAAGTACAATTGTCTATAACAAGAATTAATTTTAAAATATAAAACCATAGAAATAATAATGAACTATTGATCTGAAAACCAGTTTTCAAAATATAATGATTCCAATATTTAATTTAACCTAACGTTTCAACTAATTCAAATGTAATAATTAAATGACTTTGAACAATGATATTCTACTTAATATAATAATTAAAAAATCTCACAAATAAAAACCCCAAACACATAATATATAATAATAGTTATTAAATCATTCAAAGTTGTTGAAAATTACCAAAGTTTTTCTTTTCAGTTTTCTTTTTGTTTCTTTTATTTGTTCAAATTTCCCTATTTTTTGTTGTAATCATCTTCTCCTTGCATTTAGGAGTGTTAGCATATCCATCTTTTTGTATTCCTGTTGTAGAGACACAAACATTGTCAAACATTCATGAGAAGTTTTTAAACATGGATTCTTGAGACTGCAAATAAATCAACATGAGATGACAAACACATTTATTTTGTTTAATTGTTTTGCCTGCTTAATTACAGTTATTAAACGAATGTCATGTTTTGTTCGTTTTTGATAACCCAGAAGGCGTTGTGCCTGTGTTAAAATGACCCCAATGTGTAATTTTGTGGCCTGGATGTTTCACGTAGATATATTCATATATTCAAGCAAAGTTTTTTGCTTGTAGATGTTATTATTTTCCTGGTTTGTTTTTAAGTAACAACCTAATATCATCTTGCCCACAACCGACAATCTCTTCAAAATTGTGCATATAAGCTGTATAAAATGCTTGGAGAATCATAAACAATCAATGATAGTTGTACCTATAATATGTAAACGTCATAAATAAATAATTTGAGGATACCTGTCATAAAAAGTAAATGAAAAAAAAAATCATTTTTTCAACAACGACTGACAATTTTTATGAATATTTTGCTAAAAGTTCTAAATAAATTATGAAATCCCAGTTAAACATTTATCAGTAACAAAAATAAAAGATTTAGAATAATTTTTGCAACATGAACATTAACAACACAAACATAGTAAATGTTTTGTTTTGTTCGGGAGTAATTAGCCAAAATAACTAACATGAATTTCGGTAGTAGATATTAAAAACTTTGGTTCAACTAGGTACACCTAGGACAAACAACAAATTAGAAGCTCCGTTTAAATTTAAACAGCAATAAGAGATATTTCCTAAAACTAAGTTGGCAAACAACATTCTTTTCCTACCAAGTATTAATTCAATTACTATTTTAAACATGATCAACTGTTGAGGCCTGTCTTGAAACATATGAGAAATTTTGGGCACACATTATGTTTAAAGTTTGTATGTATTGGATTGTTTGTGTTGGTGTTTAAAGTAATAACAAATGCTGATCATCAAAACCAAAATAAATGTGTTTGTCATTTCATGTTAATTTATTTGCAATCTCAGGAATCCATGTTTAAAACCTTATCATGAATGTTTGACAATGATTTTGTATATTACGAGGTGTCCATTACAACAACAATAGAGACCTCTCTACAACACATAATTTTCTATTTATATAAACAACTATGGATAAATTACAACACAACCGTAGAAAATATCACAAGTAGTATAGGTTTTTATGAATATTAGTTAGTAAACAATTTCAAAATTTGTGGTATTTACAGTACAGAGGGGTCAAGTACATTACAAACCTATGAAAAAAATTAGAAATCGACAAACTAAAATATGGACTATTATTTTGTTTTGATTCGTTATGAATGTTTAAAATTCCTATTTAATATTTTTTATTACAGCTGTTTCATTGCCTCAAATTTGCATCATCATATGTTAAATTCAACATTTTTCATAGATTTATTTGTTGTTTCAAGCATCCAGCATCAGGAAGTATCTATGTTAATTACCTGCACTGCTAGTAACCAGCACTGTTATGTTTTCCTCTTTAATAGGACTTCTCATTTTCCTCTTTTTTTCTAAGACTTTTACAGAGTTCGAACCAATACATAGGAGCAGAATGTGGCTCAAAACTCTCACATTCAAATCCACATTTTTAGCAAATGAGGTATTCCATAATGTTAAAGGTGACGTTGGTTCACAGAAACAGCAAATAAATGCAAATAATTGCCTGAGCTGATGTGGCATTTGTATATTCTGTAATTCCTCCAAGCAAAGCTGCCATTCTTGATAGATTTGAATGAGTCCACGTAATAAAACTGCCTCTTTAAAAGTATCATATGTTGTACCATTGTAGTGCCGTAAATCCTCAAACCATGTAGCACCCTTAACATGAAGTAACAATATGCGTAAATAAAACCTATTTGAAGCATTAGGTGCCAAATTATAATCCTTCCTATAACTTTACTACCCCCTCTCTCGAGGATTCCACGCATTACCTGCAAACCTGTAATGTTGCGGAATTTCATTGTATAAATACTGGCGAGCAGTAGGTTCGCGGTTGTTTAAATTAAACTATGCTGTGAGAGTTGTATGCTTTTCTTCATATGAATTTAGTGCATCCTGTTCATTTCCTTGTTTGAAATATACAATTTGGCGACACTCTTCATGAACTGCCAATCGAATAATTAAGTGAGATTGTTCATGCATCTCATTAGAATGGAGGCGCCAAATGCTCTCATGAGACGTTACATATCGGAAAAGTTTTTAGTTTCATTGTAGACTATTGCATTGTTAGGTTGGTTAACATTACATACAAATTCTATGCATTCAGAATCATAACCTTTATATACATACTTAAATAAATACTTTACAGAACGAACTGTGGAACAAATTTTTACATTAATGTGTGCATTATACTTAGGTAACATATAATTGTTATAAGGGACAACATCTCCACTATCAACTTGGGAAATACCTTTCCTTGCAACTATTCCATTATTTCTTCGGCGGTAGTTGGGGGTATCCATTGTTATTTTCTATAGTTTCCTGTAGAAACTCTTTTAGGTATTTCTTAGTGCTACAATAGTTTTTCATGCAAAGAGATTTATTATTGCATTAACCACATAGTCCGAGTATCATATTTTTTAAGACAATATTATGAAGTGTAGGAAATTCTTGTGGATCTCGTAGTTCGGCACAGACGCATTGGTCAATTTGAGCTGGTTCTCGGAACTTTGACCCTTAATCAAGAATCAATAGCATATGGCAATGTGGCAGGCCACGTTTTTGGAATTCTATTACATAAACATATGCATTTACCATTCCGAAAATATTATTAATACATCTCAATTAATATTATTTTCAATACATCTCTTTTTATTTCATTTATTTTTCCTCTAAATACAATAGAAACGATGTCAGATCGATCTGCAGGGATTTCGTTTGCATTAAGAGACGAAAGTATATCTGGCCAATAAGTATTACAGGTAATTGTCAAACAAATATCTGACTTACTAAACTTTTGAACGATTGACATGGCGTCTAGATACCCTTGAATCATGTTCAGTGGGCTACCTTCAAATAAAGATCGTAACACATCAATTTTACCTGTAGTAAGATTATTAAGTTGAGATCTATTCAATACAAAATCTTGGAGACCCTTGTAATGCTCGACGCGGAGTTCTGAATTATAGTTTCTTATGTAGTAATCGCTCGCCTTCGACTCGTGTGTACATGTCTACAACAAACTGTTGAAATAGTTTTTTTGTGGCATGAATATGTGAGAACCCCTCACGGATCGTTAATCGATAACACGCAAACTGTAACATTGTTAGCCTTTCTCGTTGTTGTTGTCTTCTTTGGCCATTGTGAATTATTTTTGGGTCCCATCCCGGTTCTCCAAAGGGAATATACCATGGGGTTGTAGTGAGGGCTCTAAACCGAAAACAGTGTGGGTCCACCTTGTCGGTGGGGCACTACGACGTGACGGTTTCTGGTTTGGCTCCCCTCAGTGGAACTGAAAACTGCAGCTATTTCATCAGCGCTAGGTTTATTGAATCTTCCCATAACCATTGGAATATTGTCAATAAATGGAATTTCTAGGCTGCGGTTTTGTTCCTGGTGTTGGATTCAAAAAAACATTCACAAAATAAAATATTTACAAGTTTACATTTTATATTAATATATATATATATATATATATATATATATATATATATATATATATATATATATATATATATATATATATATATATATATATATATATATATATATATGGTAAAATAAATGTGGGAGTTTTGTTTTTAGAAAAGGCTATGAATAATGCTAGTTTAAATAAAATTCCCAAAAAACTCTGTTAAGATCAGAGATTGGTGCCAAACAGACGTCCTTTCTAGAAAACCAGGTAATCATCAATTACCGCTGTTTGCCCGGCCACAAAAAAATTTGTAAGAAAAAATTTTCATTAAACTGAAACTTCAAACTAAAATATTAAAGAACTAAAATATTTTAAACATTGCGTATCGGGTTTAAACATTACTTCTTTTAATTAGTAATTAAGTGATAAAGTAAAAGTAATTGTTGTGAGATCTTGTGTTCGAGTTTTATTTGATCAAATATTATCTCTAAAGTCAAGCTCATTATTTATTTATAATGAAGACGTTGGTTAAAGTAATTTAAAATGTTATTTCATAGGATTTCCTAGGTACTGCAAATTATAGTGACAACAAAACAACAATCTACCCTGTAATAGCTATGTACACCAATTATACTTTTAGCCTTAAGGTGCCAATATAGGCATTTTCTCTTGTAGGATATTCTACTGCATAGGATTGTGCTTACTACTTACTAGGGTGTTTTTGTGAAAAAGTCGAATTTCTCAATAATACCAGTCTCTTAGTGCAATTTATCGATACAACATTTGACAACACGGAAACGTTTAAATCCGAACTGTCTTTATTTGGGAAGAGTAAACTCTCCAAAAGTTCTATGTTATAACATCCAGTCTTCAATAAGGATTAAGGATATATTAAGGTAGGCATAAATGTTGTTTTAGGGTTTTACTTTTACGAGTACCAGTAGTAATATTTTATTAAAAATCATTAAATGTAAGCTAATTTGTTATCTTTCTTACTTGTTACTTGTTACCGAATTCCTCTTACTCCTACTGTGTTCAGCTAATGTATTATTTTTGAACAGTCAAATGTCAAGAACAGTAGGTAAGCCTAAATATTAATAAACATAGGAAAACTTTACGCTACCAGAGGTTAAAATAGCTATTAATTTAGATTTTTATTAACATATAACAATAACTTTTCAAATTAAAACCTATTAAGTAACAAGAAACATAATCTTCATTTATTGATGGTTGCATTAATAAATTGTAAGCCTAAATTTAATGTAGCATAACAAAAGAATAAGATAATCTTATGATGCCAGATGGCTGAAAGAGTACCTTCCAGACTAAGGTGTCAGTACAATGAAAGATGCAAGATCTACCTTCAAGGAATAAATCAATTACATCATAATGATTACTCATTTCAGATTATGTAGATAAGGAACTTGTTAATTTGTTTTTAGTAAGACAATAAATATATAAGCCTACAATGGATACCAACTGGGAATGACAGCTAATGAGACAACATAATTAACTTCAACATTTTTTAATTTTATTAGCAGCTAGGAGACAATTTTATACATTGTATTAGCCTTGTCAAGATCTTTAAAAATTACACTACATTAAACAAAAAGTACAAGGCACAACAACAAAATCATACACGTCCCAAACCCATTTGAAATTAGCTGGCCGCCTTATGAATTCATCTATAGAATAAAAAATGTTATCTCTTAAATATCGTAGTATTTCTACTTTTGAAGGGCTTTTTTTTCTGTTATTGTTTTGATTTAATGTGGAGGTTGTGGAGAGAGTTGTGGAGGATGACTCCAGAAATTGCTGGTGATTTTGCAGTTTGAGAAATCCTTTATTTTGGTACAATTTGGTTGTGTGTTTTTCTTGTGTCTTATTTATGTATTTCACTATGGTTTGTCAGTGTATGAAATTAGAACACACAATGTCATTCAAGTTGTAAGCTTAGGGGAAAGTAAAATAACCAGTTTTTTTAACAGAGGATGTCAAGAGTCTCTTGTATTCTTACCGAAAATAGCCCAAACTGCATACTTTTGAATTAATACAAAATGTACTTGACTCCTCTGTACTGTAAATACCACAAATTTTGATATTTTTTACTAGCTAATATTTATGAGACCTATACTACTTGTGATATTTTCTACGGTTGTGTTTCAATTTATCCATAGTTGTTTATATAAATAGAAAATCATGTGCTGGTCATATCAAAAGACTATTAAGTTGCTCAAAGTACAATAATTGTCTATAACAAGAATTAATTTTAAAATATAAAACTATAGAAATAATAATGAACTATTGATCTGAAAACCAGTTTTCAAAATATAATGATTCCAATATTTAATTTAACCTAACGTTTCAACTAATTCAAATGTAATAATTAAATGACATTGAACAATGATATTTTACCTAATATAATAATTAAAAAATCTCACAAATAAAAACCCCAAACACATAATATATAATAATAGTTATTAAATCATTCAAAGTTGTTGAAAATTACCAAATTTTTTCTTTACAGTTTTCTTTTTGTTCTTTTATTTGTTCAAATTTCCCTATTTTTTGTTGTAATAATCTTCTCCTTGTATTTAGGAGTGTTAGCATATCCATCTTTTTCTATTCCTATTGTAGAGACCTCGTAATATACACAATCATTGTCAAACATTCATGAGAAGATTTTAAACATGGATTCTTGAGACTGCAAATAAATCAACATGAGATGACAAACACATTTATTTTGGGTAATTGTTTTGTCTGCTTAATTACAGGCATTAATCGAATGTCAAGTTTTGTTCGTTTTTAAAACCCAGAAGGCGTTGTGTCTGTGTTAAAATGACCCCAATGTGTAATTTTATGGCCTGGATGTTTCACGTAGATATGTTCATATATTCAAGCAATGTTTTTTGCTTGTAGATGTTATTATTTTCCTGGTTTGTTTTTAAGTAACAACCTAACATCATCTTGCCCACAACCAACAATCTCTTCAAAATTGTGCATATAAGCTGTATAAATTGCTTGGAGAATCATAAACAATCAATGATAGTTGTACCTGTAATATGTAAACGTCATAAATAAATAATTTGATTATACCTGTCATAAAAAGTAAATGAAAGAAAAAATTGTTTTTTCAACAACGACTGACAATTTTTATGAATATTTTGCTAAAAAATCTAAATAAATTATGAAATCCCAGTTAAACATTTATCAGTAACTAAAATAAAAGATTTAGAATAATTTTTGCAACATGAACATTAACAACACAAACATAGTAAATGTTTTGTTTTGTTCGGGAGTAATTAGCCAAAATAACTAACATGAATTTCGGTAGTAGATATTAAAAACTTTAGTTCAACTAGGTACGCCTAGGACAAACAACAAATTAGAAGCCCCATTTAAATTTAAACAGCAATAAGAGATATTTCCTAAAACTAAGTTGGCAAACAACATTATTTTCCTACCAAGTATTAATTCAATTACTATTTTAAACATGATCAACTGTGAGGCCTGTCTTGAAACATATGAGAAATTTTGGGCACACATTATGTTTAAAGTTTGTATGTATTGGATTGTTTGTGTTGGTGTTTAAAGTAATAACAAATGCTGATCATCAAAACCAAAATAAATGTGTTTGTCATTTCATGTTAATTTATTTGCAATCTCAGGAATCCATGTTTAAAACCTTCTCATGAATGTTTGACAATGATTGTGTATGTTACGAGGTGTCCATTACAACAACAATAGAGACCTCTCTACAACATATAATTTTCTATTTATATAAACAACTATGGATAAATTGAAACACAACCGTAGAAAATATCACAAGTAGTATAGGTATTTATGAATATTAGCTAGTAAACAATTTCAAAATTTGTGGTATTTACAGTACAGAGAAGTCAAGTACATTACAAACCTATGAAAAAAATTAGAAATCGACAAACTAAAATATGTGACTATTATTGTTTTGATTTGTTATGAATGTTTACAATTCCTATTTATTATTTTTTATTACAGCTGTTTCACTGCCTCAAAGTGCATCATCATATGTTAAATTCAACATTTTTCATAGATTTATTTGTTGTTTCAAGCATCCAGCATCAGGAAGTATCTATATTAATTACCCGCACTGCTAGTAACCAGCACTGTTATGTTTTCTTGTTTAATAGGACTTCTCATTTTCCTCTTTTTTTCTAAGACTTTTACAGAGTTCGAACCAATACATAGGAGCAGAATGTGGCTCAAAACTCTCACATTCAAATCCACATTTTTAGCAAATGAGATGAATCTCCGAGCCCGGAACTGTACAAATATTGTTGCGTTATATTTACAGTACGTCTCGTTTTTACTCTCAATGCAAAAATAGCTATACCTCGTGACATCCCTGCTACATGGCTACATTTCGTATGAATTTTGGTGCATGGCCGGTTCAGAGTATCTAGTATGAATTTCTTCCATAGTTTTATCCACTATTTTTGGAACACAATGGCTGTCAACGTCTTACATTGAAAAAGAGTATTGTTACAATGGCAATAATAGAAATGGAATAACCATGTAAATCCTTTGTCCAAAAAATTGAGTTCTTCAATTTGTGTTTTTAAAAAGTTATATTATGGCACTTTTACCAGTTTAATTGAATATTATGTTCCATTTTACTGCCATGTCCCATATGGTGTTGTTATATGGGGAAGTTTCAAACAAAACCATTTTAAAAATTTCGTAATTCAAAAGTATGCGGTTTGGGCTATTTTCGGTAAGAATACAAGCGACTCTTGCCATCCTCTGTTAAAAAAACTGGTTATTTTACTTTCCCCTAAGCTTACAACTTGAATGACATTGTGTGTTCTAATTTCATAAACTGACAAACCATAGTGAAATACATAAATATGACACAAGAAAAACACACAACCTAATCGTACCAAAATAAAGGATATCTCATACTGCAAAATCACCAACAATTTCTGGAGCCATCCTCTACAACTCTCTTTCACTTCCACATTAAATAAAAACAATAACAGGAAAAAAAGCCTTTCAAAAAAATAAATACTACGATATTTAAGAGAAAACTTTTTTATTCTATAGATGAATTCATAGGGCGGCCATCTCAAGACAAAAAGGTTTGGGATGTGTATGATTGTGTTGTTGTTCCTGACTTTTTGTTTAATGTAGTGTAATTTTTAAAGATCTTGACAAGGCTACTACAATGTATAAATTTGTCTCCTAGCTGCTAATAAAATTAAAAAATGTTGAAAGTAATTATGTTGTCTCATTAGCTGTCATTCCCAGTTGGTATCCATTGTAGGCTTATATATTTATTGTCACACTCAAAACAAATTAACAAGTTTCATATCTACATGATCTGAAACGAGTAATCACTATGATGTGATATTTTTATTCCTTGAATCTTTCATTGTACAGATACCATTGTCTGGAAGGTACTCTATCAGCCATCTGACATCATAAGGATAGCTTATCCTTTTGTTATGCTACATTAAATTTAGACTTACAATTTATTACTGCAACCTTCAATAAATTAAGATTATGTTTCTTATTACTTAATAGGTTTTAATTTGAATAGTTAATGTTATAAGTTAATAAAATCTAAACTAATGGCTATTTTAACCTCTGGTAGTGAGTAGAGTCCCCGCCACTTGAGATCCAAGATGGCGGCTGTGACCCAATATATTTTTAGCAACCGATTTGCCAACCCAAACATCCAACCGATATACCTGTTAGCGACCGATGCCCGCGGCCATTGACTTTGCTCCCCCTCGGAGAACCCCTACCACCACCAGAGCGCGTCTACGTTGAAGTGACAGCATTGGACGAGAAGCGACTGTGCAATTGAAGTTATAAATGGAGCATTCTGATTGGACGAGAAGCGGCGGTGCAGCATTGGACGAGAAGCGGTCACGTGACCACGAGAATAACTGGGGCCAAATCCCTTGGCTCTCCCCAACAAAAGTAGTGTTCACAGTCGGGTTACTGGCTACCAGAGTGTAGCACACCCAAAGTTAAAACAAGGTGACTCACACGGTTAGAGCTACTTGAAAAGAGCTATGGAGCCAATTTACATTGTTTCCTCGCAAAGTAGGGAGGCGAAAAAATTTCGTACTCTAAGGACTAAAATTCAGTTTAAATTTCATCCACCACCCGAGAATGTAACGGAAATTGATTGGATAAAAAGAGGCTTTGAATGTTTGGTAGACCAAATGAAAAATGGAACAGCTGATGGTGATTTGTTGGGCTTTACGTTTACTAGTCTCAATTTTAAAACAAAGACACCTGGATACGTTGCTTTACGTAAAGCTTCCGACATCTCTGCGCGTCTTTTATGGACAATTTTTGGCGGATTAATCCAAAGCAACGGTGAGGCGGGAACAAGCAGCGATAATTTCGAGGTTACGTGCACAAGAGTATCTCCAGGAAATAAATAGTGCCACGAAACCATAAACACATTCATTTACATAATGGATGTAAGGCGAGCCATTGCGGCGGAACTTCACAAGCCCGCGCGAAGAAATTTCAAAACCTGAGGTGTGACGCTGAAAGGAGTTAATGACCTTTATCAAGCCGATCTTGTGGAAATGATTCCATATGCTAAAGAAAACCAAGGCTACAAATATATACTGACTATGATAAATTGTCTAACAAAATTTGCGATTGCGTTACCACTAAAGACAAAGTCTGCTCTAGACGTATCTATAGCGTTAGAACCGATACTGAAAAAACATCCTATGAATAACTTTCAGACCGATCAGGGGAAGGAGTTTTTCAATACGCATGTGAAGAGATTAATGAAAAAATACAATATAAATCACTACGCCACTTTTTCAGACAAGAAAGCGTCTATGGTGGAGCGCCTGAACCGTACTTTGAAAAATATAATGTGGCGTGAATTTACGGCACGCGGTAGTTACGAGTGGTTGGAGCTGCTGAAAAACGTAGTAAAGACATACAATAACACTGTGCACAGTACTATCGGCATGAAACCCGCTCAGGTGTTGAAAAAGCATGAGAAAATGTTACTGGACAAAATAGCACGCAAGAGTACAAAAGCACTGGCGCGATTTAAAGTGGACGACAAAGTTAGAATATCGAAATTTAAAAAGACATTTGCTAAAGGATATCTACCCAATTGGACAAATGAAGTGTTTACCGTGTACGCTGTTGTACCGACCAATCCTGTAACGTACATTCTACAAGACTCGAAAGGTGACATTCTGAAAGGGGGGTTCTATGCCGAAGAATTAAGCGAGTCAAAGATCGGCAACGTATATCTTGTTGAAAAAGTATTACGCAAAAAGGGTAACAAAGTACTGGTGCGGTGGTTAGGGTTTGACAAGGAACACGATAGTTGGATTGATAAAAACAAGCTTGTTGTTTAGGTATTTAATAGGATAACACTGTTAGTTTTCCACAGTATTTAGACAAACGTTGCGTAATGCGTTTAAAAAACACAGTGGATAAACTACGTGTAAGAAACTTTGACGTTGTTGCAGGAGGCGGCTCAACAATGCACCGTCACAGTTCTTTATTACCAAACACAGTTCGATCTATAGTGTGCGGCCCATCAAACAGTGGCAAGACTAATGTGCTATTTATTTACTCTTCAATCCAAATGGCCTGAAATTTGCCAACGTCTACGTATTTTCTAAATCACTCCAGCAGCCAAAGTACAAGTTTTTGGAAACTATACTGGGAAATACCAAAGAAATTGGTTATTACACATTCACGGACAACGAAAATGTCATCCATCCTAGTGAAGCGGAGCCAAATTCGATAATAATTTTTGACGACATAGCTTGCGAGAAACACGACAATATACGTAACTATTTCACCATGGGACGTCACAATAATATAGATTCCTTCTACTTAGGACAGACGTACAGCAGGATTCCCAAACAATTGATTCGAGACAATGCCAATCTCTTGGTCCTTTTCAAGCAGGACGATCTCAATTTACGACACATTTACAATGATCACGTAAACACTGACATGGTGTTTAGTGCATTTAAAAACATTTGTGCATCCGCGTGGAAAGATAAACATGGATTCGTTGTAATAGATAAGGACAGTGAACCGGAGAATGGAAGATTTAGAATTGGTTTTGATCGAATTGTAACAGATTTTTAAGGTACAAAAGGCTTGATACTTGCAACAAACGTCATTCTACAAGATGTCTGAGAAGAGAGAGCATCTAACGCTGGAGATAGCCAGATTGCGCAAGGCTATAAAGAAAAAGTACAGACAGTTGAGGTACGGAGAGGCCGAAGAGGAACGAATGTATACTAAGAAATACACACCAATAATTAAAGAGTTGCAGAAGAGTGGAGTGTTTTTGCCGAAACAAGAAATTAAGCCCGAAGAAGAAGAGTTGGATGAAAAGACGGAAATAGCGAATGAGTGGAGCAGCGAGAGTGAGGAAGAGAAAAATGAGGAGTGGACTGTCGGGGAAGTACCGGCTACTCCCAGTGTTGATTTTGTGGATACCGAAATAATTGCAGAGACTCCGGACCGACCGTAGCCCAGTGTGAGGGAGCTATTGTCCACACCGGAAGGGCAAAGAGAATCTGAAAAATGGGTAAACAGTACTTTCAAAGATCCGCTGGCGCGAAAATATATGCTCAAACTGATGAAAGATACCGACCGTAGTGGGAATATAGATCACAGTTACGGACCGTCAATCGGAGCCGACTCTATTATGATCGGTAACAAGACTCTTCAGTTGTCGGACGATGGTAAACTTATAACTGACGGAGTTCACTATAAAGGGACGCCCGGATTGTACGAGTTGGTGTTTAAGCGTATACCCGATGATGAAATATATACCGAGGACGATTTACGAGCGTATAGGGATATCTGTGTGGCATCCAGTGCACACAAAAGATTATACGATCCGAACGGACAAGTTAATAGTAACAAATCTTATAAATATAAAAACATTATAGTGCATTTATTCCCACCTAAAAACGTTAGCAGTAGAGGATATTCATACTGGGACGATCCGAATGAGTTGTGTGACAGACTGAGACTTTTATTGTCATCTCACGATGCAGGACACACGGGACATGCAAATGAGATAGCTTCTATTATAGAAGAACTAAAAGAATCTGGAATTATAAAAGGCGCGGGAATTGCAAAAATTAGAACATTAATACGATGAGTGTCGACAAGTTCGGACGTTATTCGGTGAGAAGGGCTTTACCCTCCACCCAATCGTTAGTTAGAGGGTACGACCTTACCCCTGAGGGGAATTACGATATAAAGGGTAAACTCTTGCGTAATGTAGGCGCTCCTCTAACGGAAAAAGATGCTGTAAATCTAGACACTGTGGAGAAGACGTGTATAACCTTTGATAAAGTCGCACAAAAATATCACACAAAGGGCATACCCTTAGGCGGTCTGGGTCAGACTAAAGATACCGATGACGCTGTAACGAGAGGATATCTCGAATCTTTAATACCGATTAAACTTATGACCGACTATTCCGTTAAACAGAGTCGAATACAAGATGTAGGTGAACCTATAGACGACGGTGATGCCGTCAACATAGCATACGCAAAGAAAAATTTTATCTTGAAAAATGTTGAGGGGAGTGCTGAGGTGGAAGGTGGGGCCTTTGATGCTTGTAACACTAGAATCTGTAATTTAAAGTTGCCCGTTAGTAAGAAGGACGCGGCCAATAAGATGTACGTTGACAATAAAAGTATTATATCCGACCATATGGCGTATTATTTTCTTCAACGTCGAATTGCAAGTGTCGGTTCTCCCGTCTACGCCGATGATGCTGTCACTTTAATTTTCCTCATGGAAAATACTGTACATCTACACCAATCACCGACATCCGGTGAATCGTTTTTCAATGCTGAAAATAAGAGGATAACTAGTGTAGCCGATGCCGTTGACGATATAGATGTAGTGAATTTAAGACAGTTGAAAAAATACACTCACGAATTGGAGACGTGGATAAGGAACAATGTGTTGTTGAAAAATGGCGACTGTTTTAATGCCGAGGGGAAACGTATCTGTAATGTCGCCAAAGGCGATGTCGATACGGATGCAGTTACATTGACACAATTAGCCGGCTCTATAAAAGCGTTGGAAAATGTTTTTAAGGCGTACAGTAAATGGAACTTATCGATTTCGCTCGTGTTATTAAGAGAGAATACAGTAAAGTGGATGTTTCCAAAGACCGAGTAACGATCTGGAGATCACTATGGGGTTCAAGCGATAAGGTATAACCAATTTTTTCGCGACAGCTCACAGTATGAGCGACGACACCATAAATACGTTGTACCCTTGAGTATTGATTCAGTATAGAAATGGCAAAGGGACGAACAACATCAAAAAGAGTCAAAAAGGACCGTGGTCTCGTTTCTGGAATTTTAAGCGTTGGTAATAAGGTTTTAAACAAGGCTATAGATCTATTGCCTGTAGAACTCCATTATTTACCCTCTTACAACTATTGCGGTCCGGGTACAAAACTAGCCGAGAGGTTAGCCCGAGGTGATAAAGGAGTAAATCCTTTAGACGAAGCGTGTAAAGAGCAAGATATAGCGTACAGTAAATATAGTGACTCGGAGCATCGTAGAGAAGCTGACAAAGTTTTAGCAGAACGGGCTTGGAGTCGAGTCAAATCGGGTAACGCGTCTATGGGTGAACGGGCAGCAGCGTGGGCTGTAACAACGGCCATGAAAGCGAAATCCAAATTAGGAGGTGGGAAAAAGTCGAAACGTCTCTTGTTGGGTGGGGGGTTTGTATCTCAAACCGTATCAAAAAGGCAGTGGTCTGTATCTCAAACCATATGCAAAAGGCACTGGCTTGTATCTCAAACCGTATCCAAAAGGCAGGGGACTGAAAGGCAGTAGCAGAACCAAGAAGAAGATCAATAAAAAAAAAGTTTGATTGATTCATTACCAAACAGACCGTTAACAAATATTGATTTAGAAAAATATCCAGTGAGGATACCGTATTTCAGAGGTGTTTTTATGAGGGATAATCTTCCCCCGACGGGACCGTTGAAAAACGAATCCGCCATTGTCAACCTCGATAGTAGCAAGGGTGAAGGTACACATTGGGTGTGTTATAAAAAGCGCGGTGTAAATGTAGAATACTATGACAGTTTTGGAAATTTTAGACCTCCACTCGAACTGACTAGATATTTTGGTTCCAACGCTAATATTCACTATAATTACAAGCGACATCAAAGTGACACTTCAGTCGTATGTGGACATTTGTGCTTAAAGTTTCTACTATCATGAGTATTGTTTTAAACGGAAATAGTTCTACACTTTGGTGTGATTTCTTTCCACCGATTGATCTATCCGATGGAGAGTGGGAAATCGGTCTCATTGATCTTGCTGTGTACAATTCCATTCCCAATATCGAAGAAGGAATTAATAATAAATTGTATCTCGGTGAAGATCAAAACGATAATTATGAAGTGACCGTTAACATACCGACAGGTTCGTACGAAATTGAGGATATTGAAAAATATATAAAATCACATCTGCCGCCGGAGATTTCATTTTCGCTCAAGCCGAACAATAACATACTTAAAGCGGAACTTAAGTGTTCAAAGACTATTCATTTTAAGGACGGATCTATCGGAAAATTACTCGGTTTTAATAATGGGGATTTATCAGCCAACCAAAGACACGAATCTGAGCTGCCCGTCAATATTATAAGAGTGAATGTTATTAGAGTTGCGTGTAATATTGTAACTGGGTCATTTCAAAATAGAAAAGAGTCACACAATATACACGAGTTTTACCCACAAGTGGCTCCGGGGTACAAGATTGTCGAAATACCGACGACTGTAATATATTTACCCGTCTACGTGAAAACCATTCATAACATCACCGTAAGCCTTAGAGATCAGAACGGAGTACCTATAAATTTCAGAGAAGAATCAGTTTCTGTCCGATTGCATTTACGTAGAAATGGGTCTCGTATTTAATGGACAACGTTATAAGAACAGTATCAGTGTACGTTCAAACTCGACAGAGTTAACAGCTAGAATATACGTTTTCTCTCAGCTTTGGGATTTAAAGTGAAAAATGGATCTACTGGCGATAGATAGTGCAGCAGAATACAATGACGTCATCAGTGGTCTTGAATATCATTCGCACAGACCATATGCGTCGTCAACGTACGGTAATAACGATGAAATTCGTATTCCCATAAATCAACAGGACGTGATCACAGCACCGTTTGATAGTATATTGCATATAAAAGGAACAGTGAGCGGCACAAAAGCGGACGGCACTGCTGCAACAGTGAAATTGGTCAACAATGCCGTAGCCTTTCTATGTGACGATATTAGATACGAATTTGCCGGTAGCGAAGTGGACCGTACGAGAAATGTCGGAATTTCCAGTACACTGAAAAATCTGTTGTTGCGAGAGAGTGAGAAGAATAAATTCAGCAGCGCAGGATGGTTGGGAGCCGGTGGGATGGCTACCGTTTCAAACTTTTCCCTCACTGTATCATTGAAGCTGTTGATGGGCTTTTTCGAAGACTACCAACGGGATTGTAATGAACGTAAAACAGGAACTAGTGCTCTTACGTTCGGCCTCCGATTTGAACGCTGTATACAGTGATGATGCAGCAAACGTTAATCTGAACATAACTAGTATACACTGGAGAGTGCCTTATGTGACGGTTTCAGATTCACTCCGATAGAATCTTTTGAAAATGATCGAAAGAGACGAACCTGTCCATGTTCCGTTTCCTAGTTGGGAGTTACACGAGTATCCAATAGTGCCGCAAACAAATCAGATTTCTTGGACAATTAAAACCGCTAATCAGCAGGAAAAACCACGCTATGTTATTCTAGCCTTCCAAACAGATAGAAAAAATCAGATCAAAAAGGATGTCTCTGTGTTTGACATGTGCGGCCTTTCAAATTTAAAACTCTATCTGAATTCACAGTATTTTCCTTACGATAATATTAACGGCGATTTTCCACATTGTACGAAATGTACCATAGATTCCAAGAATCGTACTATACGCACGAGTCCTTGCCCAGTCTAGATTTACAATCTTTTACAAATTGTCCTCTCTTCGTAATCGATTGTTCCAAACAGAACGATTCTATTAAATCAGGTCCCGTGGATGTCAGACTAGAAATAGAAACTTCTGCTAATATACCGGCCAATACTACAGCCTATTGTCTCATTTTACACGACTCGCATATCGTGTACAATCTCCTTACAAGCACAGTGAAAAAGGTTATGGAATAGATGCGCATGCGCACAGTCTCTCTTATAACACGATACACTTAACGGTCCAATCATTCACGATCGAGACATCATGTGCACCACATACCCAGGAGTCGATCATGCCTTCCTCAGGATAGTGCCTAGGGATAGATTATCGGATTTAGAGGACTTGATTGACGAAGACACGCTATATTCATTCGAGCCTAATGAAATAGACAATGAGTTGACCATGGCATTCACAGACTACCTCTACGAAAACGATAAATTTCATGTCGAATGGTCACAAGTATCGGAACACGTCTATGCAGCTTTAAAGAGTCGGCTATCTTCGAGTAACATCGGCTGTTCTACAGATTCGGTTTACGTTTTAGTGGGTGGGGTGGGGATGGTTTATCGTAGCCATTATTGTGTCACTTGTAGAGAGGAGGATATAAGCGATGAAAAATACTATCAATTCGATTTCGATGATCCTCGTCTACACGAGTTCCCATTGGTTCAAATCGAACCGGAACTTGAAGAAGGTTGTTTCTACTATCAAAGTAGTCAGTTGTAACTTCCGTCAGTCGAGACCATGGATCCGAGCAGGATGGATGTGGAACGAGCTCCTACCAAGCGTCAGGTACCACCTAACCTACCTTTGGGAATTTTTCTTAAATCAATTCATTTCATAAACACCGAGTGTACTAAATTCATAGCAACCGGTTTATTTCAGCATACAGGTTTCGGTCTTGGACTTTTAGTGAAAGCTGGTAGAAAATTTGTTTTCTTCAATCACCTAATACTTGACGAATTATCACTTCATTTAAAATCTATAACGGCTGCTATCAGCGATAAGAGAACGTGTAAATTCAATCTGACTATCGGTGACATAATAGTACGTAATCTTTTCGGCAAACGTTACGTTCAATTGTATGACGGACAACATTGTATGACCTTGAACGCTGACGAATGGAGGCTACTAGAGGAGAGTATGCCGCTCGTGTCCAGACGTGTCACCGAATTGTTTTATATCGAGAAAGAATTACGCTCGTACATCATTGAGATCTTGGCCAGCGACGAGCTCGTATCTAGCACTCTCCCCAAAGCGGACAAACTGTACGACGAAGTGAGCTTGTTTAAAAAACATGCAAGTGGCAGTAGTTGAATTTCACGCGTTTCACGATAACGATAACAAGTATATCGTCAAAGAATTGGCAATTGTCGGTGATCATTTTCACAGTATCACAGTGTTCAAACCACCTTACAATTTTTCCCTACTTAACGATAAATGGCATAGATCGGCTCGTTGGTTACAATCTCGTTTTCACTATATCAGATGGAATGAAGGAGGTGTACCTTACAACGAGGACACGATACGCACTTTGTGCAAGCCTTTTGCAATACTTTTCACCAAAGGATTGGAAAAGGCTCAATTTCTGAGACAATTTCACCCGTGCGTGATTGAATTACCTCAGGAGGAAAAATTCTCCCATAGTGGAGACATTAAATGCTTATTACCACAACATAATAGTAACGTAGATAGTAAATGTGCACTAAAAAGTGCTGAAAGTTATTACGATTTACTACTTGCCTAAATTGAAAAAGGGGAGGGGTTGGGGTCACAGCCGCCATCTTGGATCTCGTGGCGGGGACTCTACTGTAGTGTAAGGTTTTCCCATGTTTATGAAAATTTAGGCTTACCTACTGTTTTTGACATTTGATTGTTCAAAAAAAATACACAGTAGGAGTAAGAGGAATTCGGTAACAACTAACAAGTAAGAAAGATAACAAATTAGCTTACATTTAATGATGTTTAATAAAATATTACTACTGGTACTCGTAAAAGTAAAACCCTAAAACAACATTTATGCATTCCTTAGTTTATCCTTATTCCTTAGTGAAGACTGGAGGTTATAACATAGAACTTTGGGAGAGTTTACTCTTTCCAAATAAAGACAGTTCGGATTTAAACGTTTCCGTGTTGTCAAATGTTCTATCGATAAATTGCACTAAGAGACTGATATTATAGAGAAATACGACTTTTTCACAAATACAGCCTAGAAGGTAGTAAGCACAATCCTATGCCGTAGAATATCATATAAGAGAAAATGCCTATATTGGCACCTAAAGGTTAAAGTGTAGTTGGGTGGTAGGAGGGTGGGGGTACATAGCTATTACAGGGTAGATTGTTGTTTTGTTGTCACTATAATGTGCAGTACCTAGGAAATCCTATGAAATAACATTTTAAATTACTTTGACCAACATATTCATTATAAATAAATAACGAACTTTTACACATAGTTACAGGTATTTCACTTTGGTAAGCTATACCTACATATATTTTGATTGTGGTTTCAATTAAATTGAACGAGCATTCCAATCGCTTGTCTTGTCGTAATTGTAGCTCAACACGCGTTCAATAGCTTTCAGTTAAAGGCCGCGAGAGGTCTTGCAGGGCTTGCTAGTTTCCTTTCACCCGTCTGTGAATGATTATCGTATTTGACCTATCATATAATTACAGGATATAGTTGATAATACGTCAATGGTCAATTACATAGATATAATCATGTTTTACTAGTGACGTGTAATGAGTCTCCTTGGGTACAATTAGCTGCTGGAGGTTGGCAATATTTGATTGTGAAATATGGTACCAGAAGTAGTAGTTAATTGTTTTGAATTTAATATTCTCCAAGGGTGAAATAAATAAATAATAATAGTGTAACATACATTTACGTTAAGTTCTCAATTCATACATAATGAATAGACTCTGCTTTACTTTCTGAGAGCGCAGTACTGAGACCGGGGTTGAACCGTTCGTTGCACTTGAGATAATATGACACAGTTTTCCATCAAAAGTAATGGATATAAATAACTGTTTTCGTATGAACTTTAGGAGGGTTTCTCATATCTACACTAAGAGTTCATATCTACATTGCCGGCGCCAATCTAAAATAAAATTTGGTCTGGGAATCTCTGAAGAATCTCAATGCTCTGACTTTGGAAAAACGGGTAACTTTGAATTGGGTACCAAGGGATAAGGGAGTTGAAATAAAACGAGAATGCGGATACATTGGTTAACCGGTCAATGCATTTTATTTTGAAGGACCTGAAGCAGTAGTAGGAATACCAAGAAGGCCATCAATAGATGTGTCGTAATGATGCCATTTCTGCTTCATGAGGATCAATGTCATTCATATCTTCGGTTAGTTTCTCATTAAAGGTATTCCATAATGTTAAAGGTGACGTTGGTTCACAGAAACAGCAAATACATGCAAATAATTGCCTGAGCTGATGTGGCATTTGTATATTCTGTAATTCCTCCAAGCAAAGCTGCCATTCTTGATAGATTTGAATGAGTCCACGTGATAAAACTGCCTCTTTAAAAGTATCATATGTTGTACTATTATAGTGAAGTAAATCCTCAAACCATGTAGCACCCTTAACATGAAGTAACAATATGCGTAAATAAAACCTATTTGAAGCATTAGGTGCCAAATTATAATCCGTCCTATAACTTTACTACCCCCTCTCTGTCGAGGAATCCACGCATTACCCGCAAACCTGTAATGTTGCGGAATTTCATTGTATAAATACTGGCGAGCAGTTGGTTCGCGGTTGTTATAATTAAACTATGCTGTGAGAGTTGTATGCTTTTCTTCAGATGAATTTAGTGCATCCTGTTCATTTCCTTGTTTGAAAGATACGTTTGGCCACACTCTTCATGAACTGCCAATCGATTAATTACATACGATTGTTCATGCATCTCATTAGAATGGAGGCGCCAAATGCTCTCATGAGAACCTACATATCGGAAAAGTTTTTAGTTTCATCGTAGACTATTGCATTATTAGGTTGGTTAACATTACATACAAATTCTATGCATTCAGAATCATAACCTTTATATACATACTTAAATAAATACTTTACAGAACGAACTGTGGAACAAATTTTTACATTAGTGTGTGCATTATACTTGGTAACATATAATTGTTATAAGGGACAACATCTCTATTATCAACTTGGTGGATACCTTTCCTTGCAACTATTCCATTATTTCTTCGGCGGTAGTTGTGGGGTATCCATTGCTATTTTCAATAGTTTCCTGTAGAAACTATTTTGGGTATTTCTTAGTGCAACAATTGTTTTTCATGCAAGGAGATTTATTATTGCGTTGACCACATGATTCGTGTATCATATTTTTTACGATAATATTATGAAGTGTAGAAAATTCTTGTGGATCTGGTAGTTCGGCACATTGGTCAATTTGAGCTGGTTCTCGGAACTTTGATTCTTCATCAAGAATCAATAGCATATGGCAATGTGGTGGCAGGCCACGTTTTTGGAATTCTATTACATAAACATATGCATTTACCATTCCGAAAATATTATTTTCCAATACATCTCTTTTTATTTCATTTATTTTTCCTCTAAATACCCTAGAAACAATGTCAGAACGATCTGCAGGGGTTTTGTTTGCATTAAGAGACGAAAGTATATCTGGCCAATTAGGATTACAGGTAGGTAATTGTCAAACAAATATCGGACTTACTAAACTTTTGAACGATTGCCATGGCGTCTTGATACCCTTGAATCATGTTCCGTGGGCTACCTTCAAATAAAGATGGTAGCACATCAATTTTACCTGCAGTAAGATTATTAAGTTGAGATCTATTTAATACAAAATCTTGGAGACCCTTGTAATGCTCGACGCGGAGTTCTGAATGATGGTTTCTTATGTAGTAATCGCTCGCCTTCGACTCGTGTGTACATGTCTACAACACACTGTTGAAATAGTTTTTTTTGTGGCATGAATATGTGAGAACCCCTCACGGATCGCTAATCGATAACACGCAAACTGTAACATGGTTAGCCTTTCTCGTTGTCGTTCTCTTCTTTGGCCATTGTGAATTAATTTTGGATCTCATCCAGGTTCTCGAAAGGGAATATACCGTGGGGTTGTAGTGAGGGCTCATAACCGAAAACAGTGTGAGTCCACCTTGTCGGTGGTGAACTACGACATGAAGGTTTTGTGGTGGCTCCCCTCAGTGGAACTGAAAACTGCAGCTATTTCATCAACGCTAGGTTTAATGAATCTTCCCATATCCATTTGAATATTGTCAATAAATCGAATTTCTAGGCTGCGGTTTTGTTCCTGGTGCTGAATTATATTAGCTGCTTTTTTGTAGGTTTGAGCGAAAGTGTAACATATAGTATGTTTGTTAACTTAGTCACTGTATCTTATTTTAAATTTTTATTTTCATTCCGTTGCAGCCGTATATTAGTTGCTACTGACGTGTCAATGAAATATAATTGACCATATGAGGGTAAATCACCATTTAGGGGTAATAAGTCAAAAATATATCTATGAATTTGTCCTTGAACTTTGAAACAATAAGCGGGTATGACATCGTTCCTTTGTGGATTTCTCAGTAGAGATCCGGATACTTGAGATCCAGATTGGAGTGGGGGAGGAAGGTGGGGTGACTACGTGACCTATGGCCCTTCCCTTTGCCCCTCTCCTTACCCCTCCTTCTCCCCACCATCCGCCTGTGACGCAATTTGTTGTTACCTTTGTTGTCAACACACGGGACGTCATACACTTTTTTTATCCTATTGGGATTCGAACCTGTAAAGTTCGGATTTGAAAGCGGACACGTTACCGACTGAGTTATCGTGCATAGTATTACTCGTTGTATATTTAATGCGGTATATAAGCCGCCATGTTTGTTGTTGGATAAGTACATTTATTTTGTTAAACACAAGAACATTTCATAGAAGTTTGGACTCGTACCCCTTACTGTAAGACGTACGCGAGTTTTTCGCGGTCTTCCGCGAAAAACTCGTGTACATCTAACGGTACGGGTCTGGGTCGTACCTCTAGGTTAAGGTTACTCTGATGTATACAACAAAATACAGAGTAGTGTCCCTATTAATTGTGTTATATATTTATATAATGTGTTATATATTTATATAATCTAGGTTCCTCCGTTGGCTACCAGGGACTCTGAGGTTATGTATACAACAAATCAAAATACAGAGTAGTGTCCACATTTAATGTGTTATATATTTATATAATGTAGTTTCCTCCGTTGGCTACCAGGGTGTAGCACAGATCAATCTATGCGCAGGCAAATCTAGCCTACTTGTATTGTATACGTGTTACACCTTAAACGACCAAAGAAAGTTAACCTAACCTATGTCTGTTATATGAAAAGTTTCCTACTTTTGCTTTAACCTATGCTTACCACTGCCCACATGTGTTAGAACGCAGACAAATTTATGCTCACCACAGCCTACTTGTGTTTATGTATCGTGTTAAACCTAAAACCTATGACCAAAGATAGTTAACCTAACCTATCTCTAACTTATAATGTATGAAAAGTTTCCTACTTTTGCCTAAACCTATGTTTACCACAGCCTACTTGTATCATATATACGTGTTACACCAAAACGTGTGTTTATGTATCACATACGTGTTACACCTAAAACCTATAACCAAAGATTGTTAACCTAATCCTAGACTTAATTATGTCTATTGTATGAAAAGTTTTATGTTCCTACTTTTGCTTAATCCTATGCTTACCACAGCCAACACGGTGTTAGTCTTATTATGGCCGATGTTTTTGCAAACTATTTAACAACCAAAATATATTTTTACCAACCGATTTACCAACCAAAATTCACTTTTATCAACCGATTTTCCAACCAAAATATACTTTTAGCAACCGATCTGCCAACCCAAACATCCAATCGGTAACCGATATACCTGTTAGCGACCGATGGATTTGACCGCATACACTTGCAGCCATTTCTACAAGTACAGACTTGTCTTTGCTCCCCCCTCTCCCACTACCCTGGGAGAACCAGAGCGCCTCCCACCACCTCCCACCAATGCGCACCACCGTAGGTCTGCGTGTTATGTTTGCGTTGAAGTGACAAAATGGAGCATTCTGATTAGACGAGAAGCGACGGTGCAGTTGAAGTTATAAATGGAGCATTCTGATTGGACGAGAAACGGCGGTGCAGTTGAAGTTATAAATGGAGCATTCTGATTGGACGAGAAGCGGTCACGTTACCAAATGGACGATTCTGATTGGTCGAGAATAACTCTATAAGAGCCCATATTACGACCAAATCCCTGTGATGTACCTCTAGGTTACTCTGATGTATACAACAAATCAATATTCAAAAGTAGTGTCCACAGCTGGTAAATTTAATGTGTTAATTATGAGGTTCCTCCGTTGTCTATCATCGGTGAACCACCCAAAGTTATGTGTTATATATTTATATGAGATTCCTCCGTCGACTACCAGGGTGTAGCACCGGTAAACCACCCAAAGTTATGTGTTATTTATTTATATGAGGTTACACCGTTGGCTACCAGGGTGTAGCCTCCGGTCACCCAAAGTTAATGTATGGCAAGGTGACTCACACGGTTAGAGCTACTTGTCGTGAAAAGAGCTATGGAGCCAATTTACATTGTTTCCTCGCAAAGTATGGTGGCGAAAAAATTTCGTACTCTAAGGACTAAAATTCAGTTTAAATTTCATCCACCACCCGAGAATGTCACGGAAATAGATTGGATAAAACGAGGCATTGAATGTTTGGCAGACAAGATGAAAAATGGAACAGCTGATGGTGATCTGTTGGGCTTTACGTTTACTAGTCTCAATTTAAAAACAAAGACACCTAGATACGTTGCTTTTCGTAAAGTTTCCGACATCCCTGTCGATCTTTTATGGACAGTTTTTGTCGGATTAATCCAAAGCAACGGTGAGGCGGGAACAAGCAGCAATAATTTCGAGGTTACGTGCACCAGAGTATCTCCACGAAATAAATAGTGCCACCAAACCATAAACACTCTCATTTACATAATGGATGTAAGGCAAGCCATTGCGGCGGAGCTCCACAAGCCCGCGCGAAGAAATTTCAAAACACGTAGTGTGATGCTGAAAGTAGTTATCAAGCCGATCTAGTGGATATGATTCCATATGCTAAAGAAAACCAAGGCTACAAATATATACTGACAATGATAAATTGTCTGACAAAATTTGCGATTGCAGAACCGTTAAAGACAAAGTCTGCTCTAGACGTATCTATAGCGTTAGAACCGATACTGAAAAAAACATCCTATGAATAACTTTTAGACCGATAAGGGGAAGGAGTTTTTCAATATGCACGTGAAGAGATTAATGAAAAAATACAATATAAATCACTACGCCAATTTATCAGACAAGAAAGCGTCTATGGTGAAGCGTCTGAACCGTACTTTGAAAAATATAATGTGCGTGAATTTACGGCACGCGGTAGTTACGAGTGTTTGGAGCTGCTGAAAACGTAGTAAAGACATACAATAACACTGTGCACAGTACTATCGGCATGAAACCCGCTCAAGTGTTGAAAAAGCATGAGAAAATGTTACTGGACAAAACAGCACGCAAGAGTACAAAAGCACTGGCGCGATTTAAAGTGGACGACAAAGTTAGAATATCGAAATTTAAAAAGACTTTTGCTAAAGGATATCTACCCAACTGGACAAACGAAGTGTTTACCGTGTATGCTGTTGTACTGACCAATCCTGTAACGCACATTCTACAAGACTCGAAAGGTGACATTCTGAAAGGAGGATTCTATGCCGAATAATTAAGCAGGTCGAAGATCGGCAACGTATATCTTGTTGAAAAAGTACTACGCAAAAACGGTAACAAAGTACTGGTGCGGTGGTTAGGGTTTGACAAGGAACACGATAGTTGGATTGATAAAACAAAGCTTGTTGTTTAGGTTTTGTATTTAATAGGATAGCACTGTTAGTTTTCTACAGTATTTAGACAAACGTTGAGCAGCGTAATGCGTTTAAAAAAACACAGCGGGTAAACTACGTGTAAGAAACTTTGACGTTGTTGCAGGAGGCAGCTCAAAAATGCACAGTCACAGTTCTTTATTAAAAAACACAGTTTGATCTATAGTGTGTGGCCCATCAAACAGTGGTAAGACTAATGTGCTATTAAATCTGCTCTTCAATCCAAATGGCCTGAAATTTCCCAACGTCTACATATTTTCTAAATCACTCCAGCAGCCAAAGTACAAGTTTTTGGAAACTATACTGGGAAATACAAAAGAAATTGGTTATTACACCTTCACGGACAACGAAAATGTCATCCATCCTAGTGAAGCGTAGCCCAATTTAATAATAATTTTTGACGACATAGCTTGCGAGAAACACGATAATATACGTAACTATTTCACCATGGGACGTCACAATAATATAGATTCCTTCTACTTAGGACAGACGTACAGCAGGATTCCCAAACTATTGATTCGAGACAATGACAATCTCTTGGTCATTTTCAAGCAGGACGATCTCAATTTACGACACATTTACAATGATCACGTAAACACTGATATCGTGTTTAGTGCTTTTAAAAACATTTGTGCAACCGCGTGGAAAGATAAACATGGATCCGTTGTAATAGATAAGGACAGTGAACCAGAGAATGGAAGATTTAGAATTGGTTTTGATCGAATTGTAACAGATTTTTAAGGTACAAAAGCCTTGATACTTGCAACAAACGTCATTTTACAAGATGTCTGAGAAGAGAGAGCATCTAACGCTGGAGATAGCCAGATTGCACAAGGCTATAAAGAAAAAGTACAGACAGTTGTGGTACGGAGAGGCCGAAGAGGAACGAATGTATACTAAGAAATACACGCCAATAATTAAAGAGTTGCAGAAGAGTGGAGTGTTTTTGCCGAAACAAGAAATTAAACCCGAAGAAGAGTGGGATGGAAAGACGGAAATAGATGATGAGTGGAGCAGCGAGAGTGAGGAGGAGAAAAACGAAGAGTGGGCTGTTGGGGAAGTACCGGCTACTCCCAGGGTTGATTTTATGGATACCGCAATAATTGCAGAGACTCCTGAGCAACCGCAGCCCAGTGTAAGGGAACCACCCAAACATTAAAACCACCCAAAGTTATGTGTTATATATTTATATGAGATTCCTCTGTCGACTACCAGGGTGTAGCACCGGTCAACCAATAAAAGTTATGTGTTATTTATGTGTTATGTTACGCCTGTAGGGCTAAGTGTATCTGAAAAATGGTTAAACAGTACTTTCACACATCCGCCGGCACGAAAATATATGCTCAAAATGATGAAAGATTCCACCAGTAGTCGAAATATAGATCACAGTTACGGACCGAAAATCGGAGACAAGTCTATGATGATCGGTAACAAGACTCTTCAGTTGTCGGACGATGGTGAAAATATAATTGACGGAGTACACTATAAAGGGACGCCCGGATTGTACGAGTTGGAGTTTAAGCGTGTACCCGATGATGAAATATATACCGAGGCCGATTTACAAGCGTATAAGGATATCTGTTTGAGATCCAGTGCACACAAAAGATTATACGATCCGAACGGACAAGTTAATCGTAACAAATCTTTAAAATATAAAAACATTATAGAGAAGTTATTCCCATCTAAAACAGTTAGCGGTAGAGGTTATTCATACTGGGACGATCCGAATGAGTTGTGTGACAGACTGAGACATTTGTTGGCATCTCATGATGCAGGACATACGGGACATGCAAATGAGATAGCTTCTATTATCGAAGAACTAAAAGAAGCTGGAATTATAAAAGGCGCGGGAAATGCAAAAATTAGAACATTAATACGATGAGTGTCAACAAGTTTGGACGTTATAAGAGTAGCGGCTCCAGCAGAAAAATAGGTCCTAAAGGTGTAGGGTTTAACCTTACACCAGAGGGAGACTATGATATAGGAGGTAAATTGTTACATAATGTAGCTACAGCACACTCTGAAACCGATGCGGTCACCCTTAAGAAATTAGAAACAAAGTGTTTAATGTTTGATGACAAGAGGAAATGATATGACGCAAGCTGGAGACCTACAGGTGGTTTAGGTAAACCAAAAGACAATGATGATGCCGTGACAAAAGAATATCTCGAATCGTTAATTCCAGTTAAACTAAATAGTGGCTATGAATTTAAAAAATTATCGGCTACAGGATATTGGTAATCCTCTAGAGGACGGTGATGGCTTAAACGTGAAATATGCTAGAATGTACTTTAGTGGGAAAAATTCGCACAATAAATTTGACGCTCAAAAAAGCTATATATGCAACGTAAAAACCCCAATACAAACGGAAGACGCATCCAACAAATACTATGTGGACAACAAAGTAATGCCGTTGAACAGTAACGGTTGGAACTGTGGCGGTAGAAAACTGACCAACGTAAAGGATGTCACTAGCAGCTTGGATGCAATCAACTTTCAACAGCTTGAAGAATTGATGACGTTGATTATAGATCGTGCTCTACTCAGAGATAAAACAAAAGACTACTTTGATGCCTCTGCAAAACGTATTTGTAATATTGCCGACGGTGTTACGGAGAGTGATGCCATCACACGAGCCCAATTAGTACAGGCTATAAGAGCAACTGAAGCTTAAACATTAAAAGCATGCAGTAAGAGAGTGAACACATTAGACAACAAATGGCGAAGGGAATTGATTGATCTCGCACATACGATTAAAAAGCAATATAGTAAAGTCGATACTCCTAAAGAAACATTAAGTCATTGGCGTATGGTGTGGAGCGACGACACTGAACAACCTCAACCATAAATACGTTGCACCAATGAGCATTGATTTAGTATAAAAATGGCAAAGGGACGAACAACATCAAAAAGAGTCAAAAAGGGCCGTGGTCTCATTTCTGCAATTTTAAGCATTCGTGATAAGGTTTTAAACAAGGCTATAGATCTATTGCCTGTAGAACTCCATCTACCCTCTTACAACTATTGCGGTCCGCGTACAAAACTAGCCAAAAGGTTAGCTCGTGGTGATAAAGGAGTCAATCCTTTAGACGAAGCGTGTAAAGAGCACGATATAGCGTACAGCAAATACAGTGATTCAGAGCATCGTAGAGAAGCGGACAAAGTTTTAGCAGAACGGGCTTGGAGTCGAGTAAAATCGGGTAACGCGTCTATGGGTGAACGGGCAGCAGCGTGGGCTGTAACAACGGCCATGAAAGCGAAAACAAAATTGGGAGGTGGGAAAAAGTCGAAACATTCCTTGTTGGGTGGGGGTTTGTATCTCAAACCATATCAAAAAAGCAGCGGTCTGATACCATATGCAAAAGGCACTGACCTGTATCTCAAACTGTATCCAAAAGGCAGTGGTTTTTATCCAAAAGGCAGTAGCAGAACCAAGAAAAAGATTAATAAAAAAAAAAGTTTGATTTATTCATTACCAAACAGACCGTTAACAAATATCGATATAGAAAAATATGCCGTGACACTGAGGATACCGTATTTCAGAGGTGTTTATATGAGGGACATTCTACCCGTACAACCTTTGCAATACGAATCCGCCATTGTCAACCTCGATAGTAGCAAGGGTGAAGGTACACATTGGGTGTGTTATAAAAAGCACGGTGTAAATGTAGAGTATGACAGTTTTGGAAATCTTAGACCTCCACTCGAACTGACTAGATATTTTAGTTCCACCTCTAACATACACTATAATTACAAGTGACATCAAAGTGACACTTCAGTCGTCTGTGGACATTTGTGCTTAAAGTTTCTACTATCATGAGTATTGTTTTAAACGGAAATAGTTCTACACTTTGGTGTGATTTCTTTCCACCGCTTGATCTATCCGATGGAGAGTGGGAAATCGGTCTCATTGATCTTGCTGTGTACAATTCCACTCCCAATATCGAAGAAGGAATTAATAATCAATTGTATCTTGGTGAAGATCAAAACGATAATTATGAAGTGACCGTTAAAATACCGATAGGTTCGTACGAAATTGAGGATATTGAAAAATATATCAAATCACAGCTGCCGTCGAAGATTGCATTTTCGCTCAAGCCGAACAATAACACACTTAAAGCGGAACTTAAGTGTTCAAAGACTATACATTTTAAAGACGGATCTATTGAAAAAATTACTCGGTTTCAATAATGGGGATTTATCAGCCAACCGAAAACACGAATCTGAGCTGCCCGTCAATATTATAAGGGTAAATGTTATTAGAGTTGCGTGTAATATTGTGACTGGGTCATTTCAAAATGGAAAAGAGTCACACAATATACACGAGTTTTACCCACAAGTGTCTCCAGGGTACAAGATTGTCGAAATACCGACGACTGTAATATATTTACTCGTCTATGTGAAAACCATTCATAACATCACCGTAAGCCTTAGAGATCAGAACGAAGTACCTATAAATTTCAGAGAAGAATCGGTTTCTGTCCGATTGCATTTACGTAGAAATGGGTCTCGTGTTTAATGGACAACGTTATAAGAACAGTATCAGTGTACGTTCAAACTCCATAGAGTTAACAGCTAGAAATGTACGTTTTCTCTCAGCTTTGGGATTTAAAGTGAAAAATGGATCTACTGGCAATAGATAGTGCAGCAGAATACAATGACGTCATCAGTGGTCTTGAATATCATTCGCACAGACCTTATGCGTCGTCAACGTACGGTAATAACGATGAAATTCGTATTCCCATAAATCAACAGGATGTGATCACAGCACCGTTTGGTAGTATATTGAATATAAAAGGAACACTGAGCGGTACAAAAGCGGACGGCTGAGCTGCAACAGTGAAATTGGTCAACAATGTCGTAGCCTTTCTATTTGACGATATTAGATACGAATTTTCCGGTAGCGAAGTGGACCGTACGAGAAATGTTGGAACTTCCAGTACCATTAAAAATCAATTGTCTTTGCGAGAGAGTGAAAAGAATAAATTCAGCAACGCAGGATGGTTGGGGGCCGGTGGGATGGCTACCGTTTCAAACTTTTCCCTCTCTGTATCATTGAAGCTGTTGATGGGCTTTCTCGAAGACTACCAACGGGATTGTAATGAACGTAAAACAGGAACTAGTGCTCTTACGTTCGGCCTCCGATTTGAACGCTGTATACAGTGATGATGCAGCAAACGTTAATCTGAACATAACTAGTATACACTGGAGAGTGCCTTATGTGACGGTTTCAGATTCACTCCGATAGAATCTTTTGAAAATGATCGAAAGAGACGAACCTGTCCATGTTCCGTTTCGTAGTTCGGGATTGTTCGAGTATCCCATATTACCGCAAACAAATCAGATTTCTTGGACAGTTAAAACCGCTAATCAGCTGGAAAAACCACGCTACGTTATTCTAGCCTTCCAAACAGATAGATAAAATCAGATCAAAAAGGACGCCACTCTGTTTGACATGTGCAGCCTTTTAAATTTAAAACTCTATCTAAATTCACAGTATTTTCCTTACGATAATATTAACGGCGATATTACCACAATGTACGAAATGTATAATATATTCCAAGAATCGTACTATATGCACGAGTCCTTGCCCAGTGTAGATTTACAATTTTTTACAAAATCTCCTCTCTTTGTAATTGATTGTTCCAAACTGAACGATTCTATTAAATCAAGTCCCGTGGATGTCAGACTAGAAATAGAAACTTCTGCTAATATACCTGCATATACTACAGCCTATTGTCTGATTTTACACGACTCGCATATTGTGTACAATCTCCTTACGGGTTCAGTGAAAAAGGTTGTTGAATAGATGCGCATGCGCACACAGTATAATATTATCGATACACAGTGATCCGATTATTCGCGGACGAGACACCATGTGCTACAAATACCCTGGAGTTGTTCACGCTTTCCTCAGGCTCGTGCCGAAGGATAGGTTATTCGATTTATATGATGTAATTGACGAGGATAATATCTATTCATTCGTTTGTTATATGATCGAAGAGATGTTGAACAAAGCATTCATCGATGACGGATTGCTCCACAACAAAAGTAAGTTTCAAGTCGATGAGACGCAGATATCAAGACACGTCTATGCAGCGTTAAAGAGTCTGCTATCTTCGGGTAACATCGGCTGTGCTGCAGATTCGGTATATGTTTTAGTAAGTGCTGTAGGAGTGGTTTTTCGTTCCCGATATTGTGAAGCTTGTGAAGATGTCGAGATTGATGACGTGATATACTATCAATTCGATATCGACGACGAACCACGATTACACGAGTTTCCTCTTGTACAAATCGATCCGGAATTTGACGAAAATTAACTAAAATAACGCGAACATTTCACCAAAAAATCTTACGCGGTGGAAGTGATAGTAGTGATAGAGCAGTGTGCTCACGGTTCAGTCGAGACCATGGATCCGAGCAAGATGGACATGGAGCGAGCTCCTACTAAGCGTCAGGTACCACCTAACCTACCTTTGGGAATTTTTCTTAAATCTGTTCATTTCTTAAACAGCGAGTGCACTAAATTCATAGCAACAGGTTTATTCCAGCATACGGGTTTCACTCTCTAACTTTTAGTAGAGGGTGGTAGAAAATTTGTTTTCTTCAATCATCATCTACTTGACGAATTTTCGATTCATTTAAAATCTATAACGGCAGCTCTTAGCAGCAAGAGTACGTTAAAATTCAATTTGAGTATCGGTGACGTATTAGTACGGAATACTTTCGGTAAACGTTACGTTCAATTGTACTACGGGCAGCATTATTATGACCTTGACCGCTGACGAATGGAGATTATTCGAGGAGAGTATGCCGATCGTGTTCAGACGTGTCGCTGAATTGTTTTATATCGAGAAAGAGTTACGCTCCTACATCATTGAGATCTTGGCCAGGGACGAGCTCGTATCTAGGACGCTCCCCGAAGCGGACTAACTGTACGACGAAGTTAGTTGTTTAGGAAATAATGCAGGCGGCGGTAGTTCAATTTCACGCCTTTCGAGACAACGACAACAAGTATAAGTCAAAGAATTGGCTATAGTCGGTGATCAATTTCAAAGTGTTAAAGTCTTTAAGCCGAACTATAGATTTTCTCCCCTTTAACGAAAAATCTCAACAATCGGCTCGATGATTGAAATCACGTTTTCACTATATCAGATGGGATGAGGGCGGTACATCGTATAGTGAAGACACGATACGTATATTGTGCAAACCTTTTGCAATCATTTTCACAAAAGGATTGGTAAAGGTACTATTTTTGAGATAATTCCATCCTCACGTCATGGAATTGCCTCGAGAAGAGAAATTCACGTATAACAATAACATTAACTGTATATTACCCCAGCATAATAGTAACGTAGATAGTAAATGTGCACTAAAAAGTGCTAAAAGTTATTACGATTTACTCCTAGCCTAATTTGAGCAATGCGGCGTAAAAACCTGTAAGGCTGTGTGTGTGTGTTTGTGTGTGTGTGTGTGTGTGTGTGTGTGTGTGTGCACGTGTGTGCACGTGTGTGTGTGTTTCTCAGGTCCCTGGCGAGGAGTTAATTCTCTCGTAAACCTGTGTGGCTTAAAGTAAATTCATAAAAAAATCCAAAAAAATCAAAAAAAAATCAAAAAAATCGAAAAAATTGGAGGCCACAATTTTGTAATGGAGTGGTGGTCACCGGATATAGCGATGGATTTGGGGCTATTTCCACAAGGGGTAAAGCCTTCTGCTTTCCCCGGCTTGTAATGTTAGAACGAGGAACAGCTTCACTGTACCACATGACGGTTCCAACCCCGTGAAAACACAGAGGACAAAACTATTTCTATTCAGTTACTAGTTAGAAGAGCGTGTGAGTAGATGTGGTGGACCGATTGCATAAATTTAGAAAATGTATACGATTCCCGGTACTCGACTTACACGGCACGGTTACAGACCTTTTTCAAATTGGGACTATCCCTTGTCAGCGAGGAAATTGGCGAAAGCAGGATTTTTTTACGCCGGTGTTTCTGACCATACACATTGTTTTACCTGTGGTTTGGGTCTTGGCGATTGGGAACCACATGAAGACCCTATTGTCGAGCATTACAAATGGACATCTAATAGATGTAGATATATAAGAGCACTGGAATGAGTTCGTAGCACGTTTTTAGTAAATAACAGCAGCATTATAGTAAAGAACAGCAGCAACAGCCTGGCCTGCGAGTGTAGGCTATTTAAAATTTGCTACCAATCGGATATAGAGGTTTGTTTGTTGCCTTGTGGCCATTTACTGGGCTTTACAGCTTGTTCACTCAAATTGAAGCATTGTGGTCTATGTAGAGAAAAAATAACTGCCACTGTACGCGTATTTTTTACATAATGAAAAACTTTTAGGGTTACCCCTCAACATACCCCAGAACGTTGACGCCGTTTGAGGGCTTTTCAAACTAATGCTGGGTTGTATTTACAAACATGAGTGGAGTAACAATTCCACACAAACGTTAATGGTGGAATGTTTTTCTCATTGTTTAACATGTACATATCTTTGTATTATAACAATTACTTGTTTTTTGGAAATTTTGTATAAAATTGTATATTTCTCTTTCATGTTTTTCTCATTGTTTAACTTAACACCATTGTAAAACTGTAAACCTATGTGTTTTTGGAAATTGAATTTTGTATAAAATTGTACTTTCATGGTACCAATATAGTTCTAGGATCTGACTAGATTTGTTTTTCTTCCTACCTCCTAAACCTAGAGGTACGACCTGGGTGACTTGGTTGGTTCCATACGAGGTAAGCACCAGAGTAGGTAAGGATAATTTTGGGTATGTACTTTAATGGTTCATGTGGGCTGTGGTAAGCATAAGTTTAGGTAAAATTAGGAACATAAAATTTTCATAGACATATGTTTAGGTTAAATATCTTTGGTTTAAGAGTAACACGATACATAAACACATGTGGGCTGTAGTAAGCATAGGTTAGGTTAGGCAAAAGTAGGAACATAAACTTTTCGTACATTTAGGGTTAGGTTAACTATCTTTGGTCTGTCCAACCACCCCCTTCAACGCAAACATAACACGCAGACCTACGGTGGTGCGCATTGGTGGGTGGTGGTGGGAGGCGCTCTGGTTCTCCCAGGGCAGTGGGAGAGGGGGAAGCAAAGACAAATCTGTACTTGTAGAAATGGCTGCAAGTGGATGCGGGCAAATCCATCGGTCGCTAACAGGTATATCGGTTACCGATTGGATGTTTGGGTTGGCAGATCGGTTGTTAAAAGTATATTTTGGTTGGAAAATCGGTTGGTAAAAGTATATTTTGGTTGGTAAATCGGTTGGTAAAAATATATTTTGGTTGTTAAATAGTTTGCAAAAACATCGGCCATAATAAGACTAACACCGTGTGGGCCGTGGTAAGCATAGGATTAGGCAAAAGTAGGAACTTTTCATATAATAGACATAAGTTAAGTGTAGGATTAGGTTAACAATCTTTGGTCGTTTTAGGTTTAACACGATACATGAAAACACGTGATCAGTGGTAAGCATAGGTTAAGACAATAGTAGAAAACTTTTCATACAATAGACATAGGTTAGGTAATATATCTTTGGTCGTTTTAGGTGTAACATGATACAAGTAAGCTAGATTTGTCTGCGCATAGATTGACCTGTGCTACACCCTGGTAGCCAACGGAGGAAACTACATTATATAAATATTTAACACATTAAATGTACCAGCTGTGGACACTACTCTGTATTTTGATTTGTTGTATACATAACCTCAGAGGCGAGCATAGGTTTAGGCAAAAGTAGGAATATACACTTTTCATACATTATAATAGACATAGGTTAGGTTGACTATCTTTGGTGATAGGTTTTAGATACAAGTATGGTATATGATACAAGTAGGCTGTGGCGAACATAGGTTTAGGCAAAAGTATGAAACTTTTCATACAATAGACATAGTTTAGGTTAACTATCTTTGGTCGTTTTAGGTGCAACACGATACACCCGATTGACCGGTGCTACACCCTGGTAGCCAACTGAGGAACCTACATTATATAAATATATAATGATACAAGTAGGCTGTGGCGAACATAGGTTTAGGCAAAAGTAGGAAACTTTTCATACAATAGACATAGGTTAGGTTATATTTGGTCATTTTAGGTGCAACATGATACATAAACACCCGATTGACCGGTGCTACACCCTGGTAGCCAACGGAGGAACCTACATTATATAAATATATAACACATTATATAAATATATAACACATTAAATGTGGACACTACTCTGTATTTTGTTGTACACATCAGAGTAACCTTAACCTAGAGGTACGACCCAGACTCGTACCGTAAGACGTACGCGAGTTACTATACTACTATGATATTCCTAAAATAGGAGACAAATTAAAATACCACTTAATGATTAATGATGGAAAAAAAAACAAATTGCCAAAAAATGTTTTTTGAAACACTTTGTATTAAAGGATGGACTGTGAGATGCTGGGTCTGTAGGGAATCGGTCCTAAAATATGTTATTTTGAAGTCACAATTTCTACTGGAATGGTTCCTCAAGGTACTAAATCAAGGTCCTCTTCACAATAATTACTTTCAAAAATTCAACTACTGTAGAATTTTCAGGATCATTTTTGTCTTCGTTGCTGAAACTACTTTCCCACTATTGTAAAAAATCATCTATTCGTCCTCTATCTTGAGCCAATTTTCAAGAATTGACATCGATAAAACGAGTTCTAGAGAAAATATTCCACAGAAAAAGAAAAAGACTTGGATGACAAATCAAAGACGTATGTTAGTATATATACATTTAAAAAATATTTAGATAAACTCAAGTTATCACTGTGTCAAACTAAAAAAAGTTAAGTGTAACATATGTTGCAGCTCAAGGTTGATAACTTTTTTAAAGAGGAGTATGAACAGCAGATTACAATTAAGAACTTGGCATGCACTGAAAAAGACATTGTCAACTCAAAATCAAAGGAAGAAATATGTTATGTTTTCACATTGGATTAGAAAGCAGTCAATGTATGCCCTTATTGAAATGCGAGGACACATTATTATAAAACCAAGTCAAACATCCACAATTTTACTATGTATAATTTACACACTAAAGATGTCATGTTTTACTGGTTTGATGAAACCGCTGCTGACCTGGAGGCTTCGGTATTTGCGTCTTGTATTATCCACAGACTTCGAAAAGTTCTTAACAAATCCAAGAAACCTGTAATACTATGGTCTGATGGCTGCAACCACAAAAATAGAAACGTAATGTTCCCAAATGCTCTGCTTCATCTAGCTTAAGAAACAAATTAACGATAGAACCAAAGTTTTCACATTCAAATGGAGTGTGACTCTGTACATAGCAATATTAAAACACAACTTCGATCTGTTAAAATACATTTGCCAAGCCAACATTCCGCAATTACAAAAACAATTCTAGAAGAGTCTATGTGTAATTAGGAAGAGTCACAAAAAAAGTGGCAAAACCTTCAATAGTTAAAATTTGTCATTCCTGCTGACAGTCATGATTTTTACGACGACCTACCTACCAAAGACTTATTTTTAGACTGACTGAGTTTGATTCGGACCTGTGATATCTATCAAAGTGACTTATTGATTAATGTAATTTTTTTTTGAATGTGCCTTTCCTGTAAGCACAATGTTAAATAGAGTTTATTGTAACACAATCATGTTTAAAAGAAAAATGAATTTCGGAGTGGCTGATTTTTTATAAAAACCTGTCATTTTTATTAAAATGGCTTAGTCATTAGTGTCTTAAAATGACGTACTGCTGTAGCACATTTACAAATGTAATTATAAATATGGCATTTTAGTTTTTAAGATTTCATATATTGTTAGTATTATTTCAAATCCCTCCGATGATGGTAACTTGGTTACCTAAATGTACAACAAAGCATTATAATAACATAAGGCAAATAATTATTTTATTTTATTTGTATGTGTGTGTGTGTGTGTGTGTGTGTGTGTGTGTGTGTGTGTGTGTGTGTTGCGACATTTCATTTGAACCGATTTCAATGAAAATTTTGAAAACTGCAAAATTTCACTAAAATCCGCCAAAAATAGTAGAAGTTAGAAAAATAATATGATTAAGTATAGTAAAAGTTAATGAAACTAGGCTAAACGGAGTAAAGGTCAGATTGTCCAGACAGGAATGACCAAGCTTTCCGGTTTAAACAAGAAAACGTCCCATAAGAACACATGTTAAAATTTGGAAATTCGAAACCAAAAATAAAATTAATGTCATCGTGTAGAGCAATTAAAATATAATAATTAATATTAATAAAATAAACTTTTAAAGTAATTTAAAAGTTATAGGTAAAATAAAAAGGGATAAAACCAAAAACTTTTAAAAAAACTAAAGAAATTAAAATATATTAACCCTTTGACGAGTGCGGCCGTTCCTGAACGTCCCAAATAGCCAACAGCTGGTTAGTAAGTATTTACAAGAAAATTGTTGTCAAGGAGTAAGAAAAATTTTTTTGAAAATAGTTGTTTTATTGGTTACAAATGTATAATAATAATATCATATTGAGTTAAAAACTTGTAAGAATAAAAATTTACACTGATAGCGGTATCCCATTGTCGGCGGCATAAAAACACCGTGGCATTGTCACCCGTCGGTATAGCAGACATACACAGACAAAAACGTTTGATGGGCCGCTTTTTTTCCACGAATCAATTTAGTATAGCCTACATTATGGAAAATATAACATTTCTTTTCAGTTTTCTTGGAAGCGTGTGTTGGTTTCATTTGAGACGCGGTTAAATGTGTCAAAAGACTAGACAGAGGGGAATCTGTAAAAAAGCTTTGTAGTGTTTAATTTTTCATGTTTGATGTATAATATACGCAACATAATATAATGATACAAATCACTTATACTAGACAAGGAACATAGGCACAGGTGTGTGTAGGGGGGAAACAACCGCGGAGAAGACGATGTCACCGCCTACATTTACGCGCATGGTGAATTCTCCTGAAACCACGCCCCCTGGAGTTGTCCTGCCTTACAATTGTGAAAAACCCGATTTCATGTGTTCTTAATACTATTTCTTGTTGAATTGTGACAACACAATAAGCCATGACTAATTTGTTTTATGATAAATACTTTTATTGCTCAGACGTAACCTAAAATGTTCCGGAACGTCCATACTCATTTACGCAAACAGCACAGAGGACGTTCAAGAACGGCCGTACTCGTTAATCGGTATTTCCCTGTACTCTTCAACAGGTTAATAGAATTATATGATCATGAGACGAATAAATAATAATTATGAACCAAAATCAAAATTTATTTAAACAAAATAAAATAACAAGCTAATAAAAACCAAACATGAAGAAGGTGCCATAACTAGAGAACCAGAGATGCCAGGAAGAAGAGGGGAACAGTTTTGAGACTTTTGACATAGGAGGAACAATAACCAAAAAGAAAATATTAATTTTTTTCAAAATCAGAAGAAGTAAATTGGGAAAAGTTATGAAATCTTCAAGTCTTCATAACGAGAGAAAGAAAAGTCGCACAGTTTCAAAAGTTTGAACAGAACCAGGAAGAAAGGGGCTTCCATATGAGACCATCAAAAAGAAGATTTAACAAAGCGAACAAGAGTTATGATGAATTGAAGAAATCGACAGCCAAAAGCAAAGATTTCAGGTTCAAACGAGAACTTCAAGGACGCGCGTCTACATCGCCGGTCATGTAAAGAAGGGATAACATACCAACCTCAGTGCAGATTACAAATAAAACTAATAACTAAAATAAAATAAAATAGAAGATTAATGCATAAAAACCAATGGAGATAACGACATAATGAATAAATATCCCATAAGGAGTTCAACAAAAAATTAATTAAAATGAAAAAACCGAAATAAATTGAAAAGTAAAGGAAGAATAAAATGTGTAGGAGTTGGCTATCGTGTATAGCGATAATTTTGACGAACTGATTTCCAGCAGGTCAGTTCGACAGTCTCGTATTAACATCCAGGAAGATAACACGCTTTTCGTAAGTCTGAAGAGGAAATCGTCGCAAAGAAAATTCGTCAGTGTTCAATACTTCTCGAGGTAAAGTACGATAACCAAAAGAAGGTTCGGCCTCCAAGAAGAACCACTACATCCGGACACATCTTACAGAAGACATCTTTAATACGAACTCCAACAATTATTAAACTAATACTTGTCGTTATCACCAAAGAGAATAAGATTTAGCCAAAACAGGACTTCTGAAGATTCCCCGGAAGAAGACATCACTGGGCTCCAAAGTCTCACATTCAAATCCACATTTTTAGCAGATGAGATGAATCACCGAGTCCGGAACTGTACAAATATTGTTGCGTTATATTTATAGTATGTCTCGTTTTTACTCTCAATGCAAAAATAGCTATAGCTCGTCATATCCCTGCTACATGGCTATATTTCGTACGGATTTCGGTGCATGGACGGTTCAGTGTATCTAGTATGAATTTCTTCCATAGTTTTATCCGTTATTTTTGGAACACAGTGGTTGTCACTGTCTTACAATGAAACAGAGATTTGTAACATTGGCAATAATGGAAAATTAACCATGTAAATGCTCTGTCCACAAAATTGAATTCTCAATTTATATTTTTTTAAAGTTATATTATGGCACTTTTAATAGTTTAATTGAATATTATGTTCTATTTTACTGCCATGTCCAATATGGTGTTGTTATATAGGGAAGTGCTTCAGACAAGTCAATTTTAAAAAATTCGTAATTCAAATGTATACAGTTTGGGCTATCTTCGGTAAGAAGACAAGAGACTCTTGCCATCCTCTATTAAAAAAAAACTGGATATTTTACTTTCCCCTCAGTTTACATTTTGAGTGTCATTATGTGTTCTAACTTCATACACTGACAAACCATAGTGAAATACATAAATATGACACAAGAAAAACACACAACCTAATCGTACCAAAATAAAGGATATCTCAAACTGTAAAATCACCAACAATTTCTGGTGCCATCCTCCACAACTCTCTTTCACTTCCACATTAAATAAAAACAATAACAGGAAAAAAAAGCCTTTCAAAAAAAGAAATACAAGATAATTAAGAGAAAACATTTTTCATTCTATAGATGAATTCATAGGTCGGCCATTTAATGACAAAAGGGTTTGGATGTGTATGATTTTGTTATTGTTCCTGTACTTTTTGTTTAATGTAGTGTAATTTTTTTAAATCTTGACAAGGCTAATACAATGTAAAAAATGATGTTTATTAAAATATTACTACTGGTACTCATAAAAGAAAAACCCTATAACATCATTTAGGCCTTCCTTAGTTTATCCTTATTCCTTAGTGAAGACTGGAGGTTTAACTTAGAATTTTTGGAGAGTTTACTCTTCCCATATAAAGACAGTTCGGTTTTAAACGTTTCCGTGTTGTCATATGTTGTATTGATAAATTGTACTGAGAGACTGATATTATAGACAAATTCGACCTTATTATTTTCTTTCATAAAAATAGCCTAGTAAGTAGTAAGCACAATCCTATGCAGTAGAATATCCTTCAAGAGAAAATGCTTATATTGGCACATTTGGCACCTAAAGGCTAAAAGTGTAGTTGGGGTGGTAGGAGGGTGGGGGTACATAGCTCTTACAGGGTAGTTTGTTGTTTTGTTGTCACTATAATGTGCAGTACCTACGAAATCCTATGAAATAACATTTTAAATTACTTTAACCAACGTCTTCATTATAAATAAATAATTAGCTTGACTTGTGAGATAATATTTGATCAAATAAAACTCGAAAATGAGATCTCACAACAATTACGTTTACTTTATCACTTAATTACTAATTAAATGAAATAATGTTTAAACCCGATACGCAATGTTTAAAATATTTTAGTTCTCTAATATTTTAGTTTGAAGTTTCAGTTAATCAACAATTTATCTTCCATATTAATTGTAGCCCGGGCAATCAGCCCTCCAAGGGGGCCCTGGTTTTCTAGGAAGGACGTCTGTTTGGCACCAATCTCTCATCTTACAAGAGTTTTTTGGGAATTTTATTTAAAAACTAGCATTATTCATAGCCTTTTCTAAAAACAACACTCTCACATTTACTTTACCATATATATACATATAGATTAACATATAATGTAAAATTGTAAATAATTTATTTTTTTGTGGATGTTTCTTTCAATCCAACAACAGGAACAAAACCGCAGCCTAGAAATTCGATTTATTGACAATATTCCAATGGTTATGGGAAGATTCAATAAACCTAGCGCTGATGAAATAGCTGCAGTTTTCAGTTCCACTGAGGGGAGCCACCACAAAACCGTCATGTCGTAGTTCACCACCGACAAGGTGAAACCACACTATTTTCGGTTATGAGCCCTCACTACAACCCCATGGTATATTCCCTTTGGAGAACCTGGATGGGATCCAAAATTAATTCACAATGGCCAAAGAAGACAACGACAACAAGAAAGGCTAACAATGTAACAGTTTGCGTGTTATCGATTAGCGATCCGTGAGGGGTTCTCACATATTCATGCCACAAAAAAACTATTTCAACAGTTTGTTGTTGGCATGTACACACGAGTCGAAGGCGAGCGATTACTACATAAGAAACCATCATTCAGAACTCCGCGTCAAGCATTACAAGGGTCTCCAAGATTTTGTATTGAATAGATCTCAACTTATTAATCTTACTACAGGTAAAATTGATGTGCTACCATCTTTATTTGAAGGTAGCCCACGGAACATGATTCAAAGGTATCAAGACGTCATAAAAATCGTTCAAAAGTTTAGAAAGCCAGATATTTTTTTGACAATTACCTGTAATCCTAATTGGCCAGATATACTTTTGCCTCTTAATGCAAACGTAACCCCAGCAGATCGTCCTGACATTGTTTCTAGGGTATTTAGTGGAAAACTAAATGAAATAAAAAGAGATGTATTGGAAAATAATATTTTCGGAATAATAAATGCATATGTTTATGTAATAGAATTCCAAAAACGTGGCCTGCCACCACATTGCCATATGCTATTGATTCTTGATGAAGGAACAAAGTTCCGAGAACCAGCTCAACCTGAACAATGCGTCTGTGCCGAACTACCAGATCCACAAGAATTTCCTACACTTCATAATATTGTCGTAAAAAATATGATACACGGACTATGTGGTTTACGCAATAATAATAAGAAAATATCAATGGATACCCCCAACTACCGCCGAAGAAATAGTGGAATAGTTGCAAGGAAAGGTATCCACCAAGTTGATAATAGAGATGTTGTCCCTTATAACAATTATATGTTACTTAAGTTTAATGCACACATTAATGTAAAAATTTGTTCCACAGTTCGTTCTGTAAAGTATTTATTTAAGTATGTGTATAAAGGTTATGATTCTGAATGCATGGAATTTGTATGTAATGTTAATCAACCTAATAATGCAATAGTCTACGATGAAACTAAAAACTTTTCCGATATGTAAGTTCTCAAGAGAGCATTTGGCGCCTCCATTCTAATGAGATGCATGAACAATCTCATGTAATTATTCGATTGGCAGTTCAAGAAGAGTGTCGCCAAAACGTATATTTCAAACAAGGAAATGAACAGGATGCACTATATTCATCTGAAGAAAAGCATACAACTCTCACAGCATAGTTTAATTTAAACAACCGCGAACCAACTGCTCGCCAGTATTTATACAATGAAATTCCGCAACATTACAGGTTTGCGGGTAATGCATGGATTCCTCGACAGAGAGGGGGTTGTAAAGTTATAGGAAGGCTTATAATTTGGCACCTAATGCTTCAAATAGGTTTTATTTACGCATATTGTTACTTCATGTTAAGGGTGCTACATGGTGTGAGGATTTACGGCACTACAATGGTACAACATATGATACTTTACAGAATCAGTTTTATCACGTAGACTCATTCAAAATAATCAAGAATGGCACCTTTGCTTGGAGAAATTACAGAATATACAAATGCCACATCAGCTCAGGCAATTATTTGCATTCATTTGCTGTTTCTGTGAACCAACGGCACCTTTAACAATATGGACTACCTTCAAAGAGAAACTAACCGAAGATATGAATGACATTGATCCTCATGAAGCAGAAATGGCATCATTACGACACATCTATTGATGGCCTTCTTGGTATTCCTTCTACTGCTTCAGGTCCTTCAAAATAAAATGCATTGACCGTTTAACCAATGTATCCGCCTTCTCGTTTTATCTCAACTCCCTTATCCCTTGGTACCCAATTCAAAGTTACCCGTTTTTCCAAAGTCAGTGCGTTGAGATTCTTCAGGCATTCCCAGACCAAATTTTATTTTAGATTGGCACCGGCAATGTAGATATGAACTCTTAGTGTAGATTTAAGAAACCCTCCTCAAGTTCATATGAAAACACTTATTTATATCCATTACTTTTGATGGAAAACTGTGTCATGCTATCTCAAGTGAAACAAACGGTTCAACCCCGGTCTCAGTACTGCGCTCTCAGAAAGTAAGGAGGGTCTATTCATTATATATAAATGAAGAACTTAAAGTAAATGTAAGTTACACTATTATTATTTATTTATTTTACCCTTGGAGAATAGTAAATTCAAAAACAATTAACTACTACTTCTGGTTCCATATTTCACAATCAAATATTGCCAACCCCCAGCGGCTAATTGCACGCAAGGAGACTCTTTACACGTCACTAGTAAAACATGATTATATCTATGTAATTGACCATTGACGTATTATCAATTATATCATGTAATTATATGATAGTTCAAATACGATAATCATTCACAGACGGGTGAAAGGAAACTAGCAAGCCCTGCAAGACCTCTCGCGGCCTTTAACGGAAAGCTTTAGAACGCGTGTTGAGCTACAATTACGACGAGACAAGCGAGAGGAATGCACGTTCAATTTAATTGAAACCACAATCAAAATATATGTAGGTATAGCTTACCAAAGTGAAACACCTGTAACTATGTGTAAAAGCTCGTTATTTATTTATAATGTTAATGTTGGTTAAAGTAATTTAAAATCTTTTTCATAGGATTTCCTAGGTACTGCACATTATAGCGACAACTAAACAAATAACTAGCCTGTAAGGGCTATGTACCCCACCCTCATACCACCCAACTACACTTCAACCTTTAGGAGCCAATGTAGGCATTTTCTCTTGTATGATATTCTACTGCATAGGATTGTGCCTACTACTTTCTAGGCTGTTTTTGTGAAAAATCGAATTTCTCTATATCAGTCTCTTAGTGCAATTTATCGATACATTTGACAACACGGAAACGTTTAAAACCGAACTGTTATTAGCCTTGTCAAGATCTTGAGCAATGGAATACTTTTTGTAAAGGTTTACCAATGTTAACAAACTTAGAGTTTCCCAGACACTCATCTATCAAGCTCGGATCCTCAACAAGTTTAATTGGACTTGCTGATGCCAGTGAAAAGGTTTAAGGAACACCAGTGTACATTTGCACCCAAGATAGGCAGGGTATTCGTCAAGTTACTACTATGTGCAAAATCAAGAATTGCTCCTCTGAAGGTAAAATCAATTCCACGTTTGGGGCTTTGTGCAGCTTTGATACTGTCAAAACTAATGAGATTGATTGTTGATTTATATAAGGAGAAATATGTGTTAATCAAATCAGAGCTTTTTCAAACTCCTAAAAACACTTCATTGGATAAATTCCAATCCTACGCGATGGAAAGTCTTTGTGGCGAATCGTGTATCACAAATTCAGTAAAATATAGAACCATGTCATTGGAGACATGTGTCGGGAAAACAAAATCCAAGTGATTGCCTAAGCAGAGGCTTGGCACCCGAGGCGCTGAGCAATAACCCATTGTGGTTTCCAGGACCATCATGGCTGATCTTAAATGAACACAACTGACCATTTAATACCAGAAGCCATGCCACTATAACTCGTCAGCCAAGAAGTCAAACTTAAGACAATTGTTGGAACCATACATCATGAGCCTTTTGTTTTGGATTGTCTCTTAGCGAGAGTGTCAAAGTGGCATTATCAAATGGCAATAAAATAGATTTGCTAATAGGTGCGGCATTATGGCCTTATCATCTAAAATCACACAAAGTTTATGGTCCAAAAAATATGCCTATCGCTATAGAAACATTGCTGGGTTACATTAAAATAGGTGAATGAGATGTGGAATCGGAAACTTATAACTTTAACAATTTAGTGCTACTCTAGAAGAACCATCGCTAGATCACTTGGTTTAACGCTTCTGGTCATTAGAAGAAATCCCGTCTAAACGAATTCTAAATGCTGGGGAGATAAGCTCTGAAGAAATTTTCCTTAGAACCTAAGGGAGAGACAGCAATGGAAAATTCTTGATAGCGCTTCCCTTCAAGCAACCAGCCTCCCTTTAAGGATCATCAAATAAAACAGCTATTACTAAATACCTTGGGCATGAAAGAAATTTATTACAAGAAGCAAAGCTGCACCTGACTTACTCAATTGTAATGCAAGATTATCTGAATCAAAACTATATGTCATGGGCCTCTCTCTCTATCTCTCTCTCCCTCCCTCCCTCCCTCCCTCTCTCATCTATCAAGCTTGGATCCTCAACAAGTTTAATTGGACTTGCTGATGCCAGTGAAAAGGCTTAAGGAACAGCAGTGTACATTTACACCCAAGATAGGCAGGGTATTCGTCAAGTTACTACTATGTGCAAAATCAAGAATTGCTCCTCTAAAAGTAAAATCAATTCCACGTTTGGAGCTTTGATACTGTCAAAACTAATGAGATTTATTGTTGATTTATATAAGGAGAAATATGTGTTAATCAAATCAGAGCTTTTCAAACTCTTACTAACACTTCATTGGATAAATTCCAATCCTACGAGACGGAAAGTCTTTGTGGCGAATCGTGTATCACAAATTCAGGAAAATATAGAACCATGTCATTGGAGACATGTGTCGGGAAAACAAAATCCAAGTGATTGCCTAAGCAGAGGCTTGGCACCCGAGGCGTTGAGCAATAACCCATTGTGGTTTCCAGGACCATCATGGCTGATCTTAAATGAACACAACTGGCCATTTAACACCAGAAGCAATGCCACTATAACTCGTCAGCCAAGAAGTCAAACTTAAGACAATTGTTGGAACCATACATCATGAACCTTTTGTTTTGGATTGTCTTTGCGAGAGTGTCAATATACAAAAAACTGCTAAAAGCAACTGTGTATGTCTTAAGATTCTTACAACCCAAACCTGTTAAAGATTTCCCAATAACAATATCTGACCTGAACAAAGCGGAGGAGATGTGGATAAAATATATTCAAGATACTTATTTTAAAAACACATTAGACAATTTGAAAAATAATCAGCCTTGTGAAGAAAAAATAATACGCCACTTGGATCCATTCATTGAAGATGGAGTGCTAAGAGTAGGAGGTAGACTGCAGAATTCAGATATACCTCACAACCAACACCACCCTATTCTACTACAAAAAAATAACCAATATGTAGATCTTTTAATAGATTATTGCCACCAAGAAAACTTGCACACAGGAGCTCACTTAGTTATTTAATTACTCCACTTGAAGTATTGGATCATCTCAATCCGCAACCAAGTTAGACGATGGTTGAAACAGTGGAATTTTTCTTTAAAGCCAAACCTCATACAGTTTATCCCAAGATAGCACATCTGCCTCAACTTCAAGTGCAACAAGCTAAAACATTTGCCTACTGCGGAGTGGACTATGCAGGTCCTGACGAAATAATACCTTTACGGAGAAGAGAAGGAAAAACATAAAAAGCATACATATGTCTTTTTGTATGCTTAGTAGTGAAAGCAATACACATCGAACTAGTAAAAGAACTTTCAGTTCCTGCATTTCTCAGTGCTTTCAAAGGTTTTCTAGCTCGAAGAGGACCTTGTTCAGTGGAGTTATCTGATTGTGGAACTAATTTCATCGGAGCCAAAAACCAGTTAGAGAACTACCAAAATTTGTTATCTCAAAAGAATTTTGTTCAAACTTACAATCCGAACTTGTTAAACGTCAGGTGGACTGGTGTTTAAATCCGCCTGCTGCTCCACACTTTGGGGGAATTTGGGAAAACAACGTCAACAGTGAAAAAACCCATTTAAAGAAGGTTATGGGGCAACAAATCCTAACGTAGGAAGAATTCATGACACTTCTTATACAAATAGAAGCCTTGCTTAACAGTAGACCACTATGCACATTAAAGGATGATTCCATTTCACCCACCGCTTTACCCTGGCACATTTACTGACTTTAGGACCCACATTAGATTCTTTGCCAGCTGAAGATGTAACTAGAGTACCGCTTAATCGACTAAATCGTTATCAATTGATTGTAAATCTGTTACAAAATTTCTGGAAGAGATGGGGTACAGAATACCTTCACACACTTCAAAGCAAAAAAAAACTTTGGGTAACAGAAACAGAACCTATAACAGAAGGAACATTAGTCATTCTCAAGAATGAAAAAATGGCTCCTGTGAATGGCCATTAGGAGTGGTAGAACAAACATTTCAAGGAAAGGATGGCATTGTAAGAGTTGTGGATGTGAGATCGCAAGGAGGATCCTATCGAAGACCAGTGACAAAGATCTGTCCTCTACCGTCACAATAAACTACCTATAAAGTAGTTCCTTGATTTTATTTTGAATTTAAGGTGTACAGAACTTTATATAGTTTGTTTTTAATTTATGTTACTGAAAACAGTATTCAGTGGTGGGGGGGGGTTATGTACCTGCCACTTAAAGTTTAAACTATGGCCTGTAACCACTGTACTAAGCTGGGGTAAAGTTTAAACCCACAGTCAAGGGAAGAGTGGTTCATTTGAGTCAGTCTTTTGCCAGGTAGCTACGCTTGTAGTTCTATGTTTCCGCTAAATATTGATAAAACTTTTGGGTTTATGGTTTCGCTCTGCTCTCACCGTTATTTAATGTGAGGTTCTTGAGATTGTGAATGTCTTAGTTGTGAAGATAGATTTGGTTCTGGGATTCTGAACTCCAGCTAAGTACAGTGGCAATTTATGTGCCAATGTCATACCTGAATATATATGAAATATTGTTGGGATTTCTAATTTTTGTTTTTGACGAAGATTAGAAGATTAATTTCAGTATAAACTTTAGAAGAATTATTTATGAAATTACCAGTTATCTATTTTGATCATTCTTAAAAAGAAAAAAAAACCAGAGCGAACATAACATATTCTATCCTTAAATATGATATCTACGATTTGTTTGAAATCAATGAACAATATTTATAGTTGTTTAAGAGCCAAAACTTTCAGTCATCATCCCCCTCCTTTAAAAAATTAAGAAAAGAATATAAAAAGACATGTAGCCCTCAAATATACTCTAATAGCACTAGTGTTGGAAAAGAATAATTGTAGGTAGAGACCTTATATGAAGGGTACAAGAGAGGAATTCAATCATAGACAACATGAAAAAAGGTGTAGTTCCAGCTTTTAAACATTATTTTTTTTCTTTGTTGTTTAAAGGTGAAAAATATCTCAGTCAACATTGCCTTATAAAAAAAGAAAGAAGAGAACATAAAATAAAGACCCCTAACCCTGAAATACTCTAATAGCACCAGGGTCGGAAAAGAACAAGGGTTCTTCAAGAAACTGGATAGGAAAGATGAAAGAAAGGGATCTCACCCAAGACTATATGAAAAAAAAGGTGTAGATCCAGCTAGATACCCTTGGGGTGACGAAACCTGAACTCACTAAAGTAAGCCCCTAAGAGTAGTTACACATCAAAACAATAACAATAGGTACCATATACAAATTACATTGTCTTTCCAAATACCTTGAACTCCAATTTACTTGTAATACTTTACACCATTTCAAAACAGATATCAAATAATATTGATGGTCAATGTAAACAATAAGTTTTGGGGGGTTTTAAGGCAATATCACATTCACAATCTTGAGCATAAGATGCTCCACACTAAAAGCTACCGCTATAACTAAAACTAAAAACAACATAATATTTTTCCATAAAATTAAAACTAGTTAACAATCATAAACTATCATAAAGTAAATAAGAGATGGAATTGCTAAAAATGACATCAATTACTGTTGACATTCAATTCAACATAAGTTACAGACATCAAAACAGTAACATTATGTATCATACAAAATGTGACACAGATATCCAAAAAATAGCAATAGTTAAAAATAGTTTACAATCGTAAACTATCGAAGTTTAATAAACAAGGGGTACCATTGCTAAAAATGATATCATTTATTGTCGAGTTGACATTCAATGTAACGTAAGTTACAGACATCAAAACAGTAATAAAGACATCAAAAATTAACAAAATGTACCATTGTTAGTGACATTATTTACTGCCGACAATCAATATAAGATAAGTTACAGAACTCAAAACATTAGGAATACGTACCATACAAAAATTATTAATTATTGCTGATACACAATTTAACACACAAGTTCATCATTAACCATCAATGCAGGGTGATCCTTGGCCTCTCCAATGACAACTCTGGCCTTCAATTTAGTCCTGTTTCTTTTTTTCATCTTCCTTCAATTCCGGCCTCTCATGAGAAAATTCCTTCATCATCTATTAACAATTCCCAGTCAACAAAGTATTTGAAATTTAATGTATTGGATGATGTTCCAGATTGTTTTCTCACAATTCAACTATGTATGCTCTAAACACACTCTTAAGAACTTAGCCAATGAATTATACTTCTACTTTCACTATTCAAGACCGCATTCTATCAATGTTATTACCACTACACCAAGTTCTCTTACTTGAAAGATTTACCGCTGGCAGACCCTAATTTTTACATACCAGGAAAAATAGATTTGCTAATAGGTGCGGCATTATGGCCTTATCATCTAAAATCACACAAAGTTTATGGTCCAAAAAATATGCCTATCGCTATAGAAACATTGCTGGGTTACATTATAATAGGTGAATGAGGTGTGGAATCGGAAACTTATAACTTTAACAATTTATTGCTACTCTAGAAGAACCATCGCTAGATCACTTGGTTTGACGCTTCTGGTCATTAGAAGAAATCCCGTCTAAACGAATTCTAAATGCTGAGGAGATAAGCTGTGAAGAAATTTTCCTTAGAACATAAGGGAGAGACAGCAATGGAAAATTCTTGGTAGTGCTTCCCTTCAAGCAACCAGCCTCCCTTTAAGGATCTTCAAATAAAACAGCTATTACTAAATACCTTGCGCATGAAAGAAATTTATTACAAGAAGCAAAGCTACACCTGACTTACTCTATCGTAATGCAAGATTATCTGAATCAAAACTATATGTCATGGGTCTCTCTATCTCTCTCTCTCTCTGATGGCACTACCTAAATCACCATGGGGTATACAAACCACAGAGCCGCCCTATGCCTTTAGGAATAGTATTCAACGCAAGTGCAAAGACAAATAATGGGAAGACCCTCAATTCATTAGTGCATGTTGGTCCCAAGCTATATCCAGAAATAATATTTGACTTCCTTTTAAACTTTCGTTTGTTTGAATACGCTGTATCGGCAGATATAAGTAAAATGTATTTGCAGATAGGGATCCACCCGGAATATCGCCAGTATCAAAGATTAATTTGGAGACCTTCTACTGAAATCGATCTTCAAATATATGAATTGAACACAGTATAAATTTTGGAGCCACTAGTTCTCCTTATCTAGCACAGAGAGTAATTCACCTTTTAGCTGACTTGGTGAAGTCAACATATCCAATGGCCGCAGATGTTGTTGAAAGAGACGTTTATATGGATGATTTAGTCACTTCGACCACCAGTCCAACACACGCAGTTGAAATATATAATCAAGTTAAAGTTTTATTTGAAGTGGGAGGATTTACAATTAAAAAATGGTGCTCCAATTCATTACTAATGGAATACATTCCAGAAATTCTTAAGTTACAAAATGAACTTCAATTTGACAAAGATATCACAGCCAAGGTGCTTGGAGTTCAAGGGTCACCACAGAATGTGTTATCCTTTAAAAATAGCTTTGCCAGATGATACTTTTACAAAACTTTCTATTTTGTCAATGGTTGCCTGTAAGATTGATCCTCTAGGACTCCTGCCACCTGTCATAACTACAGCTAAAATTCTAATACAAAAACTTTGGAGTCTTCTAATAGATTGGGATAAGAAGCCCCAGCGCACATCGTTGAGCAATGGAATACTTTTTGTAAAGGTTTACCAATGTTAACAAACTTAGAGTTTCCCAGACACTCATCTATCAAGCTTGGATCCTCAACAAGTTTAATTGGACTTGCTGATGCCAGTGAAAAGGCTTAAGGAACAGCAGTGTACATTTGCACCCAAGATAGGCAGGGTATTCGTCAAGTTACTACTATGTGCAAAATCAAGAATTGCTCCTCTAAAAGGTAAAATCAATTCCACGTTTAAGCTTTGATACTGTCAAAACTAATGAGATTTATTGTTGATTTATATAAGGAGAAATATGTGTTAATCAAATCAGAGATTTTCAAACTCTTAATAACACTTCATTGGATAAATTCCAATCCTACGAGACGGAAAGTCTTTGTGGCGAATCGTGTATCACAAATTCAGGAAAAAATAGAACAATGTCATTGGAGACATGTGTCGGGAAAACAAAACCCAAGTGATTGCCTAAGCAGAGGCTTGGCACCCGAGGCGTTGAGCAATAACCCATTGTGGTTTCCAGGACCATCATGGCTGATCTTAAATGAACACAACTGGCCATTTAACACCAGAAGCAATGCCACTATAACTCGTGAGCCAAGAAGTCAAACTTAAGACAATTGTTGCAAACCATACATCATGAACCTTTTGTTTTGGATTGTCTCTTTGCGAGAGTGTCAACATACAAAAAACTGCTAAAAGCAACTGTGTATGTCTTAAGATTCTTACAACCTAAACCTGTTAAAGATTTCCCAATAACAATATCTGACCTGAACAAAGCGGAGGAGATGTGGATAAAATATATTCAAGATACTTATTTTAAAAACACATTAGACAATTTGAAAAATAATCAGCCTTGTGAAGAAAAAAAAATACGCCACTTGGATCCATTCATTGAAGATGGAGTGCTAAGAGTAGGAGGTAGACTGCAGAATTCAGATATACCTCACAACCAACACCACCCTATTCTACTACAAAAAAATAACCAATATGTAGATCTTTTAATAGATTATTGCCACCAAGAAAACTTGCACACAGGAGCTCACTTAGTTATTTAATTACTCCACTTGAAGTATTGGATCATCTCAATCCGCAACCAAGTTAGACGATGGTTGAAACAGTGGAATTTTTCTTTAAAGCCAAACCTCATACAGTTTATCCCAAGATAGCACATCTGCCTCAACTTCAAGTGCAACAAGCTAAAACATTTGCCTACTGCGGAGTGGACTATGCAGGTCCTGACGAAATAATACCTTTACGGAGAAGAGAAGGAAAAACATAAAAAGCATACATATGTCTTTTTGTATGCTTAGTAGTGAAAGCAATACACATCGAACTAGTAACAGAACTATTAGGATCGGGTTCTTTTAAATCAATGGTTCAGTGTTTGAATTAACGAATATTATGCTTTATATCATTTTACAATTATTACTTTAAAAATATTGCATTAAACTGAATCAACATATCTCCCTAACTCATTCAATTATTTAAATAATAAACATATACTTTATATAATCTACTTCATATTACTTTACAATTATTGTTACTTTAAAACTGAATTGACATATCTATATATATTCAAAAATGATGAACCCAGAATAGTTCCAGCTATTTTGAAATGAATTTAATATATTTACTTTGATGATTATATGTGCTGATATTTTGTCTATTTGCTCACCCTTTCTGTGCTCTGCAAAAGCCGCTACTACAGCTTGTATTATTGGGAGCTCCAACTCGCCAATAATACCCTCGTGTCCTTATCAGACCGCTTCAACGGCTGATTCTCCTTCTGCCTCGAACGTTCCTCCTGACGTCTTCACTCACGCTGTTGATCGAAAGATCCCCACCTTTCTTGAGTCGTCGCTTATATTGCTTCGACCTGCCTTGCTAAGTAGGTTGCCCATGCTAGGTAAGCATTTCATCATTTTTTTAATTGTTTCGCAATACCTGTCGCTATTCTGGGTTTCATGTATGGTTCTTACTTAAAATACTAATTATTATTACTAATTCTATTAATTATTATATATTTCTACTCTAGTATCTATCTAATCCTAACAACTCCGCCGCCCTCGAGACATCGTCCCGATGTCAAAAAAAACTCGGATGTGTGTGCCCTCGTGTAATGAGCAGTGACAAGGTAAGGTTACTTCGACTGTGCCTGGGATATTGTATGGGATAGGTGTTTGTTTTTGTGTATCACTGCATTGTAGGTTAGTGTTTGGAGTAGGATTTGTTAGGGTAAAGGTGTCCCCTGTGATCTCTGTGATCAGTATTCCGTTTTCGCTCGGACTACAATGGAAGGTACATTTGTCTGCTATACTCTCAATGTCACCACCTGCAATCAGCTGGGCCGCACAACCTCTTGATAGTGTCCCTGTTGAGTGTTGTCGTGGTAGGAAACACAACCCTGTCTTCTTAGGTTGACACTCGTCCAATTGTTTGCGCGTCAGCGTCCTGATGGATGTCCCGTTTGTAGCCACAATTGTAGGTTCCATGGATATGGTGCAGGTGTGATTTTCCCATCGAAGTGGTACAGGCATGTATTCATATAGTCTCCATTTTGTTGAGCGTCGCTGAATTGGAATACTAATAGTGGAGATTACAGAGGAGGATGTTATTTTACAGGATGTAATGGGATAGTGGTAGTATAGGTGAGTGTCATCTTTTGGAATGACTAAGGACCAATGTTTTGTATTTAGACGTGACTCAAGTTGTTTCAAGTCTTTGTACAGTTGTTGAGGGGGTATAGTCGTGTGTGTAGACACTCGGTCTCTACAGCTATTGCGAATCTGATCTAAAACTAATAACAATGAATTAAAATAAGATTGTCTTTGTTCCCTTAATAAATAAAACACTGTTGAGGTGATTGTTGACTGTCTCCTCGTTTGCTGTCAACACGACAAGTTCATCGTCTGTGGCTGTCCCGCAACACCAATGAAAAACGTCCCCAATGCTGCTAATCGCTCTTTTTGTTCTAGCATGTTCATGGCGCCCTTTTTCGTGTTTCGTGATTGGTGCTCGTAGGATGTCTTCAGTACTGGCCATCAGTTTCTCCAGTGTGTTAGCTGTTTGGCATCCTGTTGAGTTTTCGGCTCCTAGACATAATTTAGATCGGCAATGGTGACTGGGAAATGTTGTATGGGAGATAAGGGAAAGATGTAGGTCATTGGGATAGTTGCTTCGTATATATGTTCAGCTTGGAGTGGTTGGAAGTGTGCTCCATTTGAAATTATTATTGGAATTTTTTGGTGGGAATTAAGGGTGAGGGTCAGGGGAAGGATGATGATCCACATGTATTTTGTAATATTTTTGGTTTTCTTCTTTTTATCTAGGTTGCCTGTAACTGAGCAAACATTCTCATATCAATACACCTGTAATCATCTTAAGATTTTCCTTTTCCCCCTTAACTCCCCTTTAGTTGGAATTATTCTGGATTTGTTCCCTAAGTTTTAAGTCTATTTATAAAATTTCCTAATTATATTTAACATATATAATTATACATATAATTAACATATATATTTATATCTTATCTCATAGTCAAATTAATATACAACATTTTATTTCTTAACTTATCTATGTATGAGTGCTGTAGCTTTAATTAGTTTCGCTGTACGGCCTTATTCTCGACACGTGGACTATGTCCCCTATCCATCTGCCATGTCTGTAGATCTCAATCTCGTAATTTAATGGCGACAACTTTCTTAAAATTATGTAAGGACCTGTGTATTGTCGTTCGAGCTTGTTGTCCTTCTTTTCATTCCGTAGTAAAATTAATTCTCCTACCTTAAATTGTACCTCTCGCCGGTGGGCGTTGTATCTTTCACATTGACCCTGCTGTGACCCAGCCATTATTCTTGGTAAGTCTTGTCTGATTTTATGTATAATTTTTAGGGCCTCTAATACATCATGTTCAGGCACTTTTGGAATTAGTGCCAAGTCGATCGGTTGGTTCGGTTCGAACCCGTGAAGTAAATAAAATGGTGAAAATCCTGTTGTAGCGTGTTTGCCTGAATTATATGAAAATGTCAATAACTTGACATATTTATGCCAGTCCTTCTGGTCCTCGTTGACGTAGCATCGCAACATGTTGACTAGCGTAGAATTGTATCTCTCGGTCACACCCTGACTTTGAGGTCTATACGCCGCTGAAGTTTTGTGTACTATTCCTAACGCGTTGTATAATTGTTTTAATATGTCTGCCACAAAATGCGTACCCCTATCTGTCTGTATTTCTGCCGGCATGCCATAACTCGGAATGATGTCCTCTAGCAGAAATCTCGCCGTCGTTTGTGCATCCGCTTTTTCTGTTGTTTTAGCTATCGCAAATCTCGTTGTGTTGTCTGTTGCTATCAGGATGTATAATTTTTTGTTCGACTTTGGTAAAGGTCCTAGGTAATCCATCGTTAATTTTGTAAAGGGTTTTGTCGTTATTCTTATTGGTTGTAATAATCCCGCTGATTTTTGTCTGTCTGTCTTCATGATTTGGCATTTGTGGCACTTCTTTATGTATTGGATTATGTCCGCCGTCATTCCTGGCCAGTGATATTTGTTTTTAATTTTTGACATAGTCTTTGCAACTCCTGCATGACCTCCCCCAATAATTGAATCATGAAATGCTTGAAGAATTTCGGTTGTCAATTTCTTAGGGACGGCAATTAATAATTTGTTTTCTCCATTTGTATATTGCTTATACTGCAAAATACCGTCTTGTAGTACGTATAACCTTGACGCTCGCCTGTGTGCCTTGTCAGCGCTCTCTGGATCTAGTAATGCTTGTCTAATGTGAAATAGGAAATTGTCCGAAAGTTGTTCGTGTTCTAAGTTTACCGACTGAATTTTATTAATTGTTAGTTCTCCTTGTATCTCTTTGTCCGATATCTGCACTTCACCTGGATAGCGACTCAAGCTGTCTGGCACCCTCATTGTTGAACCTGGTTTATGTTTTATTTCGAAATCATATTCGATTAATTTTAATGCCAATCTGTTTAGCCTCGAACTTAATGTTTTTACATTCTTGTAGTACTGCAAGCTGGCATGATCATTAAAAATAGTGAATCGCCGCCCATACAGAAATGGTCTAAAATAGTTCACTGTGTAAACTACACTCAGTAGCTCGATTTCCGACACACTCCAGCGCCCCTCAGTATCCCGTAATCTTCTGCTAACATAAGCTATCGGTCGAAGTGTACCATCTTCCTGGTACTGAGACATGACACCCCCTATCCCTGTCCGACTGGCGTTGCATGACACTACTATGTCTTTTTTTTCATCGAAGTTGGCCAGTACAGGTGGCGTAGTTAGTGTTTTTTTTAAATTGTTAAATGCTTCCTCATGTTCCTTAGTCCATTTAAAAGTTTTTTTGTCTGCGTTTTCCTTTTTTGTTAGATCCGTTAGGGGTTTTGACATGTCACTAAATCCTTTTATAAATTTTCTGTAATATGATGCGGCCCCTAAGAAGCTCCTCACATCCTTTGTTTTCGTAGGGGTGGGAAATTCTGTGATGGCTTTTAAGTTTTTTTCTAAAGGCCGAATACCGTTTTTAGAGATGTTGTGTCCTAAGACGTCTATATTTTGGTAAAAAAAAATGACATTTTGATGTTTTTAGTTTTAATTTTGCCGTCTCCAATCGTTTAAAAACTTTTTCTAGGTTTGCTAATTGTTCTGTGAACGTGTTTCCATATGCCACCAAATCATCGATATAAATGACCATTCCCTGATATAGCAAGCCTGAAAATAGGCGATTCATGCTATATTGAATTCCCATTGGTAACCTCGTGTACTGATATAGTCCCTTGTGTGTTACAAATGCCGTGTATGGTCTATGCTCTGGGACTATTGGTTGTTGGAAGAATGCCTGATTAATGTCCATAGACGAAAAATACTGTGCTGTTCCTAATGTGTCGAAGATGGTTTCTGCTCTTGGTAAAGGAAATTTGTCAGCCTCCATATCTTTGTTCAATTTTCTGTAGTCCACTACCATTCTGTATTGGTCGCCGGGTTTTTTTACTAAGAATGCGGGTGCCGCGAAAGCGCTCTGTGAATCTTCTATGACCCCTGCTTCTTTTAACTGCTCCACCTGCCTATCTAATTCTTGTCTTTCTACATTACTTAGCCTGTAAGGAGGGACTGCCACCGGTTTACCCGTTTTCATGTATATAGCGTATGCCGGCATATCTGCTTCTTGTAAATCGTGTGGACCGCGTGCGAATAAATGTATATATTTTTTTATTAATGATCGGGCCACCTCGTACTCTGAGTGTCCTAATTCTTTGTTGATGTCTATTTTGTCTCCTTTTAGGTCCGTTATGTCGTTTGAGATTTTATTTTCTTTATTTATTTTGATGTGATTAACCTTATACTCTTTGCCTGTGTCAATTTCGAAAGTGTCTGCTTTCGAAAATTTTATTAATTTTCTTTTTACTTTCTCCGTGGGTAAGTATATGTCGCCTAGTCGTGTCTCGTTTATTATTTGCTTGGTCATTGATGTAGGGTTTGTAACTTTTATTTTTATTGGTGTATGTGTAGTATCCGCGCACGCATATAAGCCCTTTTGTGATAGTAGGTTTTCTTTAGATTCGAAATTATATTTTACACCCTCAGGAATTAAATTTTTTATCTTTATTTCTATGTTTCTAGTATCATGGGGTGGTATTTCAATATCCTCTTTGGTATATATTGGTATCGGTTCCATTATTGTGTCATTGTCCTGTGTTAGTTCCATCAAATTGTTCCTAAATATTTGTACCGTGTTTTGTCCTAGTGTAATTTTGTTATCTTTAAAATTAATTATTGCCTTATGGGCTGTTAAAAAGTCATTTCCTAACAGAAAGTCGCTTGTCAAATCCTCCACCAAATATACTTTATGTTCATATTCTTGTTTATTTATATAGAATTTTAGGATTGCTCTGCCCGTGACTTTTATTGTCGTGGCATTGGCAGAAGTCAACCATATGTTATCTGCTTCAATTTTTGTTGCTAAATGTCCATATCTATCGTTCAAACAGGAAACACTACAGCCTGTATCAAACAGAATTGATATATTTTTATCCCTAATTTTTCCCGGAATTGCTATACTTAATTTAGAAGTAATATTTCCAATTACTGTTTGTAATGTAATATTTTCCGTGGAGTGTGCATCGACCTCATTATGTGTTGTCAGCATTGGGCTAGAAAGACTATGAACTAATCCTGACGTTGTGTTTTTTTTGTTGCCAAATTCCACTGCGTGTGTACGTTTGCTTATATATGTAGGCCTACAATTGTTAACATTGTCTCCACAAGTGTCGAAATACCTTTTTATAAATTTTATGTGTTTTTGTTGTTCCACTTTGTGACCTATTTTGTTTTTCTGCCATTCACTATATCTATTTTCTTTCTCGTTTTTCCGAATTTTTGTTGGCCGTTCTGAATACTTGTCGTGTACTTCCGGTCTTACTAGTTTTTTTTGTACTTGTGTACAATGTTTTGCAAAATGACCTCTACGACCACATCTAAAACACTCTGGTTCTACCCGTGTCTCATCTCTTCTGAAAGTTCCGTTGTTTCGGTCTGTCTGCCTGGTCTGACTATTTGTCTGTCCATAAATACGTTTTGTTCTGTAATCGTCATTATTCTGTCTGGATGTAGGTGTTTGTCTTTGTTCACGGTATACCTGCGTGTTGTTTTTTTGTTTTTGATAATTATAAGTTTCAGTATGTGTATCAGGTCTCCTATCACGCCTGTCCCAATTTTCGTTTTTTAATCTATTGTTTTCCATTTCCAATTCATTAATTCGCTCCATTATTGTTTGTAGGTCGTCTCGTGTAATCGTCTCTTTAGATTTCGCTGCCTCTCCATCATCAATGCCTAATCTTTTTCTGAGCATGTAGGAAGCTTTTTCGGCAGTAAACATATTTTCATTTAGTTTTTGTAAAGTTGTGTTGTCGAGCATTGCAATTTGTTGCAATAGTGCTGGATTGAGCCCCTTTAGTATGTGACTACATAGTTTATCTTCGCTCATGTCTGGCTCATAATGTGTACATAGTAATTCCACCTCAGTCTTGTATTGCATCAAGGACTCTCCCGGCAATTGTACTCTATTATTTAATTTCATGAGCAACATTTCTTTTTCATGTTTTGGAGCAAACGCCTTCATGAACTCGTTTTTTATTTCTACCCATGTTAGATGTTTTTGTTTTATTTCAAAAATTTCATAATAATCGCTTGCCACTCCCTCTAAATACCAGGGAAAATAGATTCTTTTTTTTTTATCACACCATCCGTTCGCTGCGGCTGCCCTTTCGAATTTTGCTATGTGCTTGGAAATATTCTCTGCCGTGTCCCCACTAAATTTGCTTGGTTCGAACAACGGTAGTCTTTCATTCATTGTGATATCCTGTCTAGAGGTGCTATCGTCTGGAATTGGGTCTTTGTTGTTTCCCGAATAACCCTCAACCGCGTCGTGAATATTAGTTTCTTTATCTGTTTGTTTAGGCCAATTTGTGTATTGATTTTCTAACTCGACTTGGCTCATTTCCGAAGTGGTATCAATTTTCCATAACCGAATATATGACCTTAGGAAAACCATATATGACCTTATATGTTCCACTCAAGGTCTTTCCAAATATTAATGGCTTGAGTTTTATTTAGTGCTTTTATCTCTGCTAAGGTTAAATTCATTAATTTGTTATATTTTGTTTTGTAACTGTAAAAGTACCGTAAATTAATCCCTATTCAAAGAAAGAATAACTCATTACCCAATTCTCATTAATATTCGTTTTAGTTACTTAATTCACCAAAATTGAAATAAAAATTTGAATCAAGTATGTATGAGTTATGTTCCCGGGAAGACTTGTCACGTAAGCAAGAAGTAGCAATGTAGAACAACAAAATCTAAACAAACTGTCGTCAGCATTCCGTGGTGTAATTACTCTCGGCCTTGCGCAACAAAACCCCTGACGCGTGTGATTCGTAAATATTCTATTTTAATGTTGACATCATTCCCAAACTCATACAAATATGCTAATAATGCAAGAATAATCTTAAACTATAGTTATAATCAAAATCATCTATTACCTGTTGATTATCTGTTAATCACACATACCTCAAATTTAAATCGTTCGCATATAATAATAATAATAACACAAATTTAACACATATATCAAAATCTCTTAAATATGTATATCTCTATAGATAAAGCACCTTATTAACATACAAATTTATTACTTTTTGTTTTTCTCAAAAATAATTATCAGATCATTCCAATTTCTTATTTCAAAAATAACACTTCAAATACAGTTTTATAAATATATAGCTGATTAAAGAACCAAAAAAATAATCACTGTAATAAAAAATACTCTTAATTTTTAGTAATAAATTAAAAGAAAGGCTGTTTTGACTATTTATTACATAAAAATTACAAAAACAAAATTCTTTTCATATAGTAACAAATTTTAGTAAAAACTAAAAACACGGCCAATGCACCATTTATTAGGATCGGGTTCTTTTAAATCAATGGTTCAGTGTTTGAATTAACGAATATTATGCTTTATATCATTTTACAATTATTACTTTAAAAATATTGCATTAAACTGAATCAACATATCTCCCTAACTCATTCAATTATTTAAATAATAAACATATACTTTATATAATCTACTTCATATTACTTTACAATTATTGTTACTTTAAAACTGAATTGACATATCTATATATATTCAAAAATGATGAACCCAGAATAGTTCCAGCTATTTTGAAATGAATTTAATATATTTACTTTGATGATTATATGTGCTGATATTTTGTCTATTTGCTCACCCTTTCTGTGCTCTGCAAAAGCCGCTACTACAGCTTGTATTATTGGGAGCTCCAACTCGCCAATAATACCCTCGTGTCCTTATCAGACCGCTTCAACGGCTGATTCTCCTTCTGCCTCGAACATTCCTCCTGACGTCTTCACTCACGCTGTTGATCGAAAGATCCCCACCTTTCTTGAGTCGTCGCTTATATTGCTTCGACCTGCCTTGCTAAGTAGGTTGCCCATGCTAGGTAAGCATTTCATCATTTTTTTAATTGTTTCGCAATACCTGTCGCTATTCTGGGTTTCATGTATGGTTCTTACTTAAAATACTAATTATTATTACTAATTCTATTAATTATTATATATTTCTACTCTAGTATCTATCTAATCCTAACAGAACTTTCAACTCCTGCATTTCTCAGTGCTTTCAAAGGTTTTCTAGCTCGAAGAGGACCTTGTTCAGTGGAGTTATCTGATTGTGGAACTAATTTCATCGGAGCCAAAAACCAGTTAGAGAACTACCAAAATTTGTTATCTCAAAAGAATTTTGTTCAAACTTACAATCCGAACTTGTTAAACGTCAGGTGGACTGGTGTTTAAATCCGCCTGCTGCTCCACACTTTGGGGGAATTTGGGAAAAACAACGTCAAAAGTGAAAAAAACCCATTTAAAGAAGGTTATGGGGCAACAAAGCCTAACGTAGGAAGAATTCATGACACTTCTTATACAAATAGAAGCCTTGCTTAACAGTAGACTACTATGCACATTAAAGGATGATTCTATTTCACCCTCCGCTTTAACCCTGGCACATTTACTGACTTTAGGACCCACATTAGATTCTTTGCCAGCTGAAGATGTAACTAGAGTACCGCTTAATCGACTAAATCGTTATCAATTGATTGTAAATCTGTTAGAAAATTTCTGGAAGAGATGGAGTACAGAATACCTTCACACACTTCAAAGCAGAAAACTTTGGGTAACAGAAACAGAACCTATAACAGAAGGAACATTAGTCATTCTCAAGAAAGAAAAAATGGCCCCTGTGAATGGCCATTAGGAGTGGTAGAAAAAACATTTCAAGGAAAGGATGGCATTGTAAGAGTTGTGGATGTGAGATCGCAAGGAGGATCCTATCGAAGACCAGTGACAAAGATCTGTCCTCTACTGTCACAATAAACTACCTATAAAGTAGTTCCTTGATTTTATTTTGAATTTAAGGTGTAAAGAACTTTATATAGTTTGTTTTTAATTTATGTTACTGAAAACGGTATTCAGTGGTGGGGGGGGGGTTATGTACCTGCCACTTAAAGTTAAAACTATGGCCTGTAACCACTGTACTAAGCTGGGGTAAAGTTTAAAACCACAGTTAAGGGAAGAGTGGTTCATTTGAGTCAGTCTTTTGCCAGGTAGCTACGCTTGTAGTTCTATCTTTCCACTAAACATTGATAAAACGTTTGGGTTTATGGTTTCGCTCTGCTCTCACCGTTATTTAATGTGAGGTTCTTAAGATTGTGAATGTCTTTGTTGTGAAGATAGATTTGGTTCTGGGATTCTGAACTCCAGCTAAGTACAGTGGCAATTTATGTGCCAATGTCATACCTGAATATATATGAAATATTGTTGGGATTTCTAATTTTTGTTTTTGACGAAGATTAGAAGATTAATTTCAGTATAAACTTTAGAAGAATTATTTATGAAATTACCAGTTATCTATTTTGATCATTCTTAAAAAGAAAAAAAAACCAGAGCGAACATAACATATTCTATCCTTAAATATGATATCTACGATCTGTTTGAAATCAATGAACAATATTTATAGTTGTTTAAGAGCCAAAACTTTCAGTCATCATCCCCCTCCTTTAAAAAATTAAGAAAAGAATATATAAAGACATGTAGCCCTCAAATATACTCTAATAGCACTAGTGTTGGAAAAGAATAATTGTAGGTAGAGACCTTATATGAAAGGTACAAGAGAGGAATTCAATCATAGAAAACATGAAAAAAGGTGTAGTTCCAGCTTTTAAACATTATTTTTTTTCTTTGTTGTTTAAAGGTGAAAAATATCTCAGTCAACATTGCCTTATAAAAAAAGGAAGAAGAGAACATAAAATAAAGACCCCTAACCCTGAAGTACTCTAATAGCACCAGGGTCGGAAAAGAACAAGGGTTCTTCAAGAAACTGGATAGGAAAGATGAAAGAAAGGGATCTCACCCAAGACTATATGAAAAAAAAGGTGTAGATCCAGCTAGATACCCTTGGGGTGACGAAACCTGAACTCACTAAAGTAAGCCCCTAAGAGTAGTTACACATCAAAACAATAACAATAGGTACCATATACAAATTACATTGTCTTTCCAAATACCTTGAACTCCAATTTACTTGTAATACTTTACACCATTTCAAAACAGATATCAAATAGTATTGATGGTCAATGTAAACAATAAGTTTTGGGGGGTTTTAAGGCAATATCACATTCACAATCTTGAGCATAAGATGCTCCACACTAAAAGCTACCGCTATAACTAAAACTAAAAACAACATAATATTTTTCCATAAAATTAAAACTAGTTAACAATCATAAACTATCATAAAGTAAATAAGAGATGGAATTGCTAAAAATGACATCAATTACTGTTGACATTCAATTCAACATAAGTTACAGACATCAAAACAGTAACATTATGTATCATACAAAATATGACACAGATATCCAAAAAATAGCAATAGTTAAAAATAGTTTACAATCGTAAACTATCGAAGTTTAATAAACAAGGGGTACCATTGCTAAAAATGATATCATTTATTGTCGAGTTGACATTCAATGTAACGTAAGTTACAGACATCAAAACAGTAATAAAGACATCAAAAATTAACAAAATGTACCATTGTTAGTGACATTATTTACTGCCGACAATCAATATAAGATAAGTTACAGAACTCAAAATGTTAATAATATGTACTATACAAAAATTATATTAATTACTGCTGATACACAATTTAACACAAGTTCATCATTAACCATCAACTCGGGGGATAAAAACGGCAGCCATATCTCAAATGACTGTTCATAGTTTTGAAAAATACGAAAATGACCCCTGTCATTATTAGGAACTCGTTAGTATACAGGGACTACTTTTTCACATGTACGTAGTATATAAAGTGTTATGCGATGGGTCAAAATATCGAAGTATAGTTTTTTTCTAATTCCTTTTGAGGTTCCCCTGAGTCCAAAATCTTGGCTTTTAGAATATTGTCCGTTTGTCGTAATATCTACAGATCTAACATGTAGACCGAATTTAATCAAATGTACCATACAAAAATTATATTAATTACTGCTGATACACAATTTGACACAAGTTCATCATTAACCATCAAATCGGGGGATAAAAACGGCGGCCATATCTCAAAATGATTGATCATAGTTTAATCCCTTTTGAGGTTCCCCTGAGTCCAAAAATGTGGCATTTAGAATATTGTCTGTTTGTCGTAAGTTCTATAGATCAAACATATAGACCAAATTTAATTAAATCTGTTAAGTGGCCATATTTTGGAATTACTGAGAATTTTTATTATTACTTTTTATTTTGTTGATAACTCAAACTTAAAGGGTAGCTGGCATAAGAAAAACACAAAATTACGATTTTATCATAACTGGATCAAAGATTTTCTTCTAAAACTTTTGCGAATGTATAGCCTCTAAGAGATCAACTAAACCATAGGGGTTGCCATCTCTCCAAAAATATAGTTTCATGGGTTATCAAGAAATCAATAATCAGTTATGGATCCAAAGACTTAACGATGTTTACCAATTACGTTTTACAAATGTGTCTATGATACAAACGAAGCAAGATTTGACCCGTATTGAAATATATAACTATTTTTTTCACAGCCATCATTTATGGTTCTTATTCATTTTTTTCATTGATTACTTAAACGTAATTTTGGTGAGGATTTCTTTTTGTTGGTTTTTATTTGGTTTTCCTGATGGGAGGGGACGAAGTTTGTCTAATGATTTTTATGCAATATTTATTATTATTATTTAATATCAATAACAATATTTGCACCTTCTTATTCTTTTACACTCATTCATATATTTAATAATTAGCAATACCGTAAAATATATGTATCACTATTTAAATATTTCTCTCTCAAAAGCTCAATTAATTTAGAGCCATAAAATTAATATTTAACAAGATGCTGATAGTATAGAATGGAGAAATGAGATAAAACAAAAGTCAAAAGGGGAAATGGAGAAGAATTTATTACCAGAAGATTCGGTCAGAAAAGAAAGTTTTATTAATTTTCAGTCAAAGAAGAATTCGGTCACAGAAGATTCGGTTAGAGAAGAAAACGAGTTAAAACTTTCGGTCAGAGAAGACACCTGAACAAAACGTTTGGTCAGAAGACGATTTATTATAAAGTGTGATGGTGATGCTTGGATTTGAAAGGGCATATTATTTATATGAGTATGTTTATTAGAAAACTTTTGTTCAACGGATATACAATTGATAAAACATTTTGATAACAACTAACCTAACCTAAATGTCAAATAAACGTTAAATTAATTGTGTTTCCATTAATTTGCCAAAAGTTGTCTAAACAGAAAACATAGGATAATGTCAATTAAAAATATGTTTACATTTGAATGTAAATTAAATAACATGCGTCTTCATTCCCATATGATGGGTTTACGCAGCATAGTTCTTTCATTTAGAGATGAAAGCTGTAACAAATTATCGGTCAGAAAAGCAACCTGTGACAAATTATCGGTCAGAAAAGCAAGCTGTGACAAATTTTCGGTCAGAGAAGAATTTGGTCATTGATTCAGTTGAAAAATATTATTTAAAAAATAAAACGGATGTTTCGGTCAAAGAAGAAAGCTATGATCTACTTTTGGTCAGAGAAGATTCAATTGAAGACGATTTAAAAAATCCAACTTTTGTTTTGGTCAGAGAAGACTAATGCGCATATGCCTTTAAGCCAGAGAAGAAAGTAGTGACGAATTTTCGGTCAACAAAGAATTTGGTCACAGAAGTTTCGGTTGAGGACAATTTTTTTTAAACAGTTGCTTCAGTCAGAGAAGAATTTGGTCACAACAGATTCGGTCAAAGAAGAATATATAACCATTATTTTTCAGTCAATGATGATTCGGTCAGAGTAGACCACCCCTTACAATAAAGTTCTACATTTTGTGGCAGGCATCGTCAATTACTGTAATTGCTCAAGTTTCATAGAGTGGCATCATTCAGATCTGACATCTATATATTCCATCACAAACATTAATACCATTTTATTCATATGTCAATAATGGGTTATCTCATTATTAAGCATTTGTCACCTAGACTATATAAGTAATTAATCTACTTGATTATTATCACTAGTCAATACTGACCTTGTAGAATTAAATAAAAATTTATTCCATTTATATAAAATATGATATTTTTATGGCATTTAGTAATTTTATTGGATATACAAATAAAAGAACTACAAAACATTGGTTGATTGAGAGTATATATTAGAATCTATACTTGAAAGTTATAGAATGAGTTACCAATTTTTACACTTTAGATAACATTGTATTGCTGTTTTTCATACTTTTCAATTTAAACTTTTACAGTGAAAATTTTAGTGCACAGAAAAGTTATAAGCTATTTGTCATAAACAAATTAAGTCTTAAAAATGTGTTTTTTTTAAGTCTATGGCAAATTAATTTTACTTAAACCTTTCATCTATAAATTTTTACTTACTTTTTACTTCTTGTTCGTGCATCTGGTATCAGATGATACCAACCACACGGTGTCTCTCATAAACAAGGGCAGCAATCCGCCAAAAGGCAAGGTCCGTCAGTACTCTTTGAAGGGTGAATTCTTTTTAAAGTTTAGCCTTCAGTATCTCTCTAGCAGCATTTCCTGGACCAGGGCACTGTGGAAGAATGTGTTTGAGGGTTTCTTCTTGTTCTTGGCAATCCAAACAGATGGGGGAAACAACAATTCTAAAGCGGAAGAGATATGCCTGTGTGACAATATGTCCGGTTCGTGCCCTGGAAGCAAAAGTAGACACCAATCGAGGTATTCCCCTTTAGATGCTCAAGTTGTTAGGAGTTTTCTGAATTGATTGTAGATGGCAATCTTTTTCCTTGTTATTCCATCTAAAAAAATTTAAACACACCACATTTTTAGTTTAGATATCTCTGAATTATTATTTCGTGATTTATTCCCATGTATTGCCCCATCTCCAACTGTAATAAAATTTTAATTTCTTTAAACTTCAGAGAGTTCTGCACTTTTTTTTGTCATCAAAGTTTTTGAACATTATAAAAAAGTTAATTAAATTATAATTTTAATATGAAAGTCTATATTAAATAGCTGTCACCTTGAATTATAAAACCTAATAAAAGTTATACTAATATGTACAGTACTACAGATGAGCTACCTAAAAACCTAGTACACAGATGTGGTGTACTCTTTCATTTACATAATAATCATACATATAAGCAAAAGTTTTCATACTCACATTTTAAGTTGCCTATTCATACATTTTTAGAGTATTTCAGTATGAAGTTTATTACCTAACCGCAACAGAGATTTGGTATCTTATCTAGGCCACGTTAGGTTAGTTTGCTTTCATTTACATATTTTAATTATGTATAGGCTACTTGAAACAGTATAATTATAAGCCTAAATAAAAATGTTATCAATTTACAAATAACTAAAACCAAGGTAACCCCTTTAGATGCGGATTATTCATTGTGTAGATTATGAAAGGCATACTAAAAATACAGGGGAAATGGTCGAAAAAATCTAAGCATAAATATAATGTGAATATGTATAACTTCACACATGCACAGTAAGATTGTTATGTGAATAAGGAAATAACATAGACACGTAAGAACATTAACTGTGTATACTACTACATTTTTTATGGTTTCATTAAAAGGTAGGCCTAACATTTTATTCCATTTCAAAAATTATTACTTAATGATGGAATATTTGTAATAATGTTATTGTTTGTTCAGACATTTGCCATCATTTGTGTATAAGAAACAATACACGACTTTTGGAGAGTATAAATAAATATTTTGATAATTCCTGAGAGCTAATTATAGGCCCGAGAGGGATGTTAGGCTTATGGATTTTAGGTAACCCATACATATGGGGATATATATCTAAACTACTTTTCTAATCACTTTAACTCGATCAAGGAAGGAATAGTTCATTTCTTACTCGACATAGCCAATAATATTTGTTCTGATAAAGTTGATCTAACCAAAAACTAAATCGTATATAAAAAGATTTGGTTACTAATGGATATCCTCAGTCCATAATTAAAAATGAGTTAAAGTTAGGGATAATACTAAAAAAGAGTCCAAAGAAAACGAAAAACCTTTTGCGTATATGACCATCCCTTATGCCGGGATTATTGGAAAAGATTAGGCACGTTGCTAAAAATATAAAATCCTAAACGCATTTAATATAAAAAAAACACTATTAGACAACATCTCGTCAAAATAAAACCTCTAAATAGTACTCCGAATACTAAATACTATATTTACAGTATAAAATGTGAATGCGAAAGGCAATACATAGGTGAGACAAAAAGACCTCTAAACATAAGAATAAAAGAACACAAAAATAACACGTGATTAGGCCTAGTAGATAAATAAAAAATAGCCGAACATTAAGATCCTAAAATCATAAATTTAATTGGGAAGAGGCAAAAATAATACACCGTGAAAATAACTTATATAAACGAAAAATAATTGAAGCCTCATACAAAAAATAAAAGACAACCCAATCAGCCAAACTAGTATAAAAATAAGGCCCTTGTGGTTACCTCTTATTAAAAATAAGCTTAAAATTGAAAATAAACAAAATCTTAAAGAAAAAAAGGCTGAAGTGTTAACTGTTGGAAGCGAAGGATTTATAACATGTTCGAAGAGTAAGAAAATATAAGAGAGGACGCTGTAGGCATTAACTACTGGTTTCTTAACTCCTTCCCCCTCCCAGTTGGCAGATTGTTCCATGATCGCTAGTTGTTCTGTGATTTTGGTTGTGAACAGACTTGTTTTGGTTGGTATTTGTCAGCTGCTGTGTACTCCGTTCATGATCTCTTTTGACTTGTGGTTTCCTGATCATATAAGAGTTTCTTTTTAGTTTTTGACCGCTCAGGGTTTGTCCTGGGTGTTTTTTCATTAGGTTTAGTTTCTGAACATAGGCCTAGGCATCTAGGTGTGTGTTTTGTCTGCATGATTTAATTTGTAAGTTAGGCACTTGATAACAGGAGTTGATTTATACTCCTGAAACATCAAATGATGGCAAAATGTCCGAACAAACGATAACATTTTATGATGCAAGATGATGGTTAACCTTATAACTGGTAATCTTTTTTCCCAACACGCTAAGTTTTCTTACGCAAGTTAAAAGCATATCTTTACAATTTTTTAAGAAATATGTAAAAAATCTTATATACGAAGTGTAATATATCAATTTAGTTGGAAAAGTCTAAATAACATGCTTATGTAATAATAAAAATTTTACCTCTTGTTTATAATTAGTTCCACTTGACACAATTTGAAAATAGCTTTTTTGATTTTCTGTCATAAAACTTCTAAGATACAAAACTTTGGAAAATTTGTGTTTTTTTTTTTTTTTTTTTTTCAAAATGTGAGATATACAAAAAATGCTTAATGTTATTGAGAACAAAATAATATTTACATAAGTTAATTAAATATTAATGAAATAATTCATTATAATTAGGTTCATAATCGTCATCACTTCCTGACAAAAAATCTTTCAACACAATATCAGACGGTAGACCTTCCACTGAAATGTCACTTTCCCATCCATAGTTATTTTCACATTATATGGAAGAAACATCATCATCGTCAAGAATATCACTTGATTTGCACTGATCACCACCCATAATAATTATTTAGGTTATATGATCACATCATAAACTAATTATAGCCTACTGATGCAACAAAGTAACAACTATGAAAATTTTAACACCAGCTGACGACTATAACATATAATTTAAGTTCTTCCGACATTTGAAGGCTAAACATTTTATAATTATTGATATAAAAAATAAAGATCGAAATCTCAACTATCAATTGCCACCAAAATCGAGATAATTGGAAGAAATCCATTGTCAATTTATGGCTTTTATTGAACATCTAAATATGCATCACAAATACGATCGACGCTTAACTTTATGAAGGCCAAATTGAATCACAATTGCAACGTTTACCAGTGAGAGGGTTAACAAAAGTCGTGATATTAAACTAGAAATTAGATTATGTAATGAAACGGAATAAAAAAATCACTACAAAAAATTTGTCCAGAAATGATACATCACTTCACAATCATCGTAATTTGTAAAAAAAATTAAGATTATGGGAATTAAAGCTGGAGGTTGGGTAGTACAAAGAAATAAACACCTTTATTTTCATATTAAATCAATTTATAACTTGCAAATTAAAACCACCAATACGTTATTACTTCATAAAGGATCTTTCAACTATTTTTGGAGGATTAAATCATATTGCTAGAGTAAATATTTAAGACATATTGTTTTCGAAATTCATTTAAGTACAAACTTTATTTTGAAAAGGAAAAGTAATATTTTCACAATATAAATTTAGGTAAAAACCTAGAATGACGATCGTTAAAATCAATAAAAAATTTTCCGAAATTATTCATCTCATCTACTAAATATCAAATTTACACATAGCCTACATAGGTTACCAAATACTTGTATCACAATGAGAATTCAGAAGTTTCATATATACCCTCCTTAAACAGTCTCTTTTAAAGACTATTGTAAAAGAAACACATATTTGTAAAATTCCGACAAAATAATTATGAATGGTGATAAATTCAAACAGAACAGTATTAATAACAAGTGTATGACAACATTTTAACCATTGATATAAAACACATCAAGCTTCATATATTGTATGATCTATTCATAACATTATAAAAGTCATTCTAGTTCTAAGACGATTACGATAGTAGTAATATCATATATGAACATAATTTTAGATATATAATAGTTGAATAACGTTAATATAATATATTTAACTATTTACCTAACCTGACTTTGATGAAAAAGAAAAGTTAATTTATTAAGTTAAATTTTTATATTTATTTCACATTTAACAAACATCCACAAGCAAATACAGCCATCTTATCAAACATTCCTATTTCACAGCAAAGTAAAATTATTGTCAAAAAGGAAATTATGTAGTGTATATTCCAGTAAAATTTAGCAGTGAAAAATCATGAAATTGTTTACTACCTAGCTTAACTTGAAAGAATTAGATCATATTTGATGTCAGAACACATTTTTGAAGTACAAAAATACATTACTTTAGTAGAAAATAAGAAATATGATAGTACAAAATCTTAAGAAATATGAAATTCCGCTCAGGTTATGAATGCCTACGTTAATATTTATAACTACATTTGTCAAGTTAGTGAATGTATGATCAATTGTTTTATTAGGTCTGGCTGAGTGACTAAATATAGCCCTCTAGATAACAAATGTGCATTTCAGCTAATTATTATGATATTGTATGATTAATGAATCATGATAAATAAATTTAGGCAAGTGACTATATATAGTCACCTAGCCACACCTAATAAAACAATCAAGTGATGACATGTTCACTAACTTGATGAACATAGGCATACATTAACCTAACCATACTTCAAAAGGGTCTTTCGACATTAAATATGATTTAATTCTTCCAAATTAAGGTAGGTAGTAAACAATTGCATGATTTCTCGCCACTAAATTCCACCAGCATACGTACAATGCATAATTACCGTCAAAAGTTATATTACACATTCACATTTACTTTGGTGTATCTTTCTAATACAGTAGCTTCCATTCAATGTATAATTAGTTCAATGACATAAATCCCCTAGACTTTTTTCTCCATTTCAAAGATGAAATGGATTTTGCAAACATTTTTATTTATCCATATGGTCACTATTCTATATTTGTACCAAAATAGAAAATGAAAAGTATCTAGCAAATACAAATGCCTACTTATTACAATAGAAATTCAGAAGAACCTAATCAGCCTACATATATATTTTCCATAGAAACTAATTTTGAATCATGAAATATTGACGTAAATATTAAAAATAAAAAATTAATACCTAATCTATCAAAATTCATGTACATCTTGCATGATGTATATCAATGAACATCAGAAGTCGTAGTTTGTATTAAGACATATAAACCCATTAAATTTGTAAATGATTATATACAATAGTCAGTACTAACTTCACTTCACCTATAACGGTTATAATGTCATTTTTCGTAAAAGTTATACACAATTTTTATATACAAATGTTCTGTGTTCAGGCCTACTAGAACCTTAAATGGTAATTAATGACTGTGACTGCAACCAGTCTTTTTGGTGATTTTTTTTTTTAAATCATGTTCTACATAGGCTACCTTATTTAATAATAATAAAATAAGTTTTCAATGCAGAGTTAACTTTTTCACCGAAAAATCATGATTTTAAAACTACATAGCCTGATCCAATGATTTACAAATCACCGAAGTCAAGCAACATTGACCGTGGTTAGTACTTTGGATGGGTGACCAATTACCCTTGTGTTAATGGTCTAGCTGACTATATGATTTGCATTTGTAAACTAAACCAGGATTTTGTACTTTTTGATTATTATTTTCTACTAAAATAATTTATTGAGCTAGGTACGGTACTTCAAAAGTGTCTGGCGACACTTAATATCATCTCATTTTTTAAATAAGCTAGGTAGTGAACAATTACGATTTACTTAATTAAAATTTAAGGAGGGATTCAATGCATAAATTACCAATAGTAGTAATACCAGAGCTGTATTTTTTCATACTTTTATATTTCTTACTTTTTACTACACCAATGTATTTTGGGACTTCAAAAATACCTGGCAATACCTAATATGATCTCATTTTTTCAAAATAAGGTAGGTAATAAACGATTTCCTTAATTCATTTTAAGGCAAGCTGCTTCAATGCATAATTACCCTATAATTCACAGTCCCTATCATATGGAATGATTTCACATGTCTTTACATCTAGGCTAAACAAACAGAATTTACAGTAGGTTAATAACGTTTTCCAATAGGATATCGTAAAATGGAATATAACTTACAGTACACTTAGTAACTCTAGCCTTTCAACCATTAGTTTAAAAAAAAAATAATTATTGGTGATCGGTTTAAAGTGTTACGCCATAGTAAATCTCTCTACTAATAAACTAATGTAATTTACTTACGATTATAAATAAAGAATAACATTTCTTACCTATTGAGCCAATGTGTCTGGAAAGGTTCAATATTTCTTACAGTTTTCAAGCCTTTAAACTACAAAAACAAACATAGCTTAATAGCTAAGAGTCCTTCTTCATTAGACGCTTTAGACGCTATAAAAATAAAAGAAGAAAATGGCGATTTAGAAGAAACATGAAGAAAGAAACATGAGCTAATCTGAGCTAAAGAAACAATAGAGGTAGCACTGGCATTCTAGTTCTACTAAGCACACTAAACGAGCGTTCTCCCTGTGCTATCGAAACAGGCAGGTGCAAAATATACGGAGTGCTGTGCACACATTAGGAAATAAACTAGTATTTTTTAGAGCTGATAAATTGTACAGCAGCTTCAGAGGTGATAGTGCAGTGTCCCGAGATGTTGATCTTTGTAATGGATTTTTAATATTTGACTGAATATTTAATCCTGACCGAATAGTCGTGTCATACTTTTCGCTTAACAACCAACACTTTTTGTTCTATTTAAACTATAAACAACATACATATTTATTTATAAATTAGGCTACACTGTCAAAGTATGATAAAAGTACATAATATTAATTATTATATATTATATATTCGGCTTTTTCCGGAGCGCCTCGGGCTGCTCCGTAGCACATCGCGTTACGACTGCGTTCTCGTATACGTATAAAAGGCATAGGTGAATGTTTTGTTTTGGTCTTTCTAACCTCTATATTCTATACACAGGCACGCGCCTATACCCTTATCACTGATACAGGTATTGCTTTCTGCTCTTCGAGTCCTCCAGGGCATAGGTATATATACTTACAGTATATATAGCAGTTGAATAGATTTGGTTTTTTTCGCAGACTCTCCGCTCGTGAGTGTTATGCCCGTGTAATGATTCCTGTACATATACAAGGACAAGTGAGATTGTTATAACTGGACCCGCATCAACGTGCTATGGTGTTTATAAGTGAATAATATATAGTAATATGATATTCTTGCAAAGTTCCGAAAACATCACGCCCCATGCTTTTTGGGTGTAAAATTTTTCATAAAAAATAAAATGATTGCACACTAACAAGTCTCATTCCAATGTCAGATTCACTAAGAAAGAATTAATTGTATCTGAGAATTATTTTTTATTTTTTAGTTCAAGTTTATTCATTTTATTCAAAAGTAAAAAAGCATGTTTAAATTTTTTTTATTTTTTCATTTTTTAAAATTTTATACTCTATTACTTTCACTGACATTGGTTTGACAATTGGATTTTACCAATACTTAGTGGTTGTTTAACACAGAAAAACGGAAGTTTAATGTTCATCTCATAAAAAATTATTCAATTTCTTTAAAGAATTTAGATATTTTGAAGATTCTACATACGTTTTAAAAACATCATTATAAACGTGAATAAGAAGATATTAAAATAAGTTATTACAATAAATTGTTTAACAACATTCATCATATAAGATGAAATTTACATGTTGTTATCATTTATGTGGTTTATGTGGGAAATCTCTCAGGAGCTCACCTTGGTTAGTACGGGATCGTTAATTACAGGAAATTAGCTGGGTTTATACCTTTTTTTACATAGTTTTGGATTATATCCCTCTCTTATCAAACGCTGAATTAAAACATGGGAAAAAATTACATGATTTAAGTATTTTAAGTGGAATTACTCAGAAAATTATAAGAAAACTGTTTAAAAGTGTCATGATTACAAATTTTATTTTTATTTTTGTACAATCTGAATAGATACAGTGTACTATAGCACATAAGAAATTCATAACTATATTTGTAATTTTGAGCAATACATATATGACAGTAATGCAAACAACAACGACCACGAGGACAAATATTGTAAGACAGATTTCTTTACTATATACAACGGAGTGTCTCAACACATAAAATGGCCTATTCTATAAGGTATATCCCTTCTGCTTGGAAAATGGTTAGGATGTTGTTAATCAAAAATGAAAATGGTAGATGATGAGGGAATGAGTTAAATACCACTATGCATACTAATAAAGGAAATGAAAACCTTATTTGAGAGGTTGATAGCAGAGAGATTCTTAATTGCTCTGGAGGAAATTATCGAACGTCTATTCAGCAGTATGTCTTCAATAAGAATGCTCCACAATGACTGTAATGTTAGAAGTACAACTTATTGCAGCAGGATATAAGGCCTACAGCAGGATTTTGGCTAATAAATTGCACCTTGGCAACACTGGAGGTGAAAATGCTTTCCATAGTGCTCAATGAGATGGAATCAATAATATGTTCATAGGTAGAAAATACGACAGTAGCTAACAAAAATGGTGATGATCTATTTGGATACTAGGTTCAGTGGAGTGCCACAAGACTCGGTCTTAGGACCTCTCTTTTGGAATGTTTACTATGATTTAATGCTAATACTAAGAGTGCTAAAAGAAGGACAGATAATATGTTGAGGGCCTATGGTAGTAAAGGGGCAGAATAGTAATGAACTCGATGGCGTAACGAACGAGACAATTGTCGCTATCAGTTCATGGTTTAATTTCAAAAGACTTTAGCTAGCAACTCATAAGACAGAGATGGTGTTACTTGTGATACATATATCACTCTGTGAGTTCAGTGTACTGATAGTGGACCTAGATATGGCTTCGTGAAATCGCGTGAGATATCCGGGTTTTATATTCAATCCCAATATGAGGATGACAGCTCATATTAGAAGAACTGTTGCAAAGGAGTTGCCTAAGTGAAATTACGACCAATGCCACAGGATCTGAAGTAAATGAAATGCACCTAGGAGTAACAGGAGGAAGTTCTTGTCTTATTCGGCTTACTCCAAAATTCTATATTCCGCTTATGTACGGTGCAGGGTACTTAATATAAAAGTATAGGAAGATATTAGAGAGAATTAAACAAGGATGGGACTCAAAACTCTAAATGCATATAGGACTAGGTAAGTACAAGTATGGAAATAATCCTGGCCTGGGTTCCACTCCAAGATCTTCTGGTGTATGAGCGGGTGAAGAGGCAAGCCTTAGAGGAATACTTAAAATATCAAGATTAGGGGTGGAAACGTATGGATAATATTTATGGAGTTTACCGACGTAATTAGCAATATTCGTGTCTTTAACTGCCTCTATATACAATAGATATTTTATTTTACTCTAGTCAAACGACGTCTTCAAACTAATCTAGTATACGGCCTAATTGAGTACAATCTGTAGACATATCTGAAATAACTTAATTTCTCTGCTAAACCGAATAGACAGTGGAAAAAAAAAAAATGTAAACACGTTTAAGTAACTATTATAAATCATCTGAAATCTAACACAAAGCACAACCTGCAAAACTTGTCCAAGTTCCAAACAAGAATCCTATGCATGCATCTTGAAGCAATTATTATCACTGACCAAAGAATTATTGTCTCTCTTGGAATCACCATAGTTACTGGGTGACCTTGGACCATGACTTGTTGACCAAATGTAGTGTCGATATTTCGTCTTCCTACACTTAACATGAATATTTAAAACCAATAAAAAGCACCTTATTGTTTTTAGATAATGAACACGTCATTATAAAGGCTGTGGACAAGTTGAACTTTGTTGGACACGTTGCTAATTGTGCTCAACATGGTTATGCTATTGTTCTAACCGTGGAAACGATTTATTCCGATGAATGTACGGAAATACACGAGGTCATTTTACAACAATAGAACACACAATGATGCCTTAAAAGAATCATTATATTATTATAAAAGCTATGAAATGACCTTGAATTCGGTGTAAATGATTACTAACCTAATTTCAAGTTCGAATCTAGAGAATGTTATGTTTTACCGAACGAAGCTAGGTCCTGTTTTAACTAAACCATTTATTATGTTGTCTGGATATTCATGTGTTTGTTTTAAACAATTATCAATAGTTTTACAATTTAGGAATAAAGTTCTTTACATTTAGGCCGATAGATATAAATACACGGTTTTACAAATTTTATTTTATTTTCAAAATCTTAGAGAACAATATACATAACAAACTTTAAATTTATAAACAGAGAAAATATAACACTGAGTTTATTGTATATTTACATTAAAAAAAAAAATCAATAGATTCCACATTAATAGATTTGTCTGAAGGATAAAATATAATGACATTCCTTATGATCATTAGATAATTTCCTTTAGAGATGTTTAAAATATAATGTTTTATGCTTTCAGCATAGAAATGTTAAAGACGTTAGCATATTCAAACCGTATAGTCAAAAAATCAGCATTAATTTTCAAAACATGTTTGAAAATTTCATAAAAACAACTCGTATAGATCAGAGTACAGAGGGAAGCAATTTGAGCAGTTATCGTAAATAATTTTGAAATTTGTTTAACAATTCAAGTTTAGCGATTCATTAACCATTGTAGTCTATATTTATAAAAAGTGAATTCTACATATTCATGTGTAATATTTTTAATAATAATGAAACTATACACAACAAACATTCTATTAATGTATCTTTATTGGAACTATAAAAATACGAAAAACTATAAATACCTTTACAATTATTATTATTATTATTATTATTATTATTATTTAGTGTTTTTAAACACCTGGGATGCGGTTGAAAATGTTGCATGTTCTATGTGAATTGTTTTAGTACAGATATTTAAACTGAAGATTGAACGACATTGTAAGTCTGTTAGAAATCGAGATACTAGGCCGTTTCGATATTTTAATTTCACCCTGTAATCTATGTAGAGAGCATGATCTCTAGTATTGTAAATAATTAATACTTAGGTTAGTATAATGTATTAAGGTATATTTTCTATACGATAAAAGTTATCTGACCGATTGAGCATTTTTTCATGTCATGTATTGTTTCGCGAGTGTAATAAATAATTACATTTATGTATATAGTATATACAAAAATACATACATAATATACAACAATTTATGTATAGTGAATTATGTAACATTGTCATTTCATATACTGATTAATTATAATGGTTTATAGATACTCTACAGAAAAAAATCAATTTGGAAATTCGGATGCTAGTTTTTACCGGTATTGTTTCTATGATTTTCGCCAATTTTTATCGGTAAAATAACAAAATAAAATATTGAAATGTCTTACTCACAATTCGCTCTACAATACTAAATATAATAATCGTCAACATCGTTTCAAAAATACGAGTATATCTCTACAACAAGAGATAGAATGAAATGCAATTTTCTTTTTTTAACTGTGTAATTTGATAAGTTTAGTAATAAGTCGGTAGAAAGATCCCACGTTATCAACCTTTGGGAATTTGTAATTTAGTAGATTCTAACATTACTATACTTGTGTTTTAATTTTGACCAACCCTTATTTGATTGGCATTGAGTTTTAATAACAGGAATCAAGATTATTTTTTGTTTTACCGTAATTTTTATTGGGTTTCGTCATTAATCTTCACATTTCTAAAAAATTGAACAAAATCGGTAAAGCCGTTTTGAATTAGAATTATTTATAACAGTTCCATTATTCCTTTCCCCTTTTATTACTCCTGAACTAACAATTGGAGGGAGATTTATAATCGTATATAAATGATTTATTTCCTCCGTTTTGTGACAGCAATAAATATATCAAAATGTAAATACAGCAAAATAGAAAAATTGTTGAGTATAAACAAAATATGTAAATAAATTAATGACGTTATATGATCTGGTATGTAACTATATACTGTGTCAAAATCATATGTTATAAGTTTATCTCCTTGACTAATTCAACAATACCAAAACAAAATTGTGATCTGTCGTAAGCCCCCGCACGCACTGTCAAACAAAATTTGGAACGAGTTGGAAACTAATTCACAAAAATGCTCTTTGTGTGGTCTTTTGCCCTTGAAACATCGGTACATAACCTTATTCAGAATCATTTAGGCTGTCATCTTGAATTACTAACAGGTGATTTGATCGCTAATCAATTTAATATATAATTACAATATGATTGAATTTAAATCTCCGTCTATCGTAGAAGCTATTCTGTGATTTATAAAAATAAATTATTTGGGATTGTGATCACGCTCGTTATCAGATCGACATTAAAGACTATGAAAATAAATGTTCACTGATATTACGCATAAGAGTCATTCAACGAGGTTTTTTCTCCTGGTACATATATTATTATTTTTTTTTTTTTTTTTTGTATTTTATATTGTATTTTCATTTTTCTTTTCTATTTAAAAACAAATGTCAAACGAAGAAGCATACAAAAAATAATATACAGGGTGTCCCGTAAGTATTGACCAAAACTTCACGAGGTTATACTATAGGTAAAAACAAACAATTTTCACCATATAATGTATAGTCCTATCTTGCTTAGTTTTCTGTCTATCTGTCTGTATGTGTTTTTTAGAAAAAAAATTCTATCTTAAACATAGTTTGAGATATCCAGTTGAAACTTTTTACATTTAACGACGTTATTAGTATGTATCTTAGGTAAAAGTTTCAAAATAATATCATTTACAGAAACAAAATGGCGGTCATTTAAAATGTTCAAATCCTAATAACTTTAAAACGAGTGATGTTACAAAAAAAGGCAAGATACATAAAAATAGCCCCTTTTCATACAAGCATTTTGGTACCTGGTTTATTGATCTAAGATAAGTAGGCTAGTAACAGAAATAAGTAAGATTTCCCAAGTAAAGGTCTATGCTTAAAGGTACAGCAATACAAAAGAATTAGGTGCATAAGGCAATATGCATCAGCTGTTTTTATGTAACAGCTGATAATAAATTAAGAGATAGTTAATTGTTGTGATGATTTACTACTTGGAACTAATATTGATTTTAACTGCTTAACCACAACGCATCAGGTTTCTGTAATATTGTGAGTCGTGTTTTTAGTTGTGTTATAATATTATTAGTTTGCACTGAAGATGGAACAATATTCAGTAGCTGAATACACTGATATTCACTATGTCTATGGATTGGCTGACGGCAATTCAAGTTTAGCGAGAAGACTGTACGCAGAGCGTTTCCCTAACAGAAATCAACCGGGTCACAAAGTGTTTATTGCAGTCCACAATCGTCTTAGGGAGAGCGGAAGTGTTAAAAAGTGCTCGGATATAGTAATGTAATAATGTAAGACAATTCTTAAAATAAAATAAAAATATATTATACACACTTTGATTAATATAAAACACTGAAACCCCTACCACAAGTATGGTACAATAACACAGACACAAATAAAATAAAATATTTATTTGCTTTATGTTATAATAGTTCCCTGATGTACATTTCATAATAATCATTTCATAAGTATTATTTCAGATCCCTCCGATGATGGTAAATTGGTTACTGAAATGTATATCAGGGAACTATTATAACGTAAGGCTAATAAATATTTTATTTTATTTGTGTGCGTGTGTGTGTGTGTGTGTGTGCGTGCGCGCGCGTGTGTTTGTTGCGACGTCAGGGCCCGTGTTTAATTTGACTTTTCTCCTACGTATAAGTTCCTCGTTCTTGGGTGCCACTTACGACGGACAGACGTTAGCCTATTTTTGGATTTTACGCGGGAAAAGCCCTTTTCCTAGTCGCTAACTTACCCCGAACGTTAACAAGAATTTAACAAATAAGTAAAGATAGAGGATTTGTCTCTTCGTAGCCTATACCCTAACTCCCCTATTAATTTCTTAAAATATAGTACACAAATAATACTAATATATTGATTCAATTCTTATGCTAATACATTTACACAAAACAAATTAAAATTTCTATATCTATCTTACCTTTATTTATATTCTTTTAGACTCTGTCTCAAAAGTTGTGCCTTTTGGAGATCTTGTTATCTCATCAGATTAAAATTATATTTCATTTTAAGTTTAAATTTTTCTTTAGAGCACTTACTTTCTTTTTTAATTTAAGAATTTACTTAATTAAGGAAATTTCAAGAACAGAGAACAAAGTTGAATAATAACAAATTTATTACTTCTGGAACAAATTTTAACTGAATTTTGAACACTACTTGACTTTATGAGTTAAAATCATTACAACTATCAATAATTGCTTTATTGAAACATATGAGTTTAAAATGTTACTTCCATAAACAATCAGATACAAACTTACTTCTATGCTTATCTTATAATCCTTAAATTCTAAACAATATACATCTTATTTTATAATCATGAAAATTTGAATTCCTACTTAAATATTTGACCAATCTGTTTGTTTTCAAATAGATTTGAAGTTTTAATAATTATGACAATGACTCTAATTGAATTAATAGTTTCTTTTCGCTTATTTCTTTTTAATCTATTTAATCCCGATTTAATTTCAAATTTTGAATGATAGATTTTTCAAGTTTTAAAAGTTTTTGTATATTAAAATTCTTGATTTATGCAGTAACTTCTTTTATTTGAGTAGCGCTGGTCTTTCTCCCTCCAATTTTGGATTGTTGTGGTCCCTGAAGAACTCGCCCAGTGATGTCTTCTTCCGGGGAATCTTTAGAAGTCCGGCTTTCTTCTAAACTTCTTCTTGGCGGTGATAACGACAAATATTTAATTTTATATTTGCCGGAGTTCATATTAAAGTTGACTTCGGCAAGCTGAATCTGGATGTAGTTCTGTCTTCTTCTAAGGCCGACCCTTCTTTTGGTTATCGTAATTAACCTCGAGAAGTACTGAACACTAACGATTTTTCTTCACGACGATTTCTTCTTCAGACTTACTAGAAGCGTGTTTTCTTCCTGGATGTTAATACGAGACTGTCGATCTGACCGTTTACAAATCAGTTAAATTTTGATGTACACTATAGCCACCTTCATCACATTTTACACTTTCTTTAATCTTCAATTTATTTTGGTTTATTATTTTAATTAGTACACTTTTGAACTCATTCTGGCTTACTTAATTATTCTGTCGCTATCTCTATTGTTTTTTATGTATTATTTCTTTTATTTTAGTTAATTTTGATAGTTAGATTTACTTGTATTTTGAATGACTGGTGGTACACCTTCCCCCACTACTTGTGACAAACCATGTCAGCGCGCGACCTTGATTTCTTCTCGTAACATGAAATCTGCATTTTCAACCCTCGATTTCCTCAACTCGTCTTAACTCCCATTTGTTTCGATCTATCTTCTTTTGTATTGGCTCATTTTGAAGCCCCTTTCTTCCTGGTTCTGTCCAAATTTTATTTGAACCTGTGCGAACCTTCTTTCTCTCGTTATAAAGACTTGAAAATTTCGTAAATTTCCCAACTCTACTTTCTTTAATTTTTGAAAACTTTAAAATTTTCTTTTTGATTATGGTTCCTCCTATTCTAAAAATTTTTAAACTGTTCCCCTCTTCATCCTGGCTTCTTTGGTTCTCAAGTTATGACACTTCCTTCATATTTGGTTTTTATTATCCTTGTTTATTTTATTAGGTCTAATTAATTCTTAATTTGGGTTAATGATTATTATTTATTGGTCTTATGAACATATCACTCTATTATTAGTTTTTTAATTAATTTCGATTTACAAAAGTTTTTTGTTTTACACCTCTTTCTTTCAACTATAACTTTTTAAATATTTATTTTACAAGTTTATTTTATTATTATTAGTTGTTTTATTTCAATTACTCTACAAGATGACATTATTTTTATAATTAATTTCGAAATTCGAAATTTTTACATGTATTCTTATGGGATGTTTTCATGTTGAGACCGGAAAGCTTGATTATTCCTGTCTGGACAATCTGCTCTCGTCTTAGCCTTGGCTAGTTACATTAGCTTTCCCTATACTTAATCAAGTTATTATTCTTACTTCTACTATTTTTGGTTTTTTTTATTGAAATTTCCAAGTTTTCAAAATTCTTCCTTGAGATCGGTTCTTTTGAACCGTCGCAAATTCCCCTCTCAAAAAACTAAAATTTTGATTTTAAAAGTTCTTTTAATTTTTTAAATTTTACGTTTCTTGAAATCGTTCTGTAACTTGTCTTATCTTTCTATTACAATTTTTGCTTCTTATCCATAGACAACAGATTAAAATTTATATAACATGAGATATCTCTAATTTCTATAAACAACCTTATGACTAAACAAGAAATGTGAATTGATCTGTGACATATACATATTTATCATTTAACAAACATGACATATTAACAAATGAAAATAATTCTTATTCTATACAAAATACATACAATTTCCTCATGGTTTATATAGTTCGTTCCGTCCTTCTTTTATCTGAAACATACTACATGACATGAATGTACTTGATTATATTTCATATATAAACATTTTGACTTTCTTTAACACATTTTAACACAGATTTTGACACAATTTTAATCACTTTTGGTACAACGATAGGTTACATAAATCAAGACTTCCTTACTTTTAAATGAATTTACTCTTTGTTGGATCACCCTATTTTTTAAAGTAAACAGATTGGTCTTGTTTTGACAGACTAACATCCCGTTAACTTCCTGTACACTTCCCCTCTCGCCTTGCGAATATTTTAATTAAAGCGGAAGGGACAATCTCTACCTCACTTTAATTTTACATTACTGGACTGTGTTTCGGATGTTTATCTTTAATTCTTGACCTAGTGTTTGGTCAATGTCCTAATTTCATCACCCCTCTTAATCAGCTGTTACCTTTTACCGCCGTATTTCCATCTGTTTTATTTTAATTTAGGAATTATTTCTTTACTGGACTGACTTCATATTATTGTTATTTATTATTTACTATGAATATCATTTCTTACACTTAGTTATTATACTTTCTATTATTATTAATTTACATATTTACAATTATTATTATTTTTAAACTTTACTTGAGGCTTTTGTTTAATTATTACTTTACCACCTACGTCTATCTTTCCTTTTAACCTAAATTTATTTTTTCCCTTTCTCTTTAGTCTTGAAGTTAATTTATTTTTAAATTTTAATTTATTTATTTTGCCTTTGGCCTTAATTTTCGTTTTGAGTTTTATTTCTAACTTATTAGGGTTGGGTGTAGATTGACTTTTTTCCCTCCTTTTTTTGGAATTAAGCTCAGTTCTTGCTTAGGTATGGTTACTACGATACCCTCCTTTTTCGCGTAGTCTCCCATTGATATCCGGTGCCTAAGTATGCTTTCCTTATTTACTTTGTTTTCGACGATTTGACTTGGCCCTTCTACCGATAACTCACGTCTCTGAAGCTTTTTTGTACCAAGTACCTTAACACTCTCGCTCGCTTCGCTTCCAGCTCATTCTCGGAATGGTTTCTTTCCCTTCGACCTTCTTTTGGTTTTCCCGGTTCCTTCCTTGAATTAGCTTGTAACCTTCTTCCGTTTTTTGGCTTCCCAGGTTTTGTTTTGTTTTACCCTTTAGTACAATCTTCCTTCCCCTCTCTAAGCTTCCTACCCCCCTTTTCACCTCCTGGATTGTCTCGTTCGGTCTTGTCAATTTCGGTTTTTTCTCCTCTCTTGTCACTTTCGGCATGGTCTCGTTCGGTTCTCTTTGGTTTTACTACTACACCGGGTTGTGTAGAAACGTATAATTCCCCTTTGCCTCGCATTGTCGTATTTGGACCTCCTTTATTGCCGTTTGAATTTTGCCATTCCCGTTCCGAGTTGTTATTTAACGGTGGTTTTACGTCCAATCTATATCCATTGATTAGATTGTTTTGGACATTTAAATTTTTATTATCGTCGTTAAATTTATTTTAATATTTTCCCCTCCTAAATTGACTATTACGTATTTTCTCTCCATATTAATTTTTTCCTTTAACTCGAATAGGCTATTACACCCTAAAATGCCTAAATTTGTTAATTTAGGTACAATTAGAAAATTTACCTCTAGCACTTTATCGTTAAATTTAACGGGCATTAACACTTGTTTATATACTTTCTGTCTCCTTTGCTTTATGGCCGTTACCACTTCCACATTGAAAACTGGTAGTTTTAAAAATTTGTTTCCCTGCCTTTATACTTCTTCATAATACTCGGCTTGTATACACGACCATTGAGCGCTTGTGTCTACTAAGATCTTCATATCTTTTTTATTAATTTTGACATTAATTTCCGGACATTTATTTAATAATTTTGTTGGTACATTAATTTTATGATCTTCTAACATTAACTCTTCCCTAATATTACACGAAATGTTTTTTGTAATTTCCCTATTAATTTTGTAGGTTTATTTTGTTTGATTTTGGAAAAAAATTCGAATGGTTTTTCTTGTCTTATTTTATTCTTAACATTTTGATCAGCGGTCCCGAATCTTATCCCCTTTTCTAACCCTTTACCTGTTCTATTTTCCGGGACCTTATAACCTAGTTTTTTGGACTGGGTCTTATAGGATTAGGTTTTTGGTTACTGGCTGGTTGGATTGTCTGCCGTTTATTCTCATAGGATTTAGGGTCAGGTTTCCTAGGATAGGTTTGAGAGTCCATGGCTCCTGCCGTTTTCCTATCAAGGTTCCATTTGTATGTTGCTCGCTCTTTCCTATTTTCGCGGTGTGGTTCCCCTTCCATCATCTCAAACGTTCTTAGAAATTCTATCGCGCTTTCCACGGTTTCGCTATGGCTTCCTATGCACGCAAATTGTACTCGTTGCTCAAAATGCCTCATTATTCAATTGATCATAAACTTTTCAGGTATTGGTGGATCAAGATATTGACCTTTGCCACCATTTTACAAAAATAATTTACCCTAGACATATACCCTGTATCATGGTAGCGTCCATTTTCTATCTGATTTTTTATATATTGTTGTGCCTGATATCTCCAACTGTCTAATATCTATCTTTACTTTCTTTTATCACATTCCACCATTCTACTACTGGCCCTTTAATATACCTTTCAACTATTTTTAATTTTTCCCCATCGTCTAATTGTGGATCGATTTCCATAAATATTTCTTCCATTTCCGATAAAAAAACATTGGACTTTCCCTTGAAGTTCCCCAAAACTCGACTATTTTATATCCTGCTGCACCGGGTTGTACGTAAACTACGCTTCACCCAGTCCCTACCAAATTTTGCCCTGTACTTGTTTGCTTTATTTTGGTTTCTAGCGATTTAATATTTTTATTTAAAACGTCATAACTAGCTTTATTTTGTTTTATTCTCTCCTCTAGACCCTTAACAGTTTCCCCAATTTCTTGGATATCTCCTTTAATTACTATAATTTCGTCTTCAAAATTCCCGATTCTACTCTGAATTCCTTCGAAATTTTTCATCACATCTTCTCCTAACCCGACTACTGCTTGTAAAATTTCCTTACTACTCATTTACTCACTCTCTACGCGTTCTTTTTCCCTCGCTTCGCGTTCCTTTTTCTCCGCTAGTTCCCCAGCTTCACGTACTTTTTCCCTATCTTCACGTTCTTTTTTTCCGTTTGTTCCTTAGCTTCGCGTACTTTTTCCCTAATTAGAAATTAATTGCTAAATTTCTCGCGCGATAGAGAAATTTAGCAATTAAGCAGTTTTGAAAGGGCTGCCATTTATAACTGGATTTCACAAATAACCTTTTAACTGTGTCTTGCCGTTATAACACTAGTTATCATCTCATTGCCAACTTGGCAAGAGGATGTATTGTGTCCATTTCATTAACAGCTGCATCTAATACTGTAAATATAGGCCTAATTTTTATCTTACAACAAAGCCTACTATAGCGAAATCACTTCTCAAAGATCTCATTTAACCATGCATTCCGATAGCTCAGCAATATTTTGTGCACTAGGCGTTTAGTCCAACGCACAAATTTCGTGGAATTCGGACCACCACGTTCATTATTTCCCACCCAGTCTATACAGCTCCCACCCAAGATGTCTAGAAACGTTCCAGGAATTTCAATATTTAAAAAACCTGTGGGATATCCTAGTTCATTTTTTTTTATTTTAGTCACGTAGGAACATTTTAAAATATGAAGTTAAATTGCTCATTAGTAATTGTCAAAAAAAATTATAATTCTTTCGCCATTTTAAAAGTTTAAAAATCTCATACTGAATCGGATATATAATTTTTTTTTTTTGTAATCGTGGAAAGTTATTTGAAAAAAGAGCGAAATTCCAAGTCCTATGTAAACTTTTTGTAAACAATTAATATAATTTGAAAACTAAGACAAATAGAGTTCAAAATCATATCTAAGCTGTTTTTGTACACGAATATGACATGTATATTTTATAATTCGCGGAACAAAGGCCTCATTGGTGGATCCAAATTTGAAATATTGTCGAATAAAACAAAAGTTATACATATGATTATATGGATAAGTGGACAATGGAATTGGACTTTTGGATAAATTGTTGAAAATGTAGGCTAGCTGATACATACGTGAAGTAGCTACCGATACATCTTTGACTGATCTAGATATCCAATCGAATCTCAGTATACTCGTAAAACATATAGTATTTTACGTGTTTCCAAATTTTAAATTGTAGCTTGAAAATTATTAAAACTGGAATTTGTATGTAAGGCGTCGCGATTTCCGCCGTATTGGACGAGAGATAAAAGTATTTACGAGCTTTAGTTTCAAAATTGTTTTAGATATTGACTCCAAACTTAATATACAAGTTAATAACGATGCTTATATATATTAGATATATCTTGACACTTGGTATACCTTTTAATGAATGAATGAGGAAATATATTTTTGAATTTTGTCTTTAGTTAGATATAATATAGTTTGCCCAATTATTTCTTCTGTTAAATGTATCACATAAGCATCATACTTTTTCAATAACAATACAAGGACATTCGACAAGTAGCTTCCATGGGTTTGTAACTTCATAGGTAAATGAATTTCTGCCCCACAATGTCACAACCAATGTGGCGTATAGTTAGTTTTGTTTATTTTAAGAGTAACTAAATTTTGATGAAACCGCTTTTATAAATTCGATATATGGCGAGCCACTCTGTCATAAACCGTATTCCAATTGTAACCTTTTAAACATCATTTGCGAAAACAAAATTTTCCATTCATTATTAATTTTAGAAATATTATTAACATAAACTTTAAAAAATATGAGAACATTAGTTTCAAGAATATTCGAGTTTTTGAGGTCACTCTCAGTTCCACGTAATGATAAATAACTATGAAACCAATCTTATGTTTTATTATGAAAAAAAAAAAATCGGTTTATGTATTTTCAAAATCTTTTTATTATCGACAGAATCAAAGGCAATCTTGTTAAATCTTGTTAAATCAAGACAAAGTACTAAACTTTGTTTGAATTAGATGCCTCATTAATATTTGGGGTAACGTAAAATGAAACATCCGAAATACCCCCTTTCCTTTAATACACCCGAACTGAAGTATAGAATTTCATATATTTGGTTAGCTGGTCTCTTATAAATTTCTCCAATACTTTTTTATTTATCTTAAGTTGTTGTTTTTTTTTTTTTTAGGATTTAGAAGTAATATTGTTTTGGTTTTTCTTTCTCGGTTTTGAGTATTTTAACTTTAAGTAACGTATTATTGTGTCATATAACATTTTGTTTGTTTTGTTTAGTTTGTTGTTAAAGTGAGATTTTTTTCTTTCTTTTTTTCTTAATCTAAATCATGTTTTGTTTGTCTCAATGTAATAGAAGGAATGGAAAAAAAAAACTTTCGCCATTTTGAAGGTATTAGGATAAGTGCCAGTTAAAACACTTAAATTCATCTCTTAGATATTTAAACAACTATTTACAATTTCTTTAAAATCATACTTTTTTTTTCGACGTTAAAGCAACATTTGACAGAGTGTGTAGAAGGGGTCGTTTATATAAGCTTACGAAATATAATCTACCAACAATTGAAAAAAAAAAAATCCTTTATTGAGACACAAGGTCAGCTGTGTGGTAAAAGGTGGGAATTTCAAGTGTTTTTCTTAAACATTGGAATAAATCAGGAGTAACTCCTTGGTCCATTGCTGTTTACACTCTTTTTGAATGATTTGGTAGGGGGAGGTGTGAAAACAGTTAGTAAATAAAAGTAATGATGTATATTAATGACACAGGTACGCTCCAGCATGTACAAAGTACTATGAAACATGAATTATTCAGTTAAATCTTGACAAATCAAATAAAAGGTGCGTAAACATTGCACAAACTTTCTCACTCAAGACGATAATAAAAACGAACCCAAACTTATTTTAAACAAAAATTTCATTTCAGTAGTTGTCAATTGAAAAGTATAAATGAAAAATGGACGTCCTTTAAAAATATATTTATAAATGTAAATGAGGCCTAAAGTTTATTCGCTGTAACTTCAGCATAAATTGTATTTGATTATATTCTAACCTTTATGAAGGCTGTAAAGACTCATTTTTGTTTTAATTCTGAACCCAAATATATGTTCACTGACAATTTTGTACACCGGTTTGGGTAATTAATTTTTATATTTCACTAAAATATGTTTTGTTCTAACAAGCTACACTTAAATAAAAATTTATCAAAATCGTTAGAGCCGATATAACGATAACTTTGTGCTTTTTCCCTTTTAGCGGCTATTTTAAGTATAACTATTATTATTAGTTATTATTATTTTGTATTATTACAACGAAACTAGTTTAAAGAAGTAATAATCAGTTTATTTTAAACAAATTGATGTATCCAAGTTAACCTATTGGCCATCTAGGTCGATGGCATTATGTTGCAAGTTCAAAAGGCTTGATACTTTTCAGTCGTCTGATTAATCAATCGTTATCGAACACATTTGATGCTTCCTAGTTATTTCGGTGGTTCAGCCGATGTTCATGGCTCAGTGTAGATCACTATTACGAATACATCATGGAGCATTGACTATGATTCGTATTGCTTTATTTTTAAATTTGTGTGATAGTGTCTTTAGCACGACTCCATAGAAGGTTAGGTTAGGTTTATTTAATCGGAGTATGACTTTCATGCACTCTGTTGTTAGATGATGTCCCGTAACCAGTCGCTCATGTGTTTTAGGGGCAGTTTCTAACCTCAAAGGGAAGAGGGTGGCTTTAGAACTCCGGGTTGATCATCCGCCCTCCAGCAGAAGCCGATGGTGGTTAGCAGAGGGAGACTTCTTATCCCGGAAGTCTCTCGGCCATCATTGCCACGTCTGTAAAGAGGTGGTATTTGAATGGGAAAGGTTTTTTAAATCATCCTATTCCGTACACATCATCATAAAAAAAAAAATTAGAAAGAGTTCCTAGATAGGGATGGCTAAATATGCTCACATACCAAATGTGATTAAAATCGGCCCACAAGTTTGAGCTGTAGCACTGCACATACGATAGATATAATTTCAAAAACCATATATGGCAATAAATATTAGACATCTATTTTTTTACCTTTCACATATTTTTATTTCAATATCACGCATATATGAGAGAGTAAATTAAATTAAATTAAATTATTCTCACAGTATAAGTTCTTTCAGAATAAAGGAAAGGGGGGGGGTGAGAAATAGAAAAGTGTCGCAATGAGTTTCTGCATGTTCCTAATGTAAAAGGCTGACTAAATTCAATTTAATTGATAAGAAATGCTGACGTGCAGTTATCAACGTCTTGGATGGCGTTTAACCTTGAACAAAGAAAATCACCATATGTTATACTGATAACTGAATTCCTGGCATCATTGAATTACCCAATTTTTAGACTAACTATAGATCAAGAATAACAGTTGCTGACAAATGTATAACATCTAACAAGGCGTGTTTGTTTGCCATGTGGATAATAACAGAGACTTGTTTGTGGGTACTGGTACGAAGTCTGTCGATCAAAATTTCATGAAGCTGTTTTTCTACTTTTTCAAATATAAGTAAAATATAAATCGTTATAGAGTTTATACATCGCCAGTTTTGGTCGCCATCTTTCCAAAAATGCTGATTCGTGAAAACCAAAAAATCGGCCATGGAGCTGTTAATACTTAATTTCACAAATCTTCTAACCCGATTTCGTACAAATGCAAAATTGCAAATAAAAAATATTAGGGTTTACTTTATCTTTAATACTTGATTTCCTTCAAATTCAATTACACATAGGTCGAGTTTATGTCACATGTGGAAAAAATAAAGGCTCTATTTTCATATCTTTAACTATATAATAAATATATTTAATTCGTAGTACGTTAATAAGGGGGGGTAGATGACGTTAATAAGGGAGGGTATTATCAAATTAGGTTAGAAATTGATTTTATGGATGGTTATGTGGGGAAATTAGTCAATGCTTTTAAACAGTTCTAAACACGAATACAAATGATCGCCCTTTTCTTCTTGGCCATCCTGTGTTTGAAGCATTAATTTTAAAAAAATAATAAATTTAATACTCTCACACAAAATCTTGATCATTATGACGCTGAATATTTCATTTGTAAGTTATCGGCCGATAACTGAAATTGAATGTAGGACGCTGGAATAGTATATCTCAATATCTATCCAAGCAATTTTGATCATATTTTAGGTTATAAACAAGGTTAGTATTAAAAACCACAATTTAAAAACTCAGAGATCATGAGTAATGTTACAATAATTGTGCAAACACATTGCACGAACTATCTCTCTTATTCATCCTCAAAACCAAATTAAAACTAACAAAAACTTACCATTACGATAACTGCCAATTAAAAAGTGAAACTGAATGCAGTAGTTGGAAAAAAAAACATTTGTACATTTTTTAATAGAGCCATTTTTAGTTTGTCAGATTTTATTGAACTTTGTTACGTTTCAATGCATTCTTTGCGTATCCTTATAACCGCCTACTATAAAGTATTGCCATTTTCCGCTTTTTTAAACATTTTTTTTTAAATCATAAAAATAGTACCTAATTTTATTCAAAACCCAACTTATAAGACAATATTTTTTTTTTTACAAAGTGCATAGAATTTATCCAGGTAAAGAATTTTTTTAGATGTTACGGTATTGAAGTAAGTAAGTCAGGAAGTGACAATCGGACAGAAAAGCGTATATGTATCATACACAATTTTTTTGAAATTTTTTCAAGATATACAAAAGTTTTGTAATACAGTTGTGAATAGAAGTTGTAAAAAAAAAATTAATTTCTAAAATTTTGATTACGATTTTTTTTCGAAAAAAGTCGAAAATCGCTAAAATTTTAGGCCTATTTTTAAAAATTCACCAGAAATATTAATATTATGCAAAACATAACTTTTTCATATTATTTTGTTCAGAAATGTACATAAATTTTATGTGTGTAATTAAAAAAAAATTAGATGTAATAATTTTGGAGTTATTGCCGTAGGATGATTTGTACTAGGGTAAATGTTGAATTGCAAAAAAAAGTGATTTCTAGTCACATAAACGCTTGAGTGAAGAGTATTGAAGCGTATTACCAGATAAAGGGTTTTAATCAACAAAATGGAAAAGAGTTTCTAATTTTAGTTTTTAATTCTAGCAAATTATTAATTCTGAGAAAACGAAGTTTTTATCTTTCATGTGATTGTTAAAATTCTAATCCTCAATATTAAATCAAGTAATCAATTATAGTAGTGTTATTTGAAACCCACATTATGTTTGTATAAGTAATTCTTCAACTCCAAATTGAGAATTAATTGAAATTTTGACATTTTGATGACCATGTTGTTGACGTTGTGAACTTAATCAGTTTTTGCTGTAGATCAAATAATGTAAATAACTATATAGGTTGCTATTTCAGATGGCAATGAAAAAGTATGCTACTACATTATTATTTTTAACTATCAAGTACAACATTACTTTTAATAACTTTTAAATAAACAGTAATTTACAGTTCAAAATTAAAATTTAAAAGATAATTGAACATTTTTATACAAAATTAACATTCTTGGCATTTTGTATCACTGCATGGTTCTGGTACACTATTTATTCCTTGCTGTCTTGGATACCATCCATGGAACTCGTTAGGAATGACTCCACTTTTACAAAGTTTAGTTAGGTCGTTTTTCATAGTAAAACTAATAGGCAGTGTTTAAGCGTAGAGTTTATCTAATTCACGTGTCTTTGGCCTTCCTATTGCGTTAGTACGGTGTACCAAAAATTCATCTGTATAGCCATATTTTGAACAGTACAAGACCTGGTTGGGTCTTTTCATATCGCATTGACTTAATTTTTAACCAATTTACTTTATTAAAAGTTACATCTGTAGTGCGATTGTTGATGGTCTTCTATGAAATTGTAGACAGGTCAAAAAATTCATTAAACGTCATCTTTCTTACCTCATATGGGTTACAAGTTTTATTTTTTCTTCAAGATCTAGCAAGTCTGTAAATATTAAACTAATTTTGAACTGTGTATACAGGTACATATTTTATTTATTTATTTATTTTTTGCAGACTCGATGTCGCTGTGCATTGAATCTGCTTCCATACGTGAATGTCAAATTTCCAGAAAATTATGCTCAACGATTTCAATCTTAGTGTGTTAAACTGCATACAAAAACATAGCAGCAACATTTATTGTTACGGTTTTGTCCACCACAAGTGTCTGAAAAGAATGACTCTTCCTTTACAATAGTTGGTAGATTTTGCAAATACAACAATATATTTGTACCGATTTCACTGCTCTCACGTTTGCCATCCATTTCTGTCCAAACATTGCAAAAGGCATTATTAGGTTTAGGTGCTTTGTAAATGGAAAAAGTATAGCAGAAAATCTTTCGACTATAATACAGAGAAGAAACATCAAATGAATTAATCTGAAACACACTTTGCAAATCAAATGTAGCTGAAATAAAAGTTGTATCAGTTTCTGGTCGAATCTTGTGCATCTCTTGATACAAAATCTTCTGAATCATTTTCACATTATTCCTTGTACAGAGCATACATTTTTCTAATTGATAAATTGTAATCTAAATATTTCCTTTGACTGTTTTTTCGTACATATTGAGATTCCATGACTGGAAATTTTTCTATTAAAGATTTTAATTTTTCATAATTTTCTTTTAATGTTTTATTAATTGAGGGTTTGGTCCCTCTATTGTCTTTACAAGCAAATTCACTTGAATCACTTGCATTTGCAACGCTGTTTCAACGGGCCCATGACTTATACATAATGATTTTAAAAAGAAATGTTTACATACTTTATATTAGGTTCCCTCTTTAGTAAAATGAATAATTCTAGAACTACCTTTAGCATTTGTTGCATTTGTGTTCTGGCTTGTTGGAGGAATATTAGAAACATTTGCAAATAAAAACCCTTTTTGACTTTCATAACACAGTTTCCAGTAATTTGAACACAATAGTTGTCTGTCTTCTGAAAAATGTTCACTGCACTTATATCGACATGCTTGACAGTTGACTGATTTAGGTGTTTTTGAACTTTGAATATCTTTTTTGGTTTCATAAGGAAGTCCTTTGCTTCTTCTTTTTTAAATTATGTTTTTCTTCCATTCTTCTGGATTTGGTTTATTCAATCTGGTCTTATTCTTACACATAACATACGTTTCTTGGACCGTATTATCATCAGAAATATTTTATTCGTTTCTATTTTTATCATTTTTGACATCATTGGAAGTAAAGTTAATTTTACAATTAGCATTAGTATTTTTATTTTCAGGAACACTTGTAATAATAAACTCCCCTTCACTCAATTTAGTCACTGTTTTACCATCTATGCCAATAACAAAATTGCTAATATCACTGTAATCGTTGCCAGTATTTTCAACCGCATCACAATTTTCGTTGACAAAATCAGTTTAGTTGTTTAGGTTGTGGTTAGAAATAATACCATCATCCTCCGATTCCATTAACATCTCATAAATATCTTCAGAATTTTTGAAATACTCTGCCATTTTCTGAAATCAAACAATACAACAAAATTTTAAAATCTGTTAGGCCTATTTTACTGTATATTATAAAAATAATTTGAAATAAATTTTTAATATAGCTTATATTTATTACTATCTCATACAAACATACCTTGCATGCACAGTTATAAGGTGCTTTTGTACATTACACAAGTAGACTTTGCTTATTACACACATACTCAATTATTATTATAAGGTTTACGTCCTTTACTCAAGCAGGCTATTGTGAGAAAAACCAAACTTTATCACAAATAAAATTTTAATGATATCCTATCGCCAAAATTATTATGCTTGTTTTAATAATCCCAGATATTTTAGGTTAGATATCAAAAAACTTGCCTTGCTTACATATAGAAAAACATTCTAATATAATTATATAGGTGGTACATTATTTTATTAAAATAATTTTTATTGAACACAAATCTAGAAATGATTAAGTATTTATGTAAATAATTTATAAAGGTAGCGTGTTCATATTAGGGCCTACTGTAAGATTAGAACAACAAAATTAACAATCTAGTAGCCTTATATAATATACTTACTTCAACTTATATGTTGGTTAGCAGAATCATACAAAGATAGGTTATTAAAACAACTAGAAAAATACAATATTATCAAATCAAAGCTTCAAAAAATAGTGCATTAATTATCGGTCAATAAAATAGTCCTACACAAATTGGTAGTCGATCAGATGACTCTTCTGAATATTGTTATAAATCTACAGCTAAAATTCACCAAGTGCTGTTGGTCACTTTTGCTTGAATAATCAAGTACTGTAATTTTAAAGTTAAAAATGCCTAAAGGATTTTATTCAGTTCTGCCTGTCGAAAACCCTTGCTTTGGTACTTGGTTAAAACAAAAAAAAAAGTTGTTTTTGAATAGAAAATTAAATATAATTTACTTAGGTAGTTTTAGCAGACAATAAGCAATATTACATTACAAGCTTATTTTTTAGAGAAAAGTGCACTTGGTCACTTTTTGCAGTAAACCGACGATATAAAAACATTGAATTGGTCCATCTGTAGATTTTGTCTTGTTGTTTAAAAGCAAAAACCTCTCTGTACAAGAGAGAAAGTACAAGAGTACTGAAAAGTACAACAGTTGGTCAAGAGAGAACTAATAGGAAAGATGAAAGAGAGGGATCTAACCCAATACTCAGTGAAAAAAATAGAAATCCAGTCAGTTAGGGTCCCTGGGATTTCCTAGCCCGTTGACATAAAACGAAGTCTTCACATTGAATCTAGTATTACAATGATCTCTTCCCCTTTACAATACATAAGGTTTATTGAAAAGTATCGTTAGATCACATTAAACAACAAAACGTTTGATCATAATAATTGTTTTCAGGTTTTAAAATAGACTGATAAATATATATATATATATATAGATAAACAAATGGGAGGGTGTAAACTAAAAATTAAAAATTATTTATCTAACTTATAATTCAATTCTAAGATATAAATGTACTATTTATGCTAGAGACCGTAGGTGCTTGGTGGTATTCCATTTTAATAATTAAAACAAACACTTTTTAGTATAAACCACAACTTTATTTAAAATTTACCGCCCTTGGTTTTCCTAGTTACAGCATTGTCAAGGAAGTTTACGTACAACTAGCGAAACCATGGTCGGTAAATTTTAAATAAAGTTGTGGTTTATACTAAAAAGTGTTTGTTTTAATTATTATAAATGTACTGTTTATTGGACTTTGGACTAATTCCACCCCCAACCCAATAAATCTTTCATAATGGAATCAAGTCTTTCAATCCAATTGGATTGGCCCTAACTATGCATTTGATGGACTAAAACATTTTTGTGTACCAAAATTATTCCTTACAAAATAATTTAACTGATCAAAATGAAAAAAACAATAAACTAAAAACTTCAATTCCGGAATAAAATATTTACCTATAGTTGTATAAATTTTATCTAAAAATATTGTTGTATATAAAAGGTTTTTTTTAAATTGTAACTTTTCGATGAAACACTCTAAAAATAGTGGAAAATTGTGAAATATTATTTAATTTCAGATCTTTTTCAATCATATATTACTTCATATGCAGATTTTTTTCCTAAGGGACTTGTAATAGAAAATGTTGTTCTCTGAAATTATTATTCTCTTCCACTTATATAACTCGCCCATGGCCTGCCACAATTGATTTTTCTCCAGTAAGAAAATTGACTTAAATTTCGTAACTGCAGCTTACATTATTTTATTATAAAAATAATTCATTTTAATAAACGATTTTGTATTTAATTTATGTAATGAATTGCAAAATTTATTAAAATATATCAAAGTTTTAAGATTATACTCACTATGGGTATATGACGTATGAACCCCCACTCTTCCAGATTGAAGAACCAATCAGATTCTCGACTCCACGGTGGGTGCGCAAAATACACGAATTTGCAAGTAGTACTCATTTGCATCTAGCGATTTCAATTAGTTCATATTAGTTCGTTTTGTAAAACGTTGTCGACCACCATTTTGTCGAATTCTCTAGAGTTGAGTTTTAGCAGAATTTTCAGCAGTAAAGTAAGTTTATTCTTTAAATTTGATCAAATAGTTTATTTTTTAATTTAATTTTGATTTATTCCTGTTCTATTATAAGAATAATGAACTTGTTGAGATTTCTGGCTTTCTTGTTAGGAATTCGTATATGCTCCTCTTTGTTGAATTTTTCAAAGTCGTATGTTAGCAGAAGATGCTGTAGTAAAAGTAGGTTTATTGTTAAAATTTGATCAAATAGTTTGTTTTTTAATTTAATATTGATTTATTCCTGTTCTATTGTAAGAATAATGAACTTGTTGAGATTTCTGGCTTTCTTGTTACGAATTCGTATTTGCTCCTCTTTGTTGAATTTTTCAAAGTCGTATGTTAGCAGAAGATGCTGTAGTAAAAGTAGGTTTATTGTTTAAATTTGATCAAATAGTTTGTTTTTTAATTTAATTTTGATTTATTCCTGCTGTATTGTAATAATAATGTACTTGATGAGATTTTTGACTTTAATAATACCATTAAGTAAGCAATAATAATGATCAATTATGTGATATGTATCAAACGCGGTAATATAAAAGTGAAAAATATTAGTTTTTTTTATATATTAATTGACTTACTGTTGAAAAAACTAAGAATTTCACAATGTTGCGCAATAACACCACGCCACCGACGCCATTTTGGATTAGTCACTCATAGTGACGTCATTTTCTTCATTTGCAGTTCATTTTAAAGAACATTTGAACTTTTTTTAGTAAGTACAAAGTAATAATATATACGATTACCTACATATGGAATTTATTTTTAATAAATTTGTGCAGTTTTTTCATTTTCTGAATTGCACAATCTTTCTCACACTTTAAACAATATTATAGGTATAATTTATGAAATATTGTGTTTTACATAAAACCTGCGTTTACTTTGAGTCAAGGTTCATATTTTTGAATAAAGTAAAAGTAATTTACAACTTAGATGTATGTATTGTTGTGAATGCGTGATTAATTTTTTTAATGTTTTTTAAATAACTTTTTTCTTCTTTTGCTTGTTCTATCTTATTTGTTTTCTTCAATTAATTTATTACTCTATATATTAATTTTGTAATTGAGTTGTCAATTGTTTAGGTTCAGCTAATTTCCCATTTAATTTTAAGTTTTTCACAGATGTATTTAATTTTATTATTATTTATCAAAATAACTTTGCAACATTGGCTGGAAATTTGGATTCCCTCGTTCTTTACAAAAACATAAAATAAAATTTTAAATTGATGTTAAGTAAAATTGATTGGATAAGTTGATATTACACAATAATAATTTTTTAAGAAACACTTTTAAACCTTTCACAAATTGTCTT